>JACBWW010000017.1:16598442-16847502 GCA_020086605.1 Lanius collurio | reverse complement strand
GGCCGGGCCGGGTCCGCGTCCCGGCGGGGGCGGCGGGGCTGCGGCCTGGCCGGTGACAGCGCGGGGCCCCCTGCGGCCCTTCTGGCCTGGCGGGCCGGGGGACGGACGCGAGGATGGGGGACGAGCTGGCCTGCTCAGCACGAGTAACGCTGTAGCACAGCAAAACAAGTAGTGAGAAAGGTCCGCGCTGGAGTGTTGTTGAAAGGATGAACAGTAAAAAGCACCATCTACAGTTGCTTCACAGACAGGCATGAGAAAATCGTCAAAGCGTTTTGTGTTTAGTGCTTTAAAGGGGATTTCTGTGGGAGTTTTCCTTTCAAGTGAAACTTGACGTGCTGAGATCAGGTGTCATCCCAATCTTGCTTGTTCCAAGGCCAGACTAGATGGAGAGGAGATATCTGGCTTCTACTTCGCAAAAATCGTGCTTAACGCACATGTGTTGAAACTGAAGGTAAAATAACATACAAACCGTTAATAATTAGTTTTGTGTATTTGATTTGAGATTGTGTAAAATGGTTTGGTTTTGGCCTGATGCTAACATCTTTTTTACTTTGACTGATAAAAGCTTTGTCTGCAGAATCCCATAATATGAAGGGACTTTATCTCATATGTGGATTAGTACATCCCTTCCCCGCGATTATTTTCTGACAACAGTGTAGCACTGTATAAGTCTCTTGAAACCAGTTTCTGTAATAGCCTTATACCTGCTGTAATTTTCAACTACAGATACATTGTTTCTTAATGTTTATCAAACTTTAGACATTTGGGCTCCGATTTATTTCTTCCTGCTCATCAGAGAAAGACCAAGTCAAAATAATTTGAAAAGTGTGTATCTTTTCAGGGGAAAGGATTAGGCCATAAACAAAGTACTGAGACATAAATTCTGTATGTTCTTTATCAGAAATTCTTAGTCTGTTGTATCAAAACAAGACATAGCTTGGTCTTGTCATTTTGAACTGTTAACACTTTTAAGCTGAAGACTGCACTTCAGTTAATGATTTTGTTGGTGGCAAACTTGACTGACTTATTTTGGAAAGTCGTAAATGATTTTTCTTAGTTGTTCTGCTGTCTTCTAGTATAATTTGACAACTGAAAGTGAGGAAGAGCTTGTACTGCTTGTCAGTTTTCCATGGACTATTCTTGGGGTTATCAGCTGTCCACTGCTTAATTTGTGGCAAGCTTGCCTCTTTATGTCTCGGCATATCTTTAGACCATTCACAAACAGCCTACATATCCCTCGACTGAGCAGCTCCACTTAAGCCAGTGTTTGTTGACAGCTACCCCCAGAGCAGAAGTTGAGAAGAGAAATATAGCTCATACCTCTTTTGATGTTAAGTCATTTATTCCCTCTGTCCTGGAGGGGGACAGAGCACCCGACCTGGGCAAAGTCGGCGAGGTAAGAGGGAGGGGCTTTCCATCCTGCTGGTTTTATCACAGACGGGGAAAGGGGATACCAGGGGCGGAGATGGGACAAACAACCAACCAGATCAGAGCCCGGGCTGCTGGAACCTAAGGTAGACCTGACTCAGTCACATGGCAGGGACCTGGCCGAGGGGTGGAGGCCCAGGGGGGTCCATCGCAACAGACTATTAGAGAATGATTTGAACTAATAAGATTAAAAAGTGATAGGCTCAGATTCTGTTTCACTTTTTTTCTTCCTAGTGCCTTTGGGGAAGCTGAGTCTGCTTGAGTGGGTCTCTCTAGAGCTCAGTGCCCCTCAGCACTGTGAGTCTCAATGCAGGGCAGTAGCACCCAGCAGTTACCTCAGTGGCTCATTTGCTCTTTTCTAGGTGCAGAGGATGCTGACGCCTTACCAACTGTGCTTGCCCAATATGATCACCAGTAAAAAATTTTCAAAAGCATTATTTTGTTTTCTGTATGAGGAGGTAGAAATAACCACTCAGTCCCAAACTGTTCTTGGAAAAGCAGATAGTGGGCAATGGGCTAATTTTCACTGGTAAACAATCTCTTTCTTTTGGCCCCTTTCATGATGTCCTGAGGGATACTGAAGGAGCAGCAGGCTGTTCAGCTGGTGACAGCCTACTTTCAGGAGCCTACTACCTTTATCTGTCACTATACTGGATTTGTGCCAGGGAGATGGGAGTGATGAAGTCTCCCGGAAAGCATCCCGGGGCTCTTCTTCTCCAAGGCCCCTTGGGAATGTGCTATTATCTGGATGAATTTTTTGGCAGGCTTCATAAGATAGCATCAGCTGTAGAGTAAGCTCTCATGTTCTCAGGAAACTTCCAAAAGTTGTCAAGCCGTAGTGCTATTTTTCATTTATTTTCTCTGAGTGAAAGTTGAGTGCTCTGCTTTTGTCTTATCCAGCAAGAAAGTTTTATTTTGAAAATCAGATTCCTGAAGCAGAAAGTCAGTCAGCAGCTATTCTTAATTTCATATGAATTTGGACATTGATGTAGTTGATAGCATTGCTGCAGTAGCTGTGCATTCTTTGAGCAGCTGATCAGTACTGTGAAGTAGTTGGAAATTATTTTGGAACCATTTAGGATAATGAATTGCAGAGAATATATCTGGAACTAAATTGTTTTCCATCATTTTGAGGAGCATAAGTATGTCTTATGTTCAGGACAAATTTTTCAGTTTGTCTGGCCAGTTAGCAGCATTTGACTTGTCCTGTTAGTGTGCTGCTGCACTGCAACCTGGTCATCCATAATAGTTTACCATTTAGTGTCAGCTTGGTACACCTGCTTTTTTCAGGTGTAGTTGGCAAAAGAATGTTGTTTAAGGCTGCTATTAAATTAATATTAAAGAATGCCCCGAAATTTGAGGAGGTTAACTGCTGTCATCCTCAAGAGTCCAAATCTCTGGATGAAGCTCAAATATTTTCTATTTTCTGAAGTTTCTTTTTACCATATTTAGGAGTATTTCAACCGGAAGGGGTGCTAATCAGTAGTGACACAAGTTTTCACAATCAAGTCAGGGAACCTTTGATGGTGTGTCTAAGTAAAGAACATAATAATGGAATAAAAAAAAAAAAATCTTCAAGACACTGGGCCCGTTGAGAGTATAATTAAGAAACTCTAATCCTCCATTTAAAGGACTAGAATTAAAAGTGTTCTTATTAGGTTCATGGGTCATCTGTTTCTGCTGTATTTCTCAATTTTAATCATAAAATTATTGCTAGGGAGTTGTTCCTGAGAAATGCAGATTTATCTGTAAGTTTGACTCAGGTAGAATAATGGTGAAATGTGCTTTAAGAACCAAAAGACTGTCTATTAGTCTGTCATGACAGGCTAATTAGTACAGTAGTGCTTAGTAGCAGTGCTTAGGCTAGGCTTGATGAAGAACTTACTGCTAAAGCAATTTGCAAGTGTCATTTAGATATTATCTCAAGAATAAAATCTGTGACTCAAGTTCTAGTATATGTTGTCATAAAAATCACTCATGATATTAAGAGGAGGTATTTGAAAAACATGAGGGTTTTGGATTGTTTTTTTTTCTTTTTCTTACAGTAAAGGATAAAGGTAATTGCATTTGCTTTGGATGTTACTCTAGTTCTTACTGTGATGGTTTGAGGCAGCACAGGAGTGGGAAGAAATTCAGGCTTCCTATTTACAGTAATAGAAAATTAAGCAAGTAGTTTAGTAAGGTAGTAGAACTTGATGTGACTTGCAGTCATTTTCCCTGTATTTTATTAACTCTAGCAGTTGTTGATAATTTTATGCTAACAACTCTTCAAATATTTAATAATGTGCTTGAATTACATATGATCAGCCTATAGTTTGGTGCTGTTAGAATATAAGAAATGGTGTGACCATGATTCCCACGGTGAAATTTCTGGAAATAAAATCCTCTTGCTATTAAAACTCATTGTTCTTTAGATTTATGCCCTTGGTTAGTCAACATATTCAGAACATCCAATTACACGTCTCTCTGAGCTGGACTTTCTGTGTTAGGCCAGGTTTGCAAAGGAAGGGAAAATTGTCAGTTTCTTGACCCCAGATCATTATGGCGACTGCAGACTGTGAGTTAACATTTGGCTGCTAGGGAAGATGAATTCCAAAGATTGGCTCAGCTTGTCATGAAAGTGGCACATTTTTTGCTGGAGTTGGCCTACTGTTTTACTCAGTGTTGTTTTAAAACAGACATTAACTGTGAGCTAACGGGGAGACTGAGTAGGAAATGGGTGGAAAAGGAGTTATAGCCACCCCCCCTTTTCAGTTATTTGTAAATATTTATAAAAAACAAGACCTTTTTACTTAAAGATACCTTTAGCGTTAGGGTCTCAGTTAAAAATGGCAATGCTGACAGGATAAGACTGAGTGGAATACCCCTTCAGTATATCAGCCAACAAAAAAAAATCTTTTTCACTATCAATTACCAGACTCTTGAATTCAGCTGGACACTTTGAAGCCAACACGGTATGTTCCATAGTCAAAGACAGTACTTTTTTGGTAATTCTCTTTCTTTTCTGCCAGGGAAGAACTGTCACTTTAAGTGCTTCTCCTCATTTCAGCTGTGACAGTGTGCATTATAATACCAAAATTCAGAAGAATCAAAGTAGATCTCCAGCATGTAAAATCTGTTCCTCTAACTGATAAAAATAACACTGCATACCTGATGTAGAAAGTTAAGTTTCTTGCTGATCTTCCTCCTGAAATGCTTTGTCTGCTGTGACTTGGCTTATGGAGTTCTGCAAATGCATCCTGGCACCATTTGTTAGTATGACATGCTTGTGATACACCTTGTTTATTCATCCTTCTCATATATCTCTAATGTGCTCACCTTCCTGTTGTGTTGTAATATTTTTGGGTGAAAGGTAGTTTTAATTCAGTGGATTTGCTAGGGTTTGCATGAGAGATCTAGACACCTAAATTATTTTTGCTCAGCTTGTCTTGCAATTTCAGCCTTTTCTAGCCAGATCATGAATCCTTTTGCCTTCATTCTGCTCTGTTCATTGAGCTGAGCGATGCACGGTGAGATCCTACAGGGACTTCTGCAGGAATGAGCTGAGGTGGCCTCAGTCACTGCTTGCTTTGCCTTGAATCTGCAGCAGTGTTTTCATAGGACACCTTCTGCAGCTGCTCCCATAAGGACCTGGGAACACTGTAAATGGGGATACAGTTAAACTGCAGGAGTCGGTTAATAGCTTTACCAAAGTTAATGGTACATGGAATTCTGGTTTCTCTGTATGGTGTCATTACTTGTTGGAGGTTATTTTCAATCTTGTCTAAATGGAATGTGGTTGGACATATTCTTCCTGCACAGTTTTGAGCCTGGTAGTGAAATGAAAAGTGGTTAATATTCAGGTGGTGTTTTTATGTAGAATGGGCCAACAAATGTACTTGTTCTTTTTATTTGACAGATAAAAGGAACAAAATTTAATTGCATTTAACTTCAGTGATGTGGAATGGTATGTAATCCAAATTTATCAGCAAGTGCCTGCAAAAAGAAAGAAAAAAATTGCAGTCACTTTCAGTCTTTAAGGACTATTTAAACTATATTGCTTTGGAATTTTAATGTTTGCAATTTTATAGAGAACGGGAAATTATTTATTTAACCTTGTGAAGAAAACAAAACTTTGAGCAGAAGAGGAGGAGAGAAGGCTGAGGGGAGTATTGAATTTTTCATTAAATCTGTGTTATTTGCAATGACATAACAGATTTTTGACGGCTTTTTTATCATGCTAGAAACTGCTTGTAATATGAGTCTCTAAGCTGAAGACTTTCTATAGCTATTCTGTTGAAGAGTTTCTGTATCTGTTCTTCTCTTTGTAATTGAAGTTACAACTTCATTATTTCATTTTAATGATATCCAATTGTGACAATGATGTTACATCCATGAATAGAGTAAGAGCAAATAATAGGTAGGATGGTAAAAACCCTTAGATTGGTAGAATTTTCTGACAGTTTTTACTGATTTTTGTTTTAACTGCTTCAAATCATACACATATACAAGCGTTGAACTTGAGGGTGTTTTGATCTTGATTTATTTCTTGAAATTCTGTTAATTTTAACATCTTTGAGACTTCCTTATAGAAAAATAGCTCAGTTCTAAGACCATGATTTTTCTTTCAAAATAAACTTCAGTAAAATCTAAAGCTTGGCAAGCTTAAGCCTTCCAAGACCTCCCTCTGAAAATGATGTTAGCAATGGGTAGTCACTAAGTTTTCTGCTTGGAGAAATGCATCATGAAGTTCAGTGCAGTATCTGAATAGTGATGAGAGTATTTACTCTTGCAAATTTCTAATAAGGCAGTAAAACACTGTTGTTAAGATGCAGAACTAAGGCAGAGAAGTGAAGGGACTAGTGCATATTTCCATGGAAAATCTGCAGCAATATTTATATTCCTTTTACCAGCACCTAAAGCATCAACCACTAAATCTGACAATGAATTTTTTTCAGCATGCACTGCCTTTCTTCTGTCCAATTATACTTTATAAATCTGATGGTATGAATTTTGGGAATTTTTTTTTTCCTGAGAAAAAGGTTTTGGGTTTTTTTCTTCTGTCCTAAAATGATCAACTACAATTGTGTTTTGTATATTATAGGGAACTTCAGATAGAATCACAGTGCAAATATTTTCGTGTTGCTTATAATTTATAAATAATGCACAAAACCAGAGGATTAAACAGAATTTTATCAATGCTCCAAGCATTCAGGGTTGTGTAAATTACAGGGAAAGCAGGCGTCAACACACTTAATGAACTTTAGGACACAAGGAGAGGCAGGCTGATTTAGGCATCCCAAAAGAGCCCATGCAAGAGCCTGTGTACTTTCACTGCAACCAAAGTATAAGTAATTAAACTCATATATTTAGATCTTTCTGGCCTGGCTTCTCATTCAATAGGTGTAATGCTGTCTTCTGAGTTTTAGGTACAGTATTTCAGTGAGAGTCTTTGACATTTATAATGAGGAATGGTATTTTCTTTAGAAGCTGGGTGCTATTCAGTTTTGTATAAATTTTATTCAGAGGTTTACTTGAAAAAAGATACAATATATGTTTGGAAGAATGATTTCAGCATCTAGCTGCTTTATTTGAAGGACATTGTATTCTACAACTTTTTGAGAAGCTGAAGATACAAACACAGCTGAGATTTCCGTCATAGGAGATGCATTTTGCTTCAGAATACTTTATTTGTTCTATGTGTGATTTATGACAATGTTTGTGTGGTTGGAGCACCATTTATGACTCAGGAGTTACGAAGGTGCAAATTGTTGGTCACTGGAAGGAATGTTGGTAGGAAAGTACAATTAATGCTTACATTATTCTCTTTTATGTTTTCCTTGGTATCTGGTTTAGGTTTAATATATGTATTAGAGACTGAATGTTGAGCAAGATGGAATTGATGTAGCCCAGTATGGTTACTGTTCTGAATACAGAAGTATGAGGAGAGCGGCCTAGTGATTCCACACTCTGTGCTCTGCAAAGTGGCTGAAAATTTTGATGTATTGGTTATGTCTCTTTTGCATTTATTTTAGGAACTAAAAAAATTGTTGAAGTAATTTAGAAAAGTATTCTTATATTGTGATGGATTATTGTTGTTTTTGACTAAAGAACCTATAGATCAAAATACTATTTTCCTATGAAATTATGGCACTTACCAATTTGTGTGTCTGTCTTTATGGAATTACTGGTAAGAAATGAATATTAAATAACTCCTAAAAAAATAAAGGTGAGAGTTGTAGACATGTAATAAAAAAAACCCCAAGTAAAAAAAGCCAGTTTAAAAAATTTAAAACTACTGTTTTATTACCTACTCTTAATAGTAGCAAGGATTAGTAATAACTATTAATTATTACAAATTAACCTGATGCAACATATGATTGTACAGTCTTGCACAGATTAAAATTACTATGTTCTTTTGTTGGCCTTGCTTGTGCTCAGAAGACAATGCCGTGAATGTGAGTGGTGCAGCTTCACGGAGGAGAGCTGTGATGCAGTCCTGTTTCCTTTGTGTTTGGTGTAGCATTAGTAAGTTTTGAAGTATGCTGATTTCATGAAGAAGCCAGTGCTGTCTTTTAAAGCTGTTTTTTTAAAGTTCAAAACGTTATCTGACCCTGGCTTGACATTCACTAAGTTGAGTAAGATTTTGAAGCAATAATGAGGTGGAGGGATAGGGTCTGAACTAGACATTAATATTGTTATGGTAGAATTATTTTCAATCAGGGATGGAAGATGAAGAACACTTCTTTAAGTTATCTTCTATGTGTTATGCTAACCTGTCCTAAGACTTTAAACACAAATGTCTGTTTTTCCTTCTCTATAAGTGCCCATTCCAGTACTGAGATAGAGTCTGCCAGTGATGTATGGACTATACCTGAAGGCTGGGAGGGTGCCAGCTGTTAGGCAGGATAGGCAACTACTGAATGCACATAAACCTTTTTTTTGCCTGTGAATGTGTGCCTTGTTAGAATTCACGGTTTTTAAGTGATAGTAGTGTAAGTAATTTAACTTAAGAAGATTTAAGTAAAAATTTTTGTCTACAAAACATTGATGCAACATAGAAATTTTGTCAAAGCGTCTTTGTTGCTCCTGTTCCCAGAATGGTGAAAGGCAATAGTCATTTGCTAATGCTCTGACAGACATAGTAGCCTTTTTTGTGTACCATCATCTCAGACAGTGTGCTGCTAACATTCTCAGTATGCTCTTACCTTTTAACTCCCCTTGTTTGAGACAGAATTTAAGTAAAACTCTCGAGGCAATTTTTTTCTCCTGTCTTACCAATAATTTTATTATCCAGTGGATTTATTAGATGATAGTTACTACCAAAGACTGAAAATATACAGTGAAACTTGGTTGCAGGCTGAAATTTAGTGAGAAACTATCTAGTGTTTGTTGGTGGAGGAAATACCCTGAGTAACAAGGGGGAAGGCAGGACAAGCAAATGGCAGTTTTTATATAGGACTAACTTCAACTGCCAAGAAGGAATGTGGCCATATCAGAAAACTTGTAATTGTACTCATGGATAAATTTGCAAAATGTTCTCATTTGAGAATTAAAATAAAGGCTGTAATTGGTACGGTTAATGTGGATCAGGGATTTCATCAGTCTACTACTACTATCTTACTAGTAGTTTTAGCCAAAGTATTTAAATTAGCATAAAGCACAGTTTGCTGTTATATTAAATCATTAAGCATGCATGTACTCCTTGGTTTGTAGAAGACATAACTGATTGCCATGCCTTTTCTCTTGCCACTGGGAGGAAAGAAGGATCAATTGTTTTCAAAAATACAGACAACTGTCTGTTATGTAGAACAACGGAAAAGACCAAAGTTTCAGTTCTATTGGATTGCTCATCTCTCTGCAGAAGGATGTGCTAACTGAAGTGCAGCATTGGGCGTGAGTGACCAGTTTGTGAGATCCATGTGTGAGCTTGGAGCCTGGTGGGAACTTGAGGTTTAGGAGAGAACTGTGAAGGCACATTTTGACTGGAGCTGGTCCAGCTCCAGTAGAACTGGCAACAAACTGAAACGGTTGAGTCCTGGAAGTAAACTGCCTCCATGTGGTCTGGTTTATGTGTCTCTGGACTGTGCCTATCAGCTGTTTTCAGTTTGGGGAATGCAGTGTAGGCAACTCAGGCTCTGTGTTTCAAAAAAGCAGTTCTGGTGCTGCAGAATTGAGGCTGTCTTTGGTAGCAGAACAGGTGCTGTGTGCTTAGACTGCAATTTCGGAAGACTGCCTTGGCCTGTGATGGTTCACGCAAGGCATTAAATTCAAGTATCTTGCCTGAAAATCACAAATTTCTGTGATTGTTGTCATAAGTATGATTTGGAACAAGAGCAGACTGAAAGGAAAATGAAGTGGTTGTTTGATTAGCTGATATATCTTAGTGCTAGACACTAGCATGGTGTTTACCCATAATTTTTGACATTTCTGTTGATTATGACTGCTTTTTCTAGTAAAGTTTTCTGATAGGGTTTAGACAGAAGAGGCAGTGCCCTTTTACTTTATCTGAGAGAACATACAGAATTGTAACTATCTTCCGTGTAGGATTTCCCTGTACTGTTCAGCTCTTCCCTTTGCATCAGGCAGTACAGCTGATGTGTTATCATTTCAGCTGTATCTATGGCAGTGTTGAATTTTTCCTCAGAAATAATTTGGGAGCATGTAACCATAGAGTTTTGCTTTTCCACATCTGAATTAAGAAACTAATTAACTTTAACCTGTGTCAATTTGTAGGACATAGAAACTCATTCATAAGAAAAGCCATCAACTTTGATATGAATGATTTATTGTAATTTTTGGAGATTAGATGTTTTGCTTTGTCTTTCTCTTTGCAATTTTGCTGGTGCTAATCTAGATAATGAATCTTTCCTGGCAGACAAGTTTTTATAAGAAATCTTTGGTTCCTTTCGTAGGACTAAGTAGTCTAAGACATTCCCTGAAGGATGGTACTCATTGCTGAGGCATATTTTGTGTTTTGTAGATTAATATGTAAACATTAAATGAAGCCAGGATGGGAAACAAAGTTTCTGTATTATTCTGTGCACATTCTCCTTCTGTTTGGTTACTAATTGAAAATACTTGTGCACTTCCTTATGCTTTCCAGTCCTGATCTGATCTATCAGTATTTAGATAATCTTCTATTGAGCTGCAGTGTAAGGCTCAGATTTCTTTAATGCTTTTAATTTATTGTTATCCTTAGTGTAACTGAGCTTTTCTGGGGGAGAAATAGGGAAGGAATCTTTATTTTTTCTTCTGAAATTGAACCTATTTCTTCTCCACCTCCTCTCTCTATTTCTTTAGTCTTCACTGGGGACTCTTGTCCTAAAAAAAATTTGGAATAAAGAGTCCCAATGTCTTCTTTGAGGTTAGCTTTGGTTAGCAATCTTTATATCTGAAAAGAAACAGTGAAACATATAATCCAAAGCAGAAATAAGAATGGGAAGATAAAAGTTAAGGGATTATGATGACTTTTTAAATCCTTCTTGTTGAGCTGTAATAAATAGAAAGGCAAGACATAGCAGTTTGGTATCTGGGAAGGTGATAAATTCAGTTATATCTGACTGCAAAAAGTGAACTAATGCTTTGGGTATTCATATCCTAATAAACTTTGTAGTTTCAAATGGGAAAAAAGCCCTAGCTATGCTAGTTGTGTCATGTTCTGGCTGCATCTTTATTATGCAGGAAAACAACCCCAAAATATATTTGCTCGTCAGTTAAAATTAATGGTCACAAGTGAGCATAGAAAATTTAAAATAACTAGATATAACATGGTCAATTTATGAATTTTATTAAATATGGGGATTTGCCATACATTTAGGAGTATAAAAAGAGGTAATATTTCAACACCTTTGTTGGCAATTTTTAAATTTTTTTAATTTGTATTTTGATTTACTTATACTTTATTTATCAGAGAAAGCAACCAGTGAGATGAACACTGCAGAGGACTGGGGCCTCATCTTAGACATCTGTGATAAAGTTGGACAGTCACGCACAGGGTAAGTGACTTTAGGAATTTCCTCCCCAAACCTTTTAAATTCTGTTATTTCAGTCTCATATGCAGGTGAGAGGAATGATTTTTTTGTTATATTTTATAAACTTCTGCAACTGAATTTAACTTAAATTGATTACAAGTAAAAGGAAAATATGTGGGATTTCTGCTGAAATCTTTTGCAATCCTTCCTTTGGACATACTGGCTGATCTGTTAAAATTAGGACTTGTGTGCAGCAGCTTTTCACCAGTGTAACAGAATAAATAAATTGGTATGTTTTAGCAGTATCACTGTCAACCCAGGAGGCTTCATGAGGCATTTTTCTTACAGAATCCCAGTCTAAGTTGGAAGTGACCTCTGGAGGTCATCTAGTTCAGCTCCCCCCCAGCTTCAAACAGGTCTAATTAGATCAGGTTGCTCAGGACCGTGTCGAGTCTTGAATGCCTCCAAGGTCAAAGGTTCCACAACTTCTGTGGGCAACATGTTTCAGTATTTAACTACTTCTACTTATTAAGTGAGGAAAAAAAAAAATAAAATCCTGCAATCTGATTACAATTTTCCCTCTTCCAACTTGTCTGTTGCATCTTGTCCTATAACTGTGCAGCTCTAAGAAAGAATCTGGCTACATCTGCTGTGTATTCTCTGATTAATTGGTTGCAGAAAGCAGTAAGGCCCACTTTCTGTCTGCTTTTCTTAAAGCTGAAAGCACCTCTCCTATCTTTCCTTGTATGTGACCCCCCTTGACCATCCTGGCAGCTATCCATTGGACTTAGGGCAGTGTGTAAATAGCCTTCTTGCCCTGGGGAGTCCCAAACTGGACAAAGTGCTCCAGATGCAATATTACAAGTGCAGAATGGAGGGGAAGAGTTGCTTTCCTGACCTTGTTGGTTGTGCTGACCAGTTATTCGAGCCAGGATGTAGTTGGTTGTCTTTGCTGCCAGGCTGCACTGCTGACACCTCTCACCCAATAGGACCTGCAGATCCTTTCCTGCTTTTCGTGTGGTCGGCTTCTGGCCTCCGTTAAAATGCAGTAACTTACCCTTGTTTTTGTTGAACTCCCAGTCTGCTCATTTCTCCAACCTGTCCAGGTCCCTCTGAATATTAGCCATGGCCTCCAGTATCTTGATTGTTTCCATTCAACTTGCTCTGGTCAGTAAGTTACTGAGAGCACTGTTGTTCCCAGCAGAAATCCCGGAAGGATCCCACTAGATACTGCCTACTAGCTGGAATCTGCAATACAGGTGACAACTCTTTGAGCTTAGGAGACCGGTTTTCCACCCACCTTGTCATCCTTTTATCCAGCCCATATTTCACCAGCTGTGTGATAAGGAGACTCTAAGGGCTTCAACTGTATGTCAAAACTTTGCTAAAACCAAGGTATAAAGCATCTGCTGCCCTCCATTGTTCTTGCCATCAGACTGCCAGTGTCTTTGTCACAGAAAACAGCAAGGCTTTGTGTTTCTTTCCCTTGTTTTCAGAAGCTATTCTCTGTCATCAGAGCTTTGATAATTGTACATTTTAAACATGTGATACTAAATTAAACACATCTTAATATGGGCTGCTAATGTTTCCATTATTGATTATTTGCTGAACTCTTTCATAGAATTTATGCATGAACTTATTTTTGGACCAGACAAGATAAAGTATAATTTGAACTAGCATCTAAAAAATACAGTTTAAAGACATAACTTCAGTGTATTTATAGTGCTTTCAGTCAGTGTAGTATTAGGATTTGGAAATGATTAAAATATACCTTCTTGAAGCATTCCCTCTAACAAGGTAAGGAACAGACTCAAGAAGAGAGTTTTTCCACTGGTGCTGTGAAAAGCTTTTTTGAAAGTGACTTGGATTGCCTTGTAAAACTGCCAGAAACAGTATGAGATGCCAGACAGCAAAGTCCCACCTGGGACTTTTCTTCCAAAGGACAGGTTTGCAAATAAGCTTATTCCTTAGGATTAGAGATGGTCTCTGGAGGAGTACTTTAAAATAGCATGGCCTGTTGAGACTTCTGTGCTGTTGTGTATAACTGTAGTTAAAATAACAGCTGGCAAGTTGTTTATGTTTCATATTAGACTTTATATGTAAAACTGCATTTCTATTTTGTGAGCATGTTGATGTCCACCCTGTAACAGTAACTATATTATCTAAGGTTTCAGTGTTCTATTTAATCACTGAAAGCCTTTCCACAGATGATATTTAGTGTCACAGCAACATAGCCTCAACAGTGGTCGAATATGTGTAGCTGCAAGAGACAGCAGTACAGACAAAGCTAGAGATCTTTGGAAATGTGCATTTAAATTCCAGTTAGGATTTGTGTTGGTTTTAGTCTTTTTCGTTTGTGTGTTTGTATTTTAATATTTTTTGTTAATAAAACTGTTTTTTAAAAGTGGAACTTTAACCTTTGTAATATTTATCCTGCTTGTAATAGGCTGACTTGTTGCTTCCGTTTGGATTCTGTTAAGACTTGCTGATAGTGGGTTTTCTTTGTTTTTGATGAATTATGTCATGCAGTAGCAATGTAAAGCAAGACAGTTTCCCATTAAGAAGTTTGAATGAGATATGCTTAGCTGTTTGAAATTCTCCTGCAGTTTAAGTTCCTCTGACAAGGATGCAAGTCTTCTTAACTGGGATCAGCTTTAATCTTTTAACCAATTCTGCTCCAGTAAAAGCTGTTACTGTTCTTGACAGAAGTTTAGATTACAAAATGTCTCCTTTAGGGCTTTTCTTTGTACCAGTCTGTAAGCTCCATTACATGCCTGCAGTATTCTAGATGTGGATTGTCTTTCACCTGAAGTCACAGCAGCCTGGAAAACACTCACTCATTCAGTAGCACTTTGCCTGCCTACTTGTTTGTATTCAGATTAACTGTTGGAAACCTGTTATCCTACAAAGGTGCTGCATTTTCTCTTAAGATAAACTAGTTACAGTTCCCTAACATAATTGCTGCTGTTATTTTTTACATTATAATACTTTCCATACCGAGAATCACAAATTACTGAAAATGTTATCATGCTTCCTTTAATCCAAACAACTAGGATTTTTAGCAAGTTAGACTTCCACTGAATCCCTCTCTTTGACTACTTTCTCTGTTTTTTGTGAATTTCAAAATTAGTTATTAGAATTTGTGTAGAAAACACAGAAAATAAAGACAATATGTAAATATTTTAAACAATGACTTATTTACAATAGCCTATATGAAATACTGCTCTATGTGGTATAAAATTAACTTAGTACTTTCTGCACATTTTGCATATCATGTTCTTAAGATGGTCTAAAAGTTTTCTAATGATCAGACAGCATACTTTTTTACTCTCTGAATTTGTTTTAGAAACTCATCCGACTCAGCAGTTGCACATGCCATTGTTTGCATCTTGATTTTTGCCAGTATTAGCTCAGTGAGCAAGTTGCCTTTTCAACATGGAAACACGATTAAAACGAAGATTTTACTGTTAGAGGCAATGTTTTCTGTCCCCTGTTTTGGTACAGCATTCTTGAAAACTTGTTTATTTTAAAAAATTTAATCACATGGTATGACTCATGAGGCTATCCTGTGCAGGGCCAGGAGCTGGACTTCAATAATCTTTGTGAATCCCTTCCAACTCAGGATATTCTATGATTGTGTATTTGACTGGCATTTTAAATCTGACTACAGTAAACGTATAGAGTTTTGCATAGTGTTGCTTTTCTGCAATGTAAATGCTTGCAAAACTGAATCTATGGTTTATCATCTCAGAACCATCTCAGAATGGTTCAATAAACAGAACAGAAGGAAAATTGAAAGGAAAAATTAAAGGACAGGTATGGGGTATTTTAGCAAAGTTGCCCCACCTTCTTCAGTCATTTCCATGCTAGCCAGTTCCTAACTCTAATCGTGTTTGCATTTGGCTTTGACATAGTTGTACTGTTTATTTCACGAGACATATCAGTCTACATTGAAACTATCACAACTTTAGTTTTTGTCCAGAAAAGTTACTTAATCAAAAAAATGATGGCTGAAAAAAATTTGAGTCAGTGGCTGAGGGAATACACCAATGGCTGAGAAAATAGAACTGTTCATTGCAGCACTCTCTGTTGGGGGTGGGTATTGGAGAATTGTCATTGAGAAATGGTTTGTCCATATTTCTGCTTGCCTAACTTTGTCCTGATTCCGTAAGGATTAATCACTGCCTCAGCAAGTCAGAGTTCTGGTTAGCTGTTTCTTCTTTGGTTGTTTTTGTGCTTGTTCATGCAAGAGAGAACAGCAAAATTGCTTACTTGGTAGTTTTCCAATATGTCTTCTATTTTTTTCCCCTCAAATTACACAATCTCGGTAGCATTTTACATTGTCATTGCAATGTATGTCCAGCAAGGTGACCAGGAAGCTTTATGACCAGCCTTCTTCTGAAGGAGCAAGGAGGAAAGCTGAGTCCCACAGAGTTACTTTAGACTGTAAATGAACAATAAATTCCTGAACACATCTGAAATGTTTTGTGCAGAGTAGTATTTTAGACTGCAAATGCTGCTAATGGTCTTTGTTAAATAAAATACAATCAGAATTTTTTTTTTCACTTTCAGCTAAACCTGAAATTTATTGTGAATATTTTCTGGGTATATTGTTGTATGGTACCATATGATTGTATCTTGCCATATTTTGCCTACTCATTTGTTATTACTACTCATTGTGGTGCCTCTGAAATTCTGATCATAGCATCCTTGGAGCAGAACTGTGGCCAAATATTTGTATAGTATGATTTGGAGAGATGCCTAATAAGTGGATAGAATTCTACACTCATAGGTTGCATGCTTTCCTCTGGTTTCTGTGTAGTGCTTCTCATAATTTACACAGTAAATTGTATGATGAATTAATTAGAAGTAAAAATAAGAATTACAGTCCTGTCTAGAATAGGTTTTCTTATTCTCTGTGACTAAAGATTGGTACACCTGGATTATTTTTTTTATGTATGTGTAATCAAAATTATTTTACACATGTGGTCATGTTAGAACATTTAACGCTCAAGTATTGATCATTTCTGTTAAATATATGAACAAGTAGATTGTACTTGAGACATGTGGATCATTTGGCTTTGAGGCTTTCTTATTACTTTACTACTTTTGATAAGACTGGATTTGTTTGTAAAAAAAATCTTAGGCTGGTGGTCCTGTTCCTAAACTGCTAAGCTCTTGGTCCTACACCCTGCCTTTGTAAATACTGGCTTAACAATGGGCAAGCACCTTTCTGAGCTTGCACTCATACCACATTGTTAATGTTACTCATAAATTAATGGTTAAAGAAAGAAGTTATTTCTGAAAATTTTAGCCTGTATTCTTTTTCAATTAAAGTGAACATATGGGAAGTCTTGGATAATTAATAGATAAAAGGTAGTATTTGCCTTAAAGCCTTCATCTGTAATAATTGGTTATATGAAAGTATACACTGAATGATATGTACTTGTGCTGCATGACAGCACTTTCTATAATTAGAACCACTAAATATGAGGTGGACATTTCTGTAAAATGTAGACACTGCCAAATATAGTATAGCCAAGCAGTGGTGTAACTTATACCTGAGTTTCATGTTAGTTTTTGGATACCAGTTCAACAGAAAAATACTTTTGCTTCCAAAGACAACCATGCTATAAATGTATAAAACCTCTTAGATTAAATTAACCTTCTCTTTTTCTCTTTGTCTACATACCCCCTTCCAGGGTTACCTTTCCAGGTCTATTCAACAGATAATGATTGTATGCCCATGATAATTCCTACCTCAGCCTTGCTCAAATTTTCACTCCTTTTATAGAGAGAACAAAGTAACAGAAAGTCACACAGATTTTAACATGCTAAACTTTCTGAAATCACCTTTCAAATTCTTTGTTGTGCTTTTCATGTTATTTCTATCTGCCACAAAATAGGTAAGACTTGAATTCTGTATTTAATTGTTTTGAAACTTTGATGTAAGATTGTCTAATAGGTTTTTAAGAAATTTTGTTCATTAAATGTCTTCTTTATAAATGTTATTCTGTAGATTAAAAGAGACTCTGAGAAATGTGGTGGTAATTCAAAATAAAATTAGCAAAAGGGTGTTATTAAATCAGTATGTGAGGAAGTACTCTTACATATATATGTGAAGGGGTAGGTGCATGGACCTACAGAGAATTCCAGTTCTCTGACTGAAGGGATTTTATGCGTTTCTGGAGTATTTACACTAATTAGCTCTAAGTACAAGAGGTAGTATAAATTACTGAGAGGTTTTGATAATTAAGAGAGCTACAAATCCTACATGTAGAAATGGCTACAACTGTTTATGGTGTTAATTTGTTTTTTAAATGTTGCACTTACCAGCTACTAAGTAATTTTACTCACAATGTTCAGGAGATCTTGTTGTCTCTTAATGTTGTCAGCATTGGAATGGATGCAATAGGAAATGTCCATTCCATTGCATATTTTTAAATCTGTCTTGTGCTTTTTAGGCCTAAAGACTGCCTCCGCTCTATTATGAAGAGAGTGAACCATAAAGATCCCCACGTTGCTATGCAAGCGTTAACAGTAAGTTCTTTTTAATATAGTGATTTTTCTTGCTAAAAAGTTATATTGCAAAAAAATCTCTGAGTTTTAATCTTTCTTTTATTAGCTTCTAGGAGCATGTGTATCAAACTGTGGCAAGATCTTTCATTTAGAAGTCTGTTCAAGAGATTTTGCCAGTGAAGTAAGCAATGTGTTGAATAAGGTAATGTATTGCATTGATTTTTACATTTCATCTGTAAGGGAAATCATACAGAGAACTGGAGTAATCTGAAAGTGGAATGGAATCTACTTTTAGAGGGCTGGAAAGAAGGGGGAAGGGAAGAAGATTACTGTAAAGACTGTGTCTCTCAGAACTTCCTGAATGCTGCTTCATACTAGTTAACATAGGTATTGTGGGGTGTGTTAAATTATAAATAAACTACTTTATTTTCACTTTAAATAACAGCAGTGAAACACTAAATACAAATATGGTGAAATGGAGATAATACAGGGCTTCTAAGCAGCCTTATTTTACTTTATTTTGGGCCTAGCACACACTGTACTGGTAGAAACACAATGCTGATGTGCTGTTCTCCCTTTCTAATCAAGATTGAGTGCTAAACTTGACTACAAATGAAAGTATATATATTTTATATAGACAGCAACATGCAATTACTTGAAATTAAGGTCAGATTCCTACATTCTTTAACTAGTTTCTACTGTCCATGCAGGGTCATCCAAAAGTTTGTGAAAAGCTGAAAGCCCTTATGGTGGAATGGACTGATGAATTCAAGAATGACCCACAGCTCAGTTTAATATCTGCTATGATAAAAAATCTTAAGGAGCAAGGAGTTACTTTCCCAGCTATTGGTTCACAGGTATATTAGATTTTTGTGGTTCTTCTTGAAGTGTGTCACAAATTCTTTTTATCCTCAGCTCTGTGTTTACAGTTTGTACTTTTGAATTCTAGAATGTTTGGCAAACATTCTTATTAAAATTTTTCTTTGAGCAGTGAAATGCTCTCAATTACTTTAGATTTTTATATAGCAGATGAATACAAATCAAAATGGTGAACTTCATGCATTCTCAGTTTTTTGTTGGATTCATTTTTACATCTTTTAATTTGGCTAGGCTGCTGAACAGGCAAAAGCAAGTCCAGCTCTGGTTGCCAAAGATCCTGGTACAGTAGCCACCAAAAAGGAAGAGGAAGATTTAGCTAAAGGTGAGTGCACTTGCTGACATGATGCATATTGATTTATTTAAATTACCATTAGCCAATTTGTGTGTGTTACTAACTGTTTCTTCAACACTTAACCCACTAAAGTCTATTTTTAAAGAGATCTGTGTCTCAAAAGCATATTCTTCATGTGTTTCATATTGTTTGTTTGTGTGTCCACCCTGTCCCTTCTTAAATATGATCAATTTTTTTTCTGCAAACTTGAGCTGAGTTTAATATGAGTGAATCTTCTCTGCTTGAACAAGCTTAATTGAAAATGACCCAGAAATGTGAAATTATTCACATAGGAAAGGGAGAAAAAAAAAGGAAGGGGCAAATTTTTGCTTGTTTCAGCAAAAATCATTTTGTTAATTATGAATTGAGGAGGGACTTCACTGTGAAGGTGACTAAGCACTGGCACAGGTTTCCCAGGAATGTCATAGTGTCTTTTTATTCCTGGAGATATTAAAACTGTCCTTGGCAGTCAGCTGTAGTGACTCTGCTTGAACAGGGGATTGGACAAGATGACTTCCAGAGGTGCCTTCCAACCTCAGCCAATCTGTGTAAATCTGATTCTGTGAATCCAGACTAAAGGCTCCTGTCTAATGCAGAACCAGTGTGCACTGGAACAGCTGTATCTTTTTAGTGTTTCAAGCAATCTGGAAAAGTTCAACAGGGTGTAAGATGTAAAGCAGGAATGTAAATATTTTAGATCAGTTCAAGGTTGTAACATTAATATAATAATAAAAAATGGATGACTTTACAGAGTTATGTCATTTATGCTTATTTGTTCATCCTTTCCATGTTAGAAGCCTCAGCAAATCCATAGGCAGAATTCTACTCTTTGTTATTTATCATTAATTCTAAGAGAAAGACAGAAAGTCATTAAAATGCAACAGGAATAGAATGACACTAAAAGTTTTCATAGAATTAAATTTTCATATCCATCAACCCATTTTTATAGGGAATTTTCATCTGAATAACTGTTCTTTTGTAGCTATTGAGCTGTCACTAAAAGAACAAAGGCAACAGCAAACAACACTTTCCAGTTTGTATCCAAGCACTTCAAGCCTTTTAACAAACCACAAACACGAGGGCCGAAAGGTTCGTGCAATCTACGATTTTGAGGCTGCTGAAGATAACGAACTAACTTTTAAAGCTGGAGAACTTATAACTATCCTTGATGACAGGTAAGTTGTATAGAATTCCTACTAGAACCATGTTAAACTGTAAAAATGAATTAGAAATAATTGTATCTTCTATGTAGAAGCATACCTTGGAATGCAATAAATGGAAATATATTTTTATATTAAATATTTTATTTTGGTATCTCCTAGGTTTTTTACAAACGAATGTATTTGCAGAAAATTTCTTGTGTAAAGATTTCTGCGTATATACAAATTATATTTATCTGCTAGTAATATAAAAGCCTTTACTGTGCTATTCCTAGGAAAGTTCCATGTGAGTATGGGTTTTTTTAATGTATGGAGGCTTTATTTATTTTTTTTATCTTTAGTGATCCAAATTGGTGGAAAGGTGAAACTCATCAGGGTATAGGATTGTTTCCATCTAATTTTGTAACAGCTGATCTTTCTGCTGAGCCTGAAATGAGTAAGTAACATTACATTTATGTATATATGTTAAACCCTGCCATGGCCCAGGGGTGATTTCTTTTCCCTTATGATGGAGTTCAGTTGCAAGTTAATGTGATAATTGAAGTAGAACTGAGAAGCCCTCGCTATGATCTCACAAACAACAGTCAGACCAAGGTTGCCCAAGATGTCTTCTGCTGAAAAATGCTGCTGTTTACTGCTTTGTCAGCAGCTTCTCTGAGACTCACGGAATCACTCACTTGACACCTAGATAAATGTGGGCAACAGCAGCTGTTTTCTAAATTGACTTTTTGTCCAGTTGAAATAGTGTATATTTAAATGAGATGAAACTGAAGGCCCCATGGCAGATACAAATAGTCCAAGAAACCTACATACTGTGTGTGCATACGTGTGCATAGTGGACAGAGAGATTTTCTGTATACTACTTATTTATCTGTATCCATTTATATCCATCTAACCTACTTTGAACATTCAATAAAAGTATTAAATATTAGACAAGGCTTCAAGATTCTAGAACTGATTTCTGTAAATCTCGTGGGTTTGCAAGATTAATCTCCTGTGATCTCAGTTTGGGGGTACTGGAAGTATGAGCAGGGCAGCAGAATTATATGCTGTAGCAGTCATTTATGATATGTTAAGACTGTCTAATAAGAGTGTATGATAAGTCGTATTTGGCTTTTTTGCTATATATAGAGCTTTTTTGTTCTAGTCTCCACTACAGAGGAACGAGATGCTCTGCAGATAGAGTTTGCTGAATAAGGAATAGAGAAACTTGAGACCTTTTGATTCTGCACTTTGCTCTGGAGAAGAGGGCTCAGTTTGTCATAGATAATTTTACCAGTTTTATCTTAAACTTGACTTGCTAGCCCCATTGCTTCCAATCACTCTTTCTGAATCTTTTATCCTGATGACTTTTTAATACGTATGTTATGTGCAGGGAAACTATGATAAAGACATTTACTTGCTGAAATGTGTTTCTGTTGATTTTGTGTGAACTGATGTGGAAATTTTTTTTGTAATGTGATATACAGATAAAATTATTTAGGTCTGTGGCTTTCAAATGTCAACAAAATACTAATTTTTAAAATTTTCACAGTAGTGGTTTCAAATGCTAGGAACTTAGGCAATATACTAGCTATATAATATTTATGCCATTGTTTATCTTTTCTTTTATAAAATTAAATCTGGCTGTTTATCTTACAGTGAAAGCTGAGAAGAAAACAGTGCAGTTCAGTGATGAAGTTCAAGTAGAGACAATAGAACCTGAGCCAGAACCAGTTTATATTGATGAAGTAAGCATGGTAAAAGTACTGATTGGTACTAAAGGCACTGATGGGACATTTAAATACGTGATATTTGACCTTTTCATCCTGTACTTCAAAAATACAATAAAAAGAATGGGAAGAGAGGTTTCTTTAAAGTAATAAAAAAAAAAAAAATCTGCAATATTCTAATTTGTTCAAGAGTCTTGAAGTTCTTATGAATTTCTGAAACTGAATTTGGAACTGCATTCCGTATAGGGCCCTACTCCGGGATTGTACATCTACATACATTTACCTCCAAGCTAGAATCTTAGTGTTCAGTGGCACATCTACTTTCAAAGATACTCACCTTGACTGCTGTCTTAGATTTATTTCCAGTATAACCACCACTCTCCACCCTCAGACTTAAAAGATCTCTTTCCATCTAAAAGTCGGAGATTCTGTTGCTCTGTAATTAATATTTGGTAAGATATTTACAATCTCACCTACATTTACGATGTAGGGTTTCTAGAGACATTCAGTCCAAGAAGTTTTTCCCCTGCCCTTTTTTTTTTTTTTTTACCTCGACTTGGGTTCTGTCATTGTTTTTTGAAATGAGAAATCAGTTACTGCCTTCTTAAAGTCCTTTTTAAGTCCCACCTCAAAAACTGTTCTTCCCAGGAGATACTGCTTTGTAATCTGCTGAAACAGATTATCTCAGGCCTGCCTTGAGGTGCCTTCCAGCTTTTCTTTTCTGTGAGTTCATTACTGATTTTTGGTTTAGTGTCTTCTGTTGTTCTTAAATTGCCACACTATAATTTTGAAGGAAATAGTTAATTTGACTTCTCCCCACCTTTCCGTGGTTTAGAGGAGGAAAAAACATGGTTTTATTTTCCACTTTTATGCAACCTATATATCTCAGTCTGATAAAGACTATTTATTTGATAGTGCTCAGCTAAAAAATGGTTAAAAATAATTTATGTGCAATTTTTCATTAACCACTATAGTTCACTCCTAGACACATTTTTCAAAGACTTCATGCCTGTTTATTTTCTAACCTTTGATATTTTTATTATAAGAGAGTTGCACTTAAACTCCTTACTTGAGCTTGACTTATGCTGAAGTCAACCCTGAAATGCCTCCAAACATTATCTTAAAACACTTCCATACACACTGGTAATGACATTACTCATGTACTGAAGAGGCTTCATGTACTTAAAAATGCTTTTCAGTGAATTTGAAGTACTCTCTCAATGTATTCTGTCAAAACATTTTTGCTAATCCCACTAGGTGGTGGTATTGCATATGTAATAACTAGGCGGGAAAAATAGGAACTGCTCAGAAAATACTGTTTAGAAGGGCTTTTAGGAATAAAGGGTATTCTTCACATTTCACTTGCTACTGCTAATTTTTCTCATTTGACTTTTCCTTGTTCAAGCAACTTCATTCCTGTAGAGTAGAATGTATCATTTGTATTTTCTTTAAGTTAGTCTAGGTGATTCTCGTGTGCCAAGAGATCAAAATGGCTGTTGTGAACAACTGCTTTAGTTTACTATCCTGAAAGTACTAATTCCTTTGCTTCTACATTTGACCTAATTATACAATTTGTATTCTAGGATAAAATGGACCAACTCTTACAGATGTTACAAAGTGCTGATCCATCTGATGACCAGCCAGACCTCCCAGAATTGCTTCATCTTGAGGGTAACAAAAAAGAATGAGTTTTTTTGTTGTTGTTTTCCTCTCTGGTAATTTTCTGTATCAACACAAATTGAAACTAAGCTGAAGCTACTTCAGCTTCATGTGCATGCAAGAAGCATGCCTGAGAAAAGTGCTTGAGCCATAATTATCTTCTCACTTCTTGTTTCCCACATCTAAGAGACCAAAGTGCAAAACATTAGCTTAAAACAACCCTACTTTCCTCTAAAGAAAGCTGTTTCCTATATTATTTTCCTTTTCAAGACACATGAATACTTAATTCAATCATATTCATCCATTATTTTTTTCCTTCATAGAGAAGGACAGCATGAGTGGCGAAAGGAGTGTCAGGAAGATTCCATAAGAGGAAGCAGAAATACTGCCAAGGTTTAGAATAGATCTGTGGGTGTCCCACATGCTTTTCAATTACATATGTATTTCTGTAGGAGTTGCATATTAACAATACCTTATAGAGAGATACAAATTATCCTACTCTAAAAGAGTCAAATTGTTCAGACTGCCTCTTCATAGAAGTGTTTAGATCATTTTACCTAGGTTGATAGATGCACCAAAATTTTTGGAATGGAATTTGGAAAAAGAAGAAAGGAAACTTCCTAATTATGAGACAGAGCATAGACTTAAACTGACAATTCCGAGGGTACCAGACTTTGGTAAGAAAATGGCAGTTTCTACATCTATCCAGAAGTTATTAATTAAAAAATGTGTAGGTTTATAAACTTTTAGATACCTCTCATATTCCCACACCCATATGGTTTATCATGCCTGTAAATGAAACCTGTTTTAGGAACTCACATCAGTGACATGTCTGCACATATTCTAGTTCCACTGAAACTAAAGAGTGGTGAAAAGAAACATGACTGGTTTTATTCTTTCAAGTCCCAAATATAGCTGTAGAGGCTGTTGTCTAAGAAGCAGATTGCCTGTATCTGGTCCAGGACAGAGGCAAAGAAACTAAAGGTATGCTTGTCAACCAGCCTACAGATATGGCTTACTTTAGGAGTTGCTTCAAAATGCATTGTGAGATCATTAAAGCAATGCTCAATTTTAAATCAAACCATGAGCCTGCTCCTAGGATCTGAAAGCAGTAATGTGGTTGGATGATTGCTCCCTAGCTACCTGTAACAGCATTTGCCAAACTTTTGGCTACATATAGTTCTACAATGCCAATTCAAGATTCCCTGCTCTACACTTAAGTAGGCTTTAATCAACTACTGGTTTTGGCATAGGTTCTGAAAATTTTGCTATAGGTGTGTTTTGAATCCTTGGTTCCTACCAGTGGTGGCAGATGCTTATCAACATTTGACAGAAAAAACACTTCATTTTCTTCTGCCATCCTCATGTCCAGTCACAAATGTCTTTGAATTGGAGAACTCATCGTAACATGTTCAGGAGCCCAGGGTTTGTGGTTGGCAGCAGAGCAGTCATCATGTTAACAGACATCTAAACAATCCTTGCCATGCCTTTTGCCACACTTCATGCTATACATAAAAGTAGGCAGAACTTTGACAGGTTTTACATCTTTTCCCAGCATTTCTGCCAACGTATTACTGATGCCAGGTTCAAAGAAGCGGATGGGTACCTCTCCTACAGCTCCTCTTTCACCTGGAGCTGCCTTCAATGAGCTCATTAATGATGTCCTTTCACGCATCATGGCTCAGACATTTTCAGGGCCTTCTGCATTTCTAATATCTGAAATTTCCCTTTTGGCTTCCATATCTATTTGTTTTACATTTGACAAACTCTGCCTTTCTACTAATTAACCATAATTTGCTTGTCAGTTAGATGAGCCCCGTGTCCTTGTGCTAAAAGGAGGCATGGGGGGCATTTTTGTTTATTTTAAAGCCTTTCCATTCTGCTTCTGGTAAGCTTTTGTGTTGCTTTTTGCAAGTTAGTGGTTTGAAAAAGCCCCCTTCCCCCAGTTAGGATTCTAGTGAGAGCAATGTGCTATTAATGTCTTTGATGTGCAGATGATTGAATCATTGCAACCAGTTTTCTCCTTCATTGTTTTCATTGATAGTCTTTTTGTAGTAAAGTTAGATGAGCACACGGTCCAGGTTGCAGTGGCAAATCATCTTCCTTGAAAACGAGATCACTTTTCGATTTACTTCAACCTTTTTATGCAAAATTGTTTCAGTTTTATACCTCCTGCATGTTAAATGTGTTTTGTTTCACTTTATTTATTTTATTTTAAAATATGCTTTTAAAATTGTACCACTACTGAAAACTTCAGCTGTCTTAAATTGTTAATGGCACTGCCTCTGTTACTAAAAATTTTTTGACATACAGATTATAGTAATGAACTAAAAAAAAAAAACAAAACTGGACTTGCATCTATTTCTATCTGATTCTTTTTTAATTACTCTCTGACTTTGCAGGATGGAAATGTTTATTACTCTGATATATTTTAATGTCTTTCTATTCTAGCAATGTGCCACCAGATGGGACCTCTCATAGATGAAAAATTGGAGGATATAGACAGGTAAAAAAAAAGTCATATGCTTTGACCCAAATTAAAATTCATTCTTAGAAATACCTGAGTTGTTACTTGATAATATCCTAATTTATTTGGATACTGGCAAACAAAATAGTTGTATTTATTAGTAGTTTCTCTTAGAAGAGGTCTGAAATTTTTTCCCATAGTCACATAATAATTTATAGTATTGTACACTCTCTGGCACTTGTCAGGCATCACTTCACAATAAGAATATGTTACTTAACAAACCTCATGAAATTCCTCTGTATTGTCTGTCCTGTACTGAAGTTATCTAAATTGTAGAATGAACTGTAAAATATATTTTCTAGGAAACATTCAGAACTTTCAGAGCTCAATGTTAAAGCAATGGAGGCTCTTTCTTTGTATAACAAATTGATGAATGAGGACCCAATGTACTCCATGTATGCAAAACTACAAAACCAGCAGTATTACATGCAGTCATCTGGTGTTTCTGGCTCTCAGGTATGGATGTAACCTTTAATAGCCATTGACTTTATCAAGTTCACACTGACTGAACAGTGTTTTCTCTCAGTTTTTTGCACAGTTTGTGAAAAAATAAAATTGTTTGTTTTCAGCTACAAGCTTTGGATACTCTCTTTTTGCAGGTTTTAACACATTCAGTTTCTTTCTGTTCGGTCCCTTTTGATTTCAGTTGCACATCAAATGAAAAACTGCCAGGGCTTTTTATAGTGGATCAAAGAAAATAAACAACCAAAGGAGTAAAATATCTCCTCTATCTACTCATCGATAAGTCAACGTAAATATGCTGCTATGAAAGAATTACCATCTTTAACTTCAGTAATTTAAATGCTAAATGCTCTTCACTGATATTAAAAAACCAAGAAGAATACTAAAAGATTTGAGAGGATGTCTTTTAGTTCTAAAATCAGATATTAAATAGCAAAATTTCTTGTATTTTAATTCTAATATTACCTTACTTGCTTTCCTAGGTTTATCCAGGGCAAACTCAAGGTAATGCATATTTGGTGGCAGGGAGTGCACAGATGGGCCATATTCAAGGTTACAATCTTCCTCCAGAGCAGCTCCCTTCTCTCAGCCAAGGCACAGTTACTCCATCTGCCAGCTCAGTCCTGCCTGGTCAGCCTGCACAGACGTCTTACACAAAGTAATTTTAAATATTTTTCTATTCACGTTTTAATCAATTTAAACAGAAAAGAATACAGATAATATTTAAAGGAGACTATTTTTTAAATTACAGAAGTATAATTATAAACACAACTGAGAGATACTTTAGTGCAATCATTTCCAGAGTGCTTTTTATTGGTGTCATGTATTTGGAAAAATTCCTGATAAACTTCTAAGTCTTCTATCGTTTTATAATTTTATCTTGTCTTTAATTTTCTATATACAAAATACGTAATTTATATAGGTCTATGCTTTTTTTATAAAAAAGTACAGAAAATTATACAGCCATGATTTAGTAGTAGTAATAGTAACTTTTAATATATTTTTAATGATGAAGATTATCTGCTGCTCTGTCTGGCTCTGCATAATTTCTGAGAGTGCATATTCTACTATTCCTTTGTCAAATATCTTACCACAGAAGAATGAGGAGAATTTTGCTCATTTTTGGAAATAAGTGAATGGGATATGAATACTTGCTAAAGCTTATACAGCTTGCCCAAATAAAGAAGCTAAAAGAGGCTTTCTACATTGGGTAGAAGGCCAAAGATGCTAAGTTTTGGTTAAGCTTATCTGTATCGTGGAAAAGTTTGTGGGTTTTTGTTAGTTGTTTATTGTTTGTTTGTTTGAGTTTTTTGTTTTTGCTTACTCTCTGTGGAAAGTAATTTTATTCTAAAAAGTTGAGAGAGACATCTATCTTGAGTCATGAATATATTTGTTAGTCTTTGTCCTCAAAGTTACTTATTTGGGATGGTAAAGCATACAATGATAAAGCGAGTTTCTGCATATTCACCAGAACTTGTTTTGCTTTTTAAAACAGTTTGTTGGGTATTGGTTTTTATCATAAACAGAATGGAAGATAGTATTCCATGTTGCACCTTAAAATAAAACAGAAGTACAGAGTCATGGTCTAATTTTAAATCCATGGGAGGTGTCTATTAAATGTTTAAATCTTTTTGATTTGGTTGAATGTTTGAGTTTTAATGGGAATACTCATTGGAAATAGTTTTAAATATGCAATGTGTCCAGAGTCAGAAGATTTTTTGTGTGTATAACTAGAACAACTGAAGAAGCAATAAGGTTTTGCTGTTCTATTGGTAAATTGTTTGTTAATTCAACTTTAACATTTTTTCTCTTCTTTTTTATTCAGTGCAATGGTTGGTTCTGTTGCTGGAAGTACCTACTCTAACCAGGCTTCAGTGTATAGTCCACCACCTGGTACTGTTGATGTTGCTGCTTATCAGAATGCTGGAACTAATATGTCCCAGGTGCCAAACTATAACTTAGCACCTACAGCTCTGCCACAGACAGCAGGCAGTCAGCAAGCACCTCCACAACAGCCACAGCCTCCACCACCTCAACAACCACAGCATAGTTACTCACAGAAGGCTCTGCTATAGGATCCAGGACTTCTGATTCCTAATCTTCTTTAACCTCTGGTAAAGGCAGTTGGCGATTCTATGAGTTTCTTCATTTAATCTCTTAAACTTTGTTTATCCTCAGCTTAAGAATCTTTCTTGGTGAACAAGTTCAATTTGCACTGACTTTTTAGGGTTTTTTTTCTTTAATTTTGCGGAGGAACTGATATATTTAGGAAATTTAATTCCTTTTAAAATGCCTAAAAATTGGTACAAGATTATTTATGTATGGTTAAATTGGCTAGTTTGTGAAAACTCAACCATTGCAAACTGTTGTGGCATATATGTTATGTACATATAGTGTGTGATTGCAGTAGTGCCCATTTCATATAACTATGGTGGTCATGTGAATATATTTAACACAATGTTTAAAAATAATTTCTTTGCTATTTTATTTTAACCATGAACTGACAACCATATTTCATAGTTTTGTCTAGTTTTAAGACAGATGCAATGTCTTTTTCCAATGCAGAAAAAACAGTAATTCTGCGTATCATGGTTACAATTACAAGCTAAGGTCTATATATAAATTTACACACTTATCTAAGTTTCACTACTTCTTGAATTGAACACGTATGTATCATGACTATTAGATAGCTTATCTACCAAAGTAAACTTGTTAACTGGTAAATGATTTGGGGGGATAACAGCAAATTATGATTCTGCTTCAGACATAATTGATAACTTAAAACTACTATTCAGAGGCTGCTAAACATATCATGGGACCATGAAACAGATGAGGATCTTGCATTTTATCATGAGAAGCATGTAATTTATTTTTCCAAGTTGTTTTTTAAAATGAGAACCAGAACTGTATTCTATGTGTGTTGGTAGAGATTACACCAAAGACAGAGGAATCAGTTTGAAAGAGAAGCAATGGAGTATAAACTGGAACACACAACATGAATTACACTATTTTATTCCAGTCTTCTTAATTAGAACATGGAGAATTATGGACCTGTAAATCACTTTGCTGAACAAACCTTCAGGGCTTCGTTTTATCTCTTGTGGCCTTGCTTAGCAATTTGTTCTGTTTACTGTTCTAACACAAACACTTCTGCCTTAAATGTCTGTTTCAATTTCCAATTATACCATTTGATTTTATTAGCCCTTCTGTAGTTTCAATAGTTTATGAGGCATCTCATTTAAATCCACTTTTAGGTTACTTTAAATTCTCTTCTGCAGCAACATGTTAGCCTGTTTTAAACCCTTTTGTTACTCGGTAACTTAGCCACGTGGCTCTGTAAAGCATGATATTTTCTTTCTGTGGATGAGGTGCTGCAATAGAAACACAGTAATGGAAGGCAGCATTTCAGGTGTGCTTGAGCAGTTTCTTGTAGAAAAACTGTTGTTACTTTGCGTTTGTTTTCCATCTGGTAATGCATCCTAGTTTCATCTTTTCCAGCAACTCTAATTCCACTAGAGTAATACTAGATGGCTTCAACATCGGATCTGTTTTTAGTCATGTGTTTATGTCAGAAGTTGTTTGTTTTGTGTACTATATTTTAGTGTGAATTAAATGTTGCAATTGTACATTATACTATAAAATGAGCTCTGCTATCCCATATACTCCTGCATCTGTTCACAGTTACCTAACATGCCTTTGTTTTACCATTTTAATTGACATCAGTGTTTTGCCAGATACTTTCAGCTGACTACTTTGCATAACTTCTGACTGGGGGTGGTTACAAAACATGCCCATGGTTGATCTGTTCCAGTTGGGGGATGTTCTAGCCAGCTGGTTGATCTAATGCCAGTATTTTTGCATATTTGTTTTCTCTAAAATGATAAGCATCCTCACAAACTGTCATTAATTATTGCAGTACTTGGTGTCATCACAAAAGCCTGTGGAATTTGAAAGGAAATACTAAAGAAAAAAATAATCCAACATACTGTGTCATAGATGACTTTTTATGAAGAAGTGATGTCTTTAGAAAGGACTTTTAGTGTAATTAGATAGTGCTCTGTGTATGCATTAGGTATCTTATTCCAAAGTCAGATATACAATGTATATAGAAATGCCTAATTTACACACAAAAGTGAAAATAATTTTTTATTCCATAGTTCTTAGTCCCTGATTCAAGGTGGAACTTGAAGTATCAAGATAGTCTTGCTGATATTGGCTATTGTGTTCTTAGGTATTCACATGTTATGTCACATGTTCCCTAATAAGGTTTCTGTGGAACTTCTGTACAGAAATGACCCAGAAAAATGCATTTTGTTGGTAATTTGTCATTGGTTTTAAAATTTTTGAAGTCTTTTCTTGATATACGGAAATACTGGTTCCTGATTTCTCATTTGAACAATGAAACCTTATGTGTATTGTAATTTTTCTACTGTCCAACTTGCTTATTTTGACCATTCATCCATTTTAATGAAAATTTAAATCATCTTCCATTTATGTTCATAATGAGCAAAAAAAACATTTGCTAAAGTTCAATGCCCCTCTAAATTCAATATGATGAAAGTTTTGAGAAAAGATGGACACTTTCTATTTTCCTTCATAGCTTTATTGAAGTCACTGCTCTAAGGTATCTCCTGAACCAGACTGGGAATTTTTAGTTGAATTGAATCAGAATTCATTGTCTACAACTGGTGGAGTAGGTCACTATAATTTTAGGTTCTGAGTCTTAGTGTTTCTGTTGCAACCTACATTTTCCATTTCATGTGCAATTTTCAGATTAAATTGAATTTGGAGCTGTGTTATCTCATGTTGGTTTTTCTTATCAGAAAATATCTTCCTGCTTGGTTGTGCCCTGTATGCTCGATACTCTGAAGTGATGCTTTCTCCTACTTTGCTAGATGCTGTCATTGCATGAATTCCTTCAGTTGACCTCTCATATTGTCTCTGATACCTTAGAAATTATACTTCAGTTCACCTTCTCTCTGCTGGTTTGGTATCATGAATTTGGAGATGCCATTGCTGGTGCTTCTCTGCCATGATTTGTTCTCAGATTCCTTGTTTATGTGTTGTTTGGACCGAGTTCATTTATATTCTACCTTACTATGGTATAGAACACTGAAATATTAGTAACAGGGGAAAGTACACATACAGCTACTGTGGGGGAAAGCTTTTTAGCAATTAATTGAAGTGTCAGAATGTAAACTGTTTGAAAGTAAGGAATCTTTGGAAATGTTATTCATGTTCCAATAGAAGACCTGATTTTTGAATGTCTTGTTTCTTTACATGTAAATTGTTGATTTAAGGCTAAAACATGTTCAAGATATTTTGTATAACCCTTTTTTACTTGACCATGTCGTTAAGGAATACAAAAATACTAATTAACTTCAGAAGGGGTATATCAGTGGCTTGGGTAGCATGAGCTGGAGTAGACTCTGGAAAGTGCCTTCTGTGCATTTCACTTCTATACACAAAATTTTTAGCCATGTGTACCATCTCTATTGATGTGGGCATAACAGAAGTGTCAAGATTTACTGTAAAACATCCCAGGAAAAATACAGGGGCAGTATGTTAAAATTTTCTGTACTGATGTCATGGCAATGTGTTCCAGAGTGTGCAGCTGCAGGAACAGTCACAACGTTTTTGCCCACCTCTGTTTAGTAACTGGTGCTGTGTAGATGTGTCTCTTATGTCACTGGCCAAACCACATAGAGACAGCAGTAGAAAGGAGCAAAACTTAAGAATTCCTGCATGCTTTTCAACAGGTGTGGAGCAGCATACTGCCCTCATGGGACAGTTACTGTTCATGAATTTTGGGGCAGAGGGAACTGAAATAAATTTGAACTCCAGAAAATTCTGCCAGATAGCAAATGGTTAGATAGGGGCTTGTCAGATACTACAAGATATAAAAGAGATAGATTTGTGTTTAATACCATGTACATATTTTGCTGATCAAGTCTAGGCTGCTACTATGGTTCTCTGATTTCGTCTAGATGGCAGGAACATCAGATTTACAGTGGAGAACTTCTTAATACCTCATTCTCCTTTTTTTAGTATTTTCTCTAATATCGCTTACTTTATTTTTCACTCATATTTCAAAGATATCTGTGCAGTCTTTATACACAAAGGTCTTACCTTATTCTTTCTCTGCTGGGGTTCGCAGACAGAATGAAAAAAGACATCTCTAGTTAGAGCAGCTACACTGGCACTTTGAATTACACAACTGCACCTTTGGAGAACATGTAAGTATCTGTTTTGAAGAACAAGGGAACATAATTTTTCTGGTTAAAAACTGGAAGGAGATATTTTAAAAGAAAAAAGTAGACAAAAAATTACAAAAAGCCTCCGTTACCAACAGCAGGCAGAATCATTTTTTACTCTGTTATTCAGTCTTTGTAAAGCTGATCAACTCCAGACTACAGCTACTCCTTTCTCATTTTCAGCTGCAGTGAAGAATATTGACCTTCATACATTCACTGTCCAGCACCATAGGAAAACATGGTGAAGGCCTTGACATTTGAACTTTTTGTTTCAATATGTAAAAAACACTTATGTACATTTTTGAATTCTTAAATTGAAAATTGTTTCTTAAATTAGGATGGTTGTATTTAAGAACATTCCATTTGCTACTATGTAAATTGCAGATCTAAAGTTCCCTTTTCATGCTGCTGCCTTGGCAAAAGGTGGTAGGAGTTTTTGTTCTATCCTGCATGTTCTTCTGGAATCCAAAAAACTTTTGTCTTTGTCATGAAAAAGAAAAACCTGCTGCAGTCTGCTTTGGTTTTAATAAAGTGTACACAGTAGCAAAGTGCATTTTTGTTTGGCTTTGTTTGTTTTGATGCTCTCTTTGATGTTGGCACATGTATATATTTAGATATACTGCACTGTTGTACAAGAATTGTTTTAGTAAATAACACTATTTGTAAAAACTGTTAATTGTTTTTGGTATGAATGCAAAATATTAAAGTTGGAGTATTTAGTTCATTATGTTGCAAAGTCAATTTATAAGTTTTATGAAGGAATAATGTGGAAAGGACTTTTGCTGGTACTTGACTCAATTTCTGATTTCAGATGGGGTGGAGGTGGGGTTTTGCTTGTTCTGGTTGGGGATTTTTTTGTTTTGGTTTGGTTTTTTTTGTTTGATGCTTACACATAAATTACATTATTTTTTATTAAAATCTGTCATTAATTTCCTTCAGCTAAACCCAACTAATAGATTATAGGTCTTCTTTCAAGTATGCTGCATGTCCTGTGTGTCTAATGTATATATTTGGGTACAGATGAATAAGCAGATACGATGGTAACTTGATGTTTAATTTACACAGTAATTTGACAGTTCATTCCATTTCTGATGACAGCAGTACAAAGTAGTATTGTGGTAGAACCACCAGTAGAACCTGGTGGTTTGATTGATGTGAAAGGAGTTGAAGATCAGGCTAAAACCTGATCTTCAAATAATATCTTCAAATAAAATCTTCAAATAAATCTTAAAATGCTGTCAGAATTGAAATTTAATAGAACTGACCGCTGTATGCTGTGTTCTTAAAACAACATTATGCATAAATTTCTTGTGTAATCCAATGTAGACACCATGGGACTTTGGGAGCAGTGGGCAGCAGTTTGGCCTGTTCTTTGGGTCTCTTCCTAAAAATCTGAGCTAAACCCCTTAGGACAAGAGGTTATGTGGATTGTGGGTTAGTTCAGTAGGATAACTGTGTCTTTCAAGAGACTATCTATTCAGCTGACAGAATTAAAAGTCCTGCAGACTGTGTAGAAATGAGAATTGTTCTGTTTTAGAACAGGGAGGGGGCAGTAGTATTGAGTTTGCTTTACTGCCTGTCTCTTTTAGATGGAAAGCATTTCTGTTGAGATGCCTATGCTGAAAATACTGTTTGGTTTTTTTGTAATATTTTAAATTTATTCTAGAATCTGCTGCCATGAATCTGGGCAAGAGGTGATATAAACATCAGTCTGTATTTAAGGGGGTGAAACTAACTCTTAAACTTTTGAAGAACTGGTTCTTTTATAATCTCTCCTCAGAGCACTCACTTCATGTCATATTTATGAAGCTGGAGACCTTAATGAATTGTCTTACTACTGTAGCTGGTTTTTGAAATCTTATTCTAATCTGTTGCAGGATAAAGATTTTTCTCTCTCACAGTATTTGGAAATTTAATTTCTAGATTATTTTAAGTGAAGTGTGGTTTTGTTGATACTGATTGTGAGCTATGTTTTAAGTGACAAATGAGAATTAAGCCATTGTGAGAGAACCTGTGGGAGAACTTCTACTGATTAAGGCTGATTTGCATTTTTAAAAATTCATACCAACCCTGGGAGTGTACATGGGCAGCACATGGTAATGCAGGTAATCATATTGGGCTAAAAAAGGCAAATATGTATTTTCAGTTACAGGTTTAGAGCATCTTTAGTATACAATCTCCTGATATAAAATATAAGGAATGTGGTCATTGTTGCCCCCAATATTTTGCTTTGACTTTGCTTAACCCTGTTAAGCATGGGCTTTGAGCCCTCACACATGCACCTTTGATTGCTAACAAACAGTGCAGCTTGGTGCCTACACCCCTTGTTGCCAGGCTTGGCGACATCTACCTCCTTGGCAGTTGTGCTTCGGTGCCTTGTAGAGGTGCAGGATCCAGCAGGAACGTGGGGGTGCTTGGTAGAGCCTGGCGTCAGGGGGACACTGCTCAGTCAAACTCTGACTGGTCAGTGCCTCTGTTTACCACTTTCTGGCTACAGGAAGCACACATATCAAGGAGTGGAACCCCTCAATATATACATACCTGGACCACTCAATTTTATACTATAACAGTTTTGAAGCTTGGTTTACTAACAAGGCTCTGCTGCTGCAATCACACTGCAATCTATTTCTAGCCAGTTGTGATGGCTTGCCCTTGTTGACTCATGCATCCTCAGGTATTTGTGGATCATGCAGATGTGTTTTATTTCACAGTCTATGTGTCAGACTGTCCCAATTTACTGTGCTTCTCAAAGGAGTGTGAGTATTTAGATCCCTTGGTTTTAGTGGCTTTTAGACTTGTGAAAATTTCCCCAAATTAAGCTTTTTTTTGCTTGGTGAAATACTGTCATAGCTGACGCTGAAGAATGACTAGGCAAATCCTTCAGCAAAAATCATGTGACCGGATGAGTATAGGTAGTACAATGGGTTTTATAACAATACATTGGTTTACTTAAGAACATATGGAACTCTTGTCTCAATGAATAGAAGAGATGTCATGGTTCTCTGAACCTGAGTTTGAACACAGGGTCAGCACCAAGCATCTCACTGAAATGTGCTATTGAAACTTTCAAATAAGTTGGGTGGGGTTTTTTTCAGAGAAATCATGGGTGGTGTCTGAAAGACTCTTGTTAGGGGTATGTTTGTTCAGAAAACTCTTTCCTCCTGGTGGAGTGAGGCAAAATAAATAGTGAAGAATTTTTTGCTTTATTCCAGCCCACAACCTCACTTTGTAGGCAGTTTCTGGCAGCTTCTGTGTAATCATGATTTATATTATCTGATTGTGTAGTTAATGACACTCTGCTATATCCACTAGGATATAGCATTAGTAATTTTTAAATCTCTTCCTCACTTAACTGTAAAGTAGATGATTTTAATTTAGTAGTTTATTTTAGTAAGCTTGTTCTCTCAAACGTGCTTTCTACTCTTGAGCGTTTCTTATCTTCCGGATAATCAAGGCTTACTGTAAATGTTGGCTGTTCCTTCCAATGTTTCAGAGTCCCACTGATCACTTGAGGGGGCAGCTATTTGTCCTAGTTGCTCAGACTAGTTCCTAATTGTCTCTTCCAAAAACAAGACTCCTTGAGTTTGTCCATCCCTGAGGCTCATATTCACACCAGATTTGTTCCTAGGCTTTCTTTATTCAAGACAGACAGTAGTAGCATGAAATAATTTTGTTTATCTGTGAACAGCACTGAGTTGGGCAGCATTCAGTGGGATCCTGTACTGCAGGAGCAATGCAGAGTCCAAATACCAGCTCTCCTGTATATATATTCAATCAGTTCCATGTGGTATATGTATTTCCTAATGGTTATCTCCTTTCATATGCTTTCTCATATTTGATCCTAATAGCAAGTATGCTCAGAAATACTAATGGTTAATCATAAATTTAATTAATTTCATATATACACATACATGCAGCCTTTCTCTCTCTCCCTTCTCTCTCTCTCTTTCTGGATGTTTCCAGTCTGCAGATTGTCCTTCCACATAATGCAGGTGTTTTATGGAGCCTTTTACCTTGTTTTCTGAAATGCAGACAGTCCTAATCTTTAACCTGTACTGTGTCTCTCATCACTGGTTGAGTCTCACAATTGCTGTTACTGGGCTTTGTATTCTTCATGTTTCTGCAATATCTCTTTGGCCTATTGGGTATTCTTTACACACCACCTTGCCATTAACTTTGGATCATTGCTTTCTTATTCACTTTATTTTCTCTTCATCAGTGGTGCAGTTTTACCAAGTGAATTAGCCAGATCTCAACCCAAGAAAGGAGCAGCTCTGTTCTTGGGGACCGGAGTTTGTTTCCAAGATGTTTAGTGATACATGCTTATAGTTCCACCCTGCTTGCTAATTTTATTCATTGCAGGATTCAGAAACACAATTATTGTAGTATGTGTGGCAAGTTCATCATAAAATTTTGTAAGTAATTTGCCATACATTTTGTGTTGCTTTTGTCATTCACAGAAACGTAGAATGGTCTGGGTTGGAAGACCATTCCAACCCTTAAGATTACTTAGTTCCAAACTGCCTGTCATGGACAGGGACACCTTCTACTTCCTCAGAACCACATTCAGCCTGGCCTTGAACACTTCCAGTAATGGGTCATCCACAACTTCCCTGGACAACCTGTTTTTAACTGTTAAGAACTGTTGTTATTACATTGCAGTACAGTTTCACATGTAGGTGGCATTCAGGTAAAAGCAGTGTTGACCTCCTGTGTATGCAATTTTATTTTTATAATGTTCTGCTGCTGCATTAAGGTATATGATCTCCTGACTTATCACTGCAGGCCAGTTTTTATCAACAATTCTACTGTATGTTCCACAACAATGAATCCTGTAGGCTTAAAAATCATTCTTATCAACAAAGTCAGAAAAAAAAGTCTTCCTTTCATGGTTCCCTCTGAAGCCCTGGGATCCTTCAGGACAGCTGTAGCATTGTCTAAATATTCACAGAATATTTGAGCCTGCCTTGTGCACTGAGTTTACTGGAATATCAAAATTGTCTATTTCTTCTACTTCCACTGGGGTTACAAAGTTCTGCACTGTCCTTTGGAAAATAAAGGACTTGGTCCCCGAGGTACAATAGTCTTGGGTTAATTTCTATTAATAATAATAATAAGTTCTGCATAAGGTCAGTATCTGCAGCACAAGCCTAAAGAGATGGTATTTCTTTTGAGAAAGTTGCTAAGAAAGGGTCTTTGCCTTCTTTGATAGGAGACTGCTGTATTCAGGTACTGATACAGATGTCACCTTCTAGAATATGCTTTGCCTGGATAGTAATATTTCCCTCACTGATTTTTCAGTCTTTCAGTGATTGTGACTCCCAGTGCAAAACTGTAAGGGATGTTGAGCTGTTAAGTGGATCTTGACTGCAGATTCAGTCTGTCATAATTACTCAGAAATACTTTGAATTTCTCAGCTAAACCAGACTTGACAAGCTATCCAGAGCTTGTTACAGGTATTCAGTCTTTTTAACTTGTAATACTTGTTTGTCTTGCAGAGATAAATGGAAGAGGCAGCTGTTGAAGGTATCTCTGGAAAAACATGGAATATAGTAGTCAATATTTTTGGGTAATGCTCTACTTTGGAATAGCAATGATGAGCAAGAGACCATAATCCCTATTCTTACTGCTTTACTGCCAAATATGGCTTCATTTTCATTGAGCATGACAAGTGGGGCAGGGTCTCAATTGAAAAAGGTGAAGAGATTGAAAGAAAAAAGCAAGTGAGAACTTGAGGAGAATAATGCAATTAGAAGAGACAAAGAAGACTGTGCAAATAAATGATTCTTTAATAAGAAAGCTTTGTTTCTAGGAGGACACACATGCTTTGTATAGACGGGATTCATCCATAGAAACCTCCAAATTCTGTAAATCAAGCAGTATTTTAAGTCTGTCAAAAGTAACCTCTTTATGCTATAAAAGATGGAATGTAAACCAGGGTGCTGAGTGAAATCAGAGTTATGACATATTCTGTAATTTCAAGGGATTTACAGAAGTTTTCTGCTTTGGGTGCAGTAGTTGAATACCTCATCCAGGAGAATTATTAAAACAAACAAAATTTAAGGATGTATAAGGCATGATTCTTTGGACCGTGTTCTGACTCCGATGGCATGTGATACCTTGAGCACTTACTGTTCACCTTCAGTTGCTTACATTTGCACTGATTAGTTTGTAGGGAGAATTAGGTTTTTAAGATTTATGAAGCTCTTCAGCTTTCTTTCCCCCCCTATACATCTGTTTGCTGTTTGCCATTTGGGTCTCAGCTTTAAAAGTGTAAAGGAAGCACGGGATGTGTATGTGGAGCATGGTTTGCTATATCCTGCTTCGCTGCCTGTGTGACATTTGCTGATTTGGTTTCCTGTGAAAACTGATGGATCAGCTCACTTCTGGCCATAGATAACAGACAGGAAGAGCTGCCAGGACTCCTAAGAAGAATAGTCCATTAAAATCCTGCATGTAGAACAGAGCTGAAGTGAGTATTTTTATTTTAGGAAGAAAAAGCAAATGGCATGTTTTCATACTGCAGAAGGAAGCTGTTCTCAGAAATACAGATATTTTGAGTTGTTCATGATTTCAAACCCATTACTTTACAGAAAGCTTAGATAAGGTGACAATGTCAGAATGAAACACAGAGGACGAAGTTGTTGTCTCTTTGCTGTCTGGGTTGCTTGGCAGGCTGCCACAGTGGGGCTGCCTGAGCAGCTATACACTGTACTGGGGGAAACAACAAATGGCACAACTGCTGCTGTACCTTCAGAAATAGACTCTAAGATTCTCTTACTGGACTGAATGCTGCAGATATCTAATATCTGAGATTGCTGGTGGAGGTAACCTAACTTGGGTCCAAATGCGGCTAGCGTAGCTAGCTACTAGTCAGTGAAAAATCGGTTTGTTTTATCTAAGGACTCTCACAGTGCTTGAAATAACAGAAGTAACTTGAAATATTTAAAAGCTTCTTAAATTAAATAGTGGAGATGGAAAGTTGTAGAAAAGATACTGACAAAATAAGTCTCAAAAGAGGCAAATACCTACCCTATCATGTAACTGTTCTTAACCTATCAGAGAAATTATTTCCATTTGATTTTTTTTCTTGTTTAGCTGGTGTTTAATCTGTCTCACAATTTCATATTTAGGATTAACCTAACATCTAGGTTTGATATTTTTAAAGTTATTATTATGCCTCACTCCCAGCAAAAATAGGCATCAAAATAAATCAGCCACAACTGTGGCTGATCTCTTGCTGCTAGCCAAGGCAATCCCAAACTTTCTCTGGTTTGGGATCATTATGCCTTTCCTCTAGGTACCTTTACAGGACATTTGTTCCCTGTTGTACTTTGAGGTTTTAATTTGTTCAGGTTTTGGGTTGATTTTACTTTTTACTTTTTTTTTTTTAACTTACATAAGAAATGTTCATCTATGGAAATACCAACAAAACTTGGAGTCTAGGTTCCCCACAGACAACTTGTATCTGTATGAAAACAGGAGATTAAGCTCTCCTGGTAACAGGACTGCTGCTATGTGGTCAGGGAGGAGGTACAGGACTATTTTGTAGGGGAGATGGGGAGAGTGTACGAGGCTCCTCAGCCCTGTAGTGCTGTCAATATCCACATATGTGAGGGCTGATCCACACTGCTGGTGCAAAAAAGGGATATAATAATCACAGAAAATACTGTGAAAGTACTGTACCGTGTAGTTTTCTTGGACAGGACATTTTTCTGCTAGGACTTAGGTGCTGCTGCCTTGATCTGTTTTGGTCTTTGATGTGGTTTTCAGGCCCACCTGGCTCCCTGCTCTTCTGAGGAAAGCTTTCATGAGTGTACTTGTTCACTCACCTGCAAACAAGTTTTATTGTGATGTGACTATCTCACCTAGGAGTCGTCATCGTCTTGCAAGGATTAAAAGACCTACTCAGGACACTACATCAGCATGTGCCTCAGAGAAATGAGGCACAGGTGACTGTGCCACGTACCATACACATGCAGAAAAATGGAGTCTGAATCCCTTACTCAGCTGCTTCTGGCCTGAGTCATTTCAGTACTGGTTCACCCAGCACTTTTCAGGTGGCAGGTCATTTGGGGTGGTGTAGTGCTCTTCATGTATTTAATGTGTTAATACATTTTTTATTAACTTTGGTGCTCTTGTCAAACTTCCTAAAATTCAAGGCAAGACTGTTAAATTACACAAATTATTATCTACACACTTAGACTCACCCCTTTTATGTTATCAAAACTTTATAAGGGGAAGAGAGCAATTTAAACTTCTGTTTTCTCTTTATCATTGTCCCACTGAGGCCTCATGCAGGAGACACTGCATCAAGAAGAGGTGGTGAACTCTATCTCTTGGAGCCATGCTGCCCTGAAGTTCAGTTACAGATGAGCAGATGGAGGAAAAAGTGAAAAGGCTCATTATTGCAACTCCAGCAGGCTCCTGAGATCCCGAGTAGGACTAAGGATAAGTAAATATGCTTTACACCAGTCCCATCTTTGTGTTCCAGCATGTGCGAAGGCAACAGCCCAGCACTCAGCAACACCCCAGCTCTGCCTCACCCCCAGCAGGTCTGCTCCCTCTATCAGAGCTGCTCCCACACACTGGGTAGTACCAGCCTCCCTCCCTCTACCCCTGTCTCACAGGTAACCCTCCTTCACACATACCCCTTTAGGTTACAATCTATAAATTTGTTACGTGGCCTTTATTTCACTGGAAGTAGGCTGGAGGGGAGAACTGTTTTGAGATTATCTCAGCTACTTTTTGTCTTATAAATTTCATTATATTGAGCACTCAATACACATTTCACTCTCTATGCTTCTCTAGTAAGTGGAGGGAGGTAGTAACTGTGTCCTTGTAAGGGTGAGGGAAAGATGGGATCACGAGGCTGGAGCTGGCTTTATGCTCAGCTGTGGGTGTCAGTAGGGGCTGGCCATGCTGCTGGGTGACACTGCAGGGACAGGACTCGTGCTGCAGGGCTGAAACGTGCTGTGGGAGGCATCCCTGGCTCTGCTGTGGTCCAGGGAGTCACTGCTGCTTGTGAAGCCAGAACGACAACCACTCTCCAAACAAACCTGATGAGCTGCATCTAAATGCATAAAAAAAAATTGGATTAAAGGAAATGACATCATTTAGTGACAATAGCAAATTTAAAAAATCATTGTCAGTCTTGGTCATAGGAGCAACAAACCCAGCACGTTTATGAGCAAAACAGAAGGTGAGCTGTAGTGGGACAGGGACCATCTAATGGTGCTGGAGCTGGCCTAAAGGGAAGGCACTGAGAGGGATTCTCAGTCTGTTCTGACACAGACAGCACTGAGGCATGGAAACTCTATCCTGTTCTGCAGAAAATATTGTCAAAATAAAAGTCCTGTTGTTGAAATTGGAATAAAATATAAACATGATCTGTGAAATAAAATTTAATTTGCCCCCCTACTATATTGAAGCTTTGATAATGTATATCCAGTGACTATTTACATCATGTTTCATAATATTTCACTGTTTGCTGAGTTAATTTTCTGAAAAAACTTTTTTAATTCTGCAAAAAATGATTAAAAATGTTTTAACAGTGTAAGCTTAAAGGATTCTTGAATCAGACAGAAGGTTTGAACAGTAAATCAGATATGAAACTGCAGTTCTCAGTGCCTTTACTGAAATTAGGCATATTTCCATTCAAAAATGTAATATTCTGCCCATGGGTAAACCCTATACCATGGGTAACATTTCATAAATTTGGGGCTAGCAGTAATTTGTAAAATTATCTGACTCACATTAGGGATACTATAATCTGTTTTAAAAATACATGCTTTTTAAAATTAATATTATTGCTTAATTTCATTTTTTTTTGGGAAATTGCACTGAAACCTCTTTCCTTTCTCTTATGTCCTGTGTGGTATTTTGCTACTGTAACCATCATGAATGAGAATTCGGGATGGCATAGATTTACTGGCATACTAATCATTCTTGTAGACTTTTATTTATAGTACAGGGTATTAAAACATTGCTCAACAACATCTCAATATCAGATTTACAGGGATGCCATAGTATTCCTATTCTAGTGAGGCAGGATCAAATCTGTGGTTAAGTAATGTGACCTGTGATTGCATCCAAAATTTGATTATTTGAAGTAAAGTTAAAAAAACTCCAGCCAAAAACCCCATAAGTAATCCTCTTTTCTGCTAACAAAGCCAACCCAGACTCTCTACCTGACATTTACCCACTGATCCCTTAACCTCCTTCTTGGAAGTTTCTTCTTAAATGCTTTCTCCTACTGATTTATTTCTGTCCTGAAGGAGGATAGTTCTTGAAGGACCTCTGTGCTCCTGCCATGGCTATATTTTGATTTGATAATGACAATGGATATGAAGACTGTTGTTTCTGAATTAACCTGGGTTTTCTTTGGCACATGTATTTTGATGTGGCAAGTAGAAAATACAAATTAGCTCTGTATCTTTTCCGATCATCTGATACTTTTTTCCTATTATGTATCATCTTTTGCCATACATTTCTTAAAATAACTATTTCTCTTCATCGTTTATTAATCACTGTTTCATATATTTACTGCCACACTTCTTCTACATCTCCTTTTAACCATGATAAATAACTGGAAATTAACATACAGCTCAAAGGTGGTAACTGTTATAAGCAGGCTATGAGATTATAATAATTTTAAGTTTGTCCTGCTCTACTCACACTGATTTCCAAATTTAAGGTATTAGAAATTTTTATTTCACTGGAAGAGTGGTTAGGCACTGGTAAAAATTGGCCAAGGAGGTGGTGGAGTCACCTCCTCTGGAAGAGTTCAAGAGATGTCTGGATGTTGGGGGTACGGTTTAGGGGAGATTATAGTGGTGTTACTTTGGTTGTTGGACTTGATGATCTTGAAGGTCACTTCCAAACTTGATGATTCTCTGTGATTATTAAGCTTGGAGAAATATTACAGACCCAGGTGTACTCATAAAGTTATGACCAGGATAAAAAATATGTATTAATTTTGTTAAGAGAAGTAGTCTTATCAAAAGGCTTATTGTACCTATATAAATAAGAAGTAGCAGTCCAGTAATTGTCTGTTGTGTAGCTACCAGAGCCATGGGTCCCACTGCTCTGGGTGTGTACATCTCTTTGCCATGCAGAACACTAATTAAAGCAAAATTCCCACAGTGTTAGTGAGGAGTGATTTATTACTACAGAATGAGAAAGAAAGTGGAATAGACCATGAAGATCAACAAATACTTCCACAGTAGAACTCCCTTTCTGCCTTCTGGCTGGAGGGGATTTTTTAGCATGATTTAATATAATTTTTAAAAAAAAAGTATTTTTAAAAAAGAAATACATGTAGGGTTTCACAATAAAGGCTTGAGGTGTTATTTTGAGGAAGAAAAAGTAATTCTGATTTAATATTTATTTTATTGTACTGCTTAGCACAAAGATCTTCAGGAATGCAGGTCCAGGCTCAAGTTAAGTAAGACCAAGCAGAAGAGTATGGCACCTAAATTGGTCCTCTATTTCTTGCTCCTCCTTTGCTCCATCCACTGACAGCAAAGGGAGGTTAGGATGACTGTACTGCGGTTTTAGGTTATGTTGGGGATGAATACATTTGTGTATTTAGAAGAGACTTTCTTCTGGTGGGATTTCAAGTAATTACAGAGCAATTAATTTAATTTCTTGGCAGTGTACTACTGCATCATTTTTCCTTTTATTTTCTCACCAGTGGTCACAGTTTGTTGTTGAGATAATGGTACTGTCAAACCAGGGCTGGACTGGGTCCTGCTTATGTGTTTTGTTTGCTGTTCCTTTTAGCTGTGTTGTGTGCTTGCAGAAATCAACAAAATGAGCTTAAGCCTTGCAAAGCAAGAGATGAGATGAAGAAGTGCTGACAGTCTTCATAACCCTTCTTTCTACTAGCTCAAATATGGAGAAAATGTGTCTGCTTCAGCTTTAGCTACGCTTGAAATAAACTCTGGTGGCTGTAGATCCACACTCAGCATTCACAGGTTTGCATCAGGGCTCTTTTAGTCCATACACAACAGCATTGTAGTTTTTCCTCAACTTGATAGATACATTTAGTCTGACTGTCCTTGAAAATTCTTTGAGAAAATTCAAGATTTCTGTCCATTTCTGTGATTTTCTTAGCTTTTAACTCCTTTTGACCCTGAAAGATTCTGGTTTAAACAAACAGAAATTATTTCACTCCTAAATAATAATTAGAATGTATAGGATGGTAAAGTTCTTGAAATTATCTTAATAAATAATGTTTTAGTCTGTGTCTATTGTAGTTTGACCCCAGGTGGCAGCTCAACCCCACAGAGCTGCTCGCTCACTCTCCTACAGCAGGATGGGGGAGAGAACAGCAGGGTGAAAGTGAGAAAACTTGTGGGTTGAGAGAAAGATGTTTTAATAATGAAAGCAAAAAGCTGCATGTACAAAACGAAAAAAGGAATAATTTCACTATGTTCCAGTGGCAGACAGGTGTTCAGCTAATCCTAAGGAAATCAGAGCCTTGGGAAGACAGACACCATTACTCTGAATGTCCCCCCTCCCTTCTCACTTCCCCAGGTTTTATGGTTGAGCATGACATCACAGAGGGTGGAATACCTCTTTTCTCCACTGGGATCAACTGTCCTGGCTGTGTGCCCTCCCAGCTTCTTGCCCACCCTAGCCTGCTCACTTTTGGGGTAGCATGGGAAGCAGAAAAGGCTTTGAGGCTGTGCAAAACTGTTCACTAATAACTAAAACATCCTTGTGTTATCAACACTGTTTTGGTCATAAACCCAAGACATATAACCATCTCAGCTGCTATGAAGAAAATTAACTCACTCCCAGTCAAAACCAGTACAGTGTCTAGCTGTAATTATCTCTTTGTAACAGTACAGTCTTCTAGAAAGCTCTCTCTCAAAAATCATTTAGTAGTGTGAGGATGTTATTTAAATACTCTAGGATGACTAATGAAATAACAGAAATGGTTTTAGGCTTCCATTGCAGGTAACCCACAGCAGCACCCATGCAAATATTAGTAATGTGTCAATAACTGTGCAATACCATCTGAGAGATGCAGGCTCCCACATGACACTTCAAAAAACATCTTGGATGCAAGTTTAAAAGCATGGATAGTAATCCACTTGTTTTTCTTCCACACATGCAATACAGGCATGTTTCAGGTCTGGATATGATTTCATTTAGGACTGGACTTTCCATTTTCCAGTTGGCTGTGAAAGTCAAGGGCCACTGTGGCTTCAGGATTTCAATGTATTTTGCCAGGAAGAATGACCAGTTGCAGGAACTGGATGTGGCAGAAGAAGAGAGGGTCTGACCTGTCTCAGAGGAATTCAAGCCTTTCTGTTCTGTGTCAGCTGGCTTCCTACCCACGGCAGAGATGAAAACATATGTCTATCTAGGACGTGTACCCTGTCATTAGTTATTCAGCAGATTGAGCTTTTGCTAACTTTTTTGCCTACAAATCGCTACAGCCTGAGACGCTGCTGACCCCTTTTGTCTCAAAAGAGAGAAAATCTTTCCCTTTGATTATATCAGATCAGAATATATGAGTCATGTATTTGCATGATGAAAGAGGAAGACAGATCCATATATAATTACTGATGAGTGTGCTGCAGATGAGACAGAGCATATGTGAATAAGCTCATCAAAACCTGTGCTGCCCTAGACAGGGGGTATGTGTAGACATAAGTATACATACATACATAGCCATATACACGTATGTATCACACATGTCTGTGTCAAAATGGCTTTGGACTTGTACTATCTCCAGTGAGTGTTAAGGGACAATGAGAAAAAGGCAGTTTTCAGATCAGGAAGGGAAGCTGGAATACTTCTCTTGGAAGTAGCTCTTCTCAAGTCTCATTTTGGTTGGAATAGATCTTGGGAAGTCATCTAGCATGATCTCCTCTCTAAAGAAGGGCTGACTTGGATCAAGTTGCTCAGCAGCTTGGCCAGTTCAGGTTTGAGAAACTCCAAGAATAGCCTAATACAGTTTCTTCTGTCACTTCAGAGTATAGCTCATTCCTGGTACAGCCACTGACAGTCACAGAGTTATCACTACTCATCTCCTTAATTCCCTTTTTCTTCCTATTTGTGCAACTCATATTCAAGTTATATACAGCCTTTGCTGCACATAACTATCATATAAGCAGTCTCTACAAAACCATGTAAAGACTTTGGTGACAGTTTTATCTTTTTTCATTGAGACTGAACACTGAGACGGAAGTGTCTCCCTTTTCTGTTTATCTTGAGCCAAAAGAATACCACAAATGCCCAAAATTTCAATGATAGTCTTAGAAATAGCAGTGTTCTTTTAGGGCAGCAGCATTTTCTGAGCCTTCTGACTTGTTCCTTTTAGCACTAGATATTTTCCTGGGCTTTTGGGTTTTGCACATAATTAGGGAAAAATAAATATCTGCCATACACTACAGCAAGAAATTAAGCTTCCCACATGACAATTCATCAATACAACAATGCAGAACATTGCTGATTATGGCTGAAATACTTCCCACCTCCTGTCCCTGGGCCAGGCTGTTCCTGACCTTTATGTGGTTATACAGATGTTGAGAGAAATTATGAACCCCTTCCTCTTCACTCCCCTCTTGTAGCCCCAAGAGGACTGAACACAGCTGAAGTGCCTGTGTGGAATCCTTTCCAGTATTTAAAGGAATTTTGTTGACTTCAAATGAGCTTGGTTTTCATTTCCATTGTTTTTTCTCCTCTTATAATAGTGTCGAAGTACCTTCTTACTCTGCTCTGCCTCTTTCCCTACTAATCTCATATTGGCGTTTCCCTGCATGTGCTGTACTTTTCCACCCAGAACTTCCATCAAGGAGGCTGTTGAAGTTTTTTTAGTACTTACCAGAGATTTCCAAGTGCATGACAGCACAGGGACAGCTGCTGTACTACAGGCTTCATACACATTGTAGGTTTGTTGCTTGACAGATTCATAGAATTATAGAATCTTAAAGTTGGAAAAGACCTCTAAGATCTTTGAGTCCAACCATTAATCCAGCACTTCCAAGCCTACCAATAAATCATGCCTCTAAGCACCACATCTCCACATCTTTAAACTCTTCCAGGGATGGTTATTCCACCATTTCCATGGGCAGCCTGTTGCAGTGCTTGACTACTCTTTCTGTAAATAAATTTTCCTAATATCCAGTCTAAACCTCCCCTGGCACAACTTCGGGCCACTTCCTCTTGTCTTGTCACTTGTTACCTGGGAGAAGAGACTGACCCCCACCTCACTATTACCTCCTTTCAGGGCGTAGAGAGCAATAAGGTGCCCCCTGACCCTCATGTATTCCCCCATCAAAATACCCAGTAAGTCCCACATGTTACAAAAGCCTCTCTGTGTAAAACAACAGTAAGATTGATGTTTTCAATCCATTAGGGACTCTTCAGACTGTATATTGATAGTGATCTCAAAGAAATAATATGCTGCTCTCCACAAAAATCACATGGGGAAGGTCTTGTACCCAGCACAGCAAGAAGGCACAATAACCTGAAGGCAGACTGCTCTAAGGTACCTTTTCAGAAAGATCATTTAATTCCAGGCAGGTGCTTCAGTTAGTGAAACCCAGCTAGCAGGCAAGGTTCTGTCTTTCTCACACTGATTCATGAGCAAGATTTGAGTCCCGCTAACAGCAGAAAGAGCTGTCATTGTCAGTAGAACGAACGAACGAACAAACAAACAAACAAACAAACAAACCGGCTGAAGTTCATTTATTAAAGCTCAGCGATGCCTCTTAGGGTTTTTAAGCTCCCTCGTCCCCTCCGGCTCCTCCTTGGCAGCCCCGAGCCCCGGGCGCACCCGGCGGAGCGACCTGCTCGCGGCTGGGGGAGGAGTGATGGGGACGGGGGCGCAGCCCAGATCCCGGGTTCCCAAAAGTAGGTCTCTGCTCCTTCTGCAGTCCTTGCTCTGGGGAGCAACCCGGTAGTTCGAGCAGGGGTTTTCTTTGAGACTTGGGTTTCTCACCCCTCGTCTTTCGCCCTTCCTTACCCCAGAAGGAAAGGAGAGGGATGTCCTCCTGCCTCGGAGCGGGTTTGGCAAATTTTCTTGGAAGACAAGCCACTGACCCAGATGCAACTCTGGCAGAGTCGCTTAGGGGATAAAAGAAAAAAACCAAACACCACGCACAACGGCAACAACAACAAAAAAAGCAGCGCTCCTCTCAGCTATCCCTGCTTTATCACCTGCACACGCCTGGAAGGAGGCTCTTTCCTCCGCTAAGGGAAAAAAAATCAGCTTAGGAAAGCAAAGTTTGAACAGCGAATTCCTGTTATTTCAAAACGCCCCATGTGACAGGATATTTCCTTATCATTTGGAGCGCAGAGTTTTCCCCTGAACCACCATCCCTTCACAAGTGCGGAGGACCTGCCCGGCGGGACGCCCTCTCCTCTCGGCCGCGGGGCGCCACGGGCGGAGCGGCCATGGCTCCCTCCCTGCTCCTGCTTCTCCTCGGGCTTCTCCCCCGGGCTTTTCCGCTGCTGGGTAAGTGCCCGCAGGGGCTGTGCGGGGTCAGGCGAGCCGAAAAATGAGGGGTCACCACAGGCACAGAGCCGAACCTGACCTGGGGCTTGCGGGGGCCGTGGGGAAAGAGCGCAGGTGAAGCCCAGGACCATTTTAATCCTCACTACGGCGGGCGGGCTGATGGAGGCGGCTTCCCGTCGGGATCCCCCTCCTCGCTCGCATCCGGGGTGCCAGCCCGGTGGGCAAAGCCGCCCGGCAGGGCGGATTTTGGGTGCCCACGCTGTGGGCGCCGAACAGGGCTGTCCCCGGCGCTGCCTCCGTTCCCCCCACTGCTCCGATAGGTCCGTGATTGATTTAATACCATCACCCAGCTTTCCCTCAGAGACCTGCTCACCGCAGGGGTTGGCAGAAGTGCCTGGTACTGGGGCTCTGCCTGTCCTCCTCTTTGATGGGCCCTGCTTTTGGCAGATGGCTTTCGTGGGGGGATGTTAAGGTAGCTGAGGTGCTGGTATGGATAGAGTTGTGAAAACGGGGAAGTTGTGTTGTTCGGTGATACCTGGAATTTGTACCCACTTGCTCAGAGATTTACCGTGATTTCCAGCTCACAGCTGTTTTTCAGTGAAAGTTTTGCACCTGACCTTCCTGAAAACCTCTCAGCATCCTCTGCTCTCTAGATTAAGATCTACTGATGCAAAACTTCACAACACTGCCTTGTAACCTTTCTTCATTTGTGTAATTAGTAGTAATCCGTTTAGGCTGTCTAGTAAGCAAGAGTGTGTGTAAAGAAAATAGTCATCCTATCTGCTTGTGGCCTCCTTGCTCCCTCCTGTTTTGCTCCTGTTTTTTTGGGGTGCTCTTCTGGTGCTCTCCATTAGTGCTTAGCACTGGCAGCACTTTACTGCTTCATGAATTTCTTCTTTATCTACACTCACATGATCTGTGACAGTTTGCAAATGCTGCAGAGTGTTGAGCCATTTTGGCACACTGGAAATCTCTACTGTGGAAATGACACTGTCTGGTGAGATTCTGAAGTGCTTGGCACAATTCTTAAGATACAACTTGGGGCCAGAGATAATTAGGTAAATAGTCACAGTGTGGTGGTTAAAGAAAAATTACAGCCTGTGAGAAAAATTCTATTGGGATCTACTTGGGATGTTTGAGGGAAAAGATGCTAGATCTCCCTAAATGGCTGGTTGTGGTAATGGTGAAGTTGTTTCCCAAGCCTGGCATGCTCAAAAGTTTCAAAATATTAATTACTGTTAGAAATAGGCTTAATTCAAAGTACTAACACTGTGGTACTCATGAGCACACTGTGGTGGACCTTAAAGTGTTCCACCCACGGTTCATCTGTAGCGAAGAACAGCACCTGTTACAGAGCTCTATAACAAATGTTACTACAGAACAGTGAAACACAGCTAGTGGTGATATATGTAATTCTCAGCCCATTTTACAGATACAGCTCATCATGTTGGAAAGACTGTTATCAAGTGTTTACAGAGAGGAGTTGGCAGGGCAGGGGAAGTGCTGCAAAAATACCTGACTTGTTTCTTATATACTATCTAATTACTCACATGGATACTGTTGTATGGGAATCCCCTTCCGTGACCAAGAAAGCAGAGCAAACAGAAATAAAGCTGTAAGCTGGAGCAATACAGGACTAAGTTACAAATCTGCTCAATGGCCATGGACTAGAGAGGAGCAATACTGAGGGAAATCCTGCAATTACAGCCTCAGCCGCACTTGCTCCAGCATCCTGCTACCTCTTGTTCTGTTCTCCTGTTTTGGTGTCAACTTACATTCTATGCCTGCTTGGCTGTGTTGGCCTTTTAGCTGCTTACATATGTACTACACCCTGCACTGGGAATGTGCAGTGGGCCCTGGAATAAGCAGGTATGTTGGGTTTACACACTTCTAAAGCTTTGTAAAGGCACTGTCAGAATAGTGGAGAGCCTATGTTTTGTCCCCCTCTCCATCCCCACTGGCCAGACCTCTTTGTTCAGATTTTTAATTTTGTTTCTGAAGTCAGAACTCTGCACCCTTTCATGCCTGGATGCAGCAATCCAGGCTTTTGTCTTAGGGATACCTTTTCCATATGCATAGCATCCTCTGTTTAACACCACAAGAACCAGAAAATAAGCAGTGTTGTTTTAGGCTACAAACACAATTTTAGCAGTTTGAAAAATCTGATAGTGTTTTCTACACATGTGAAATTGTCTGACATCTCTTTTATCCAGAAACTTTAAACACGATTTCAGGAAAAGCGGAGTTGCAAACACTGCATATATCAGTTTACAATAACACTATGCTAAATGCTAGCAGAAAAGCAGAATAAAAAGAAGTTGTCACCAGCAGTGATAATTATACATTTCCTTGTATTGTCTGTGAGTACAACAGATTGGCAAAAGACAACAATTTCTGCCTCCAGTGCTCATCAGTTTAACATTACTTCCCAGTGAGTTGGAAGCCAAAGGACAAGAGAAGGAAGCTGAACTATAGATAAGTCTAGGTCAGCTCTTTCTCTGAGAGAGAGGTTATTTGTTCCCAGGTTGTTCTTCTGCAGTAAAGCATGATAATTTCCACATTAGAGCCTCAGCAGAGAAGGGAAATTTTTCTGTGGTTAACCTGTTTTCCCCTTAAATATTCCTCCATTATAGAATTCGTTTAGCTTGGTAATAAAACACTAGAATAAATACTGTTTTAATTAGCTTCAGTCTGCAGAGTCAGATAAATTAATATTTCTCCTTCCTAGCTCATAGCCCAGTGAAAATATAGTTTTAAAATACTGTGCATCCTGTTACCTTATACGAAAGAACATTATTAAGTTACTGTGCTAAAATGCATCTCAGGTGGATCAGAGAGGAGAAATTTTCAGTCTTTCAGCAAGCTCAGCGCAGAAATGTTACACTACATAGCACATCCAAGTGTAAAAGACACTGAAAACTTTTCGAGTGGCTACAGTTTTGAAATCAACCTTGAATACATGAAAATGCGTGCTGAGAATCACTGTTTACTATGAGGGAAAAATAAGATGGGAAGCTATGAAGAGCTTTGTATATTCTCATAAGTCATGAAGAGTCATACCCGGTGATGGCAAATCCCACTGCTGTTAGTATTTCATTCGTAATGAAGAGATGCAAGAAAGAAGTCAGTGATGACTGAAGGGAAAAAGAAATATGCTCTACAAGTAGCTTGTGTATAAAGCTTAAAAATACATCCTTCCCCTCAGTTAATACTTTAAAGATTTTAGCAGGGATTTTGAGAACAGAGCTCCTCTTTGCAAGGAAATGGAGCCTGAAGAACTTAGTGACTGTTGTCATCTCTGTGTGCCTGGGAGGCAGTGCTGCTGGACAGTTCAGTGTCAGGATCTGCTCTCTATGCTGTCCCTTCTCCCTCTTTCCAGTAACTCCCATGTGTGCAGCTTGGGTTAATTCCATGAGTGTGTTTTCTCTCTTCATGCCTTAAAGCTACAGGAGACACTGATCTACACCTCTGCTGCCTTGGGCTTTCGCATGTAGGTGCTTTTGCTGACACAAAGTAGTTGAAATGTCTTCACATCTGAACTAGAGCCACTTTAACAGGTGTAGTCCACACCTTCTTTTGCTGAACGGATGATGAGATTTTAAGGGGAGTGTCCAGATTCATGTTTCATTTAGATAGTAGGTAAGATTACTTCAACCCAAATGATTCCAGTGTTATTTTTTTTTACAGACACTAGCATCTTTTTAATATATAATGAAGATCACAAACGCTGTGTACTGGCTCAAAGTTCTAATTCAGTGACTACTGCTCCTTGCGTTCAAGAAAATGAGTCACAAAAATTCAGGTGGGTCTCAGATCACCAGCTTATGAGCATAGCATTCAAATTGTGCTTGGGAGTGCCTTCGAAGAAGGACTGGGTTCCAGTCACTCTGTATCCTTGTGACAAGGCTAGTGAACTTCAGCGATGGGAATGCAGAAATGAGACTCTCTTTGCAATCCAAGGGGAAGATTTGTTTTTCAACTATGGAAACAAACAGGAAAGGAATATTATGCTGTACAAGGGATCTGGTTTATGGAGTAGGTGGAAAGTCTACGGAACCACAGACGATCTATGTTCTCGAGGCTATGAAGGTAAAGTTCTGTAAATTCATTTCTGTATTTCAAACTAATTTTTATGTGTAGTTAATTAAAATATTTTTATGTGTAGGAGAATTTCCTTAATCTTATTAATGATCAATGAGTGTGAATTCACATGCAGTCAACAATACTCGACTATGTGCTTTTTGTTTTTTGAGGGGTTAATTTAGTTTTTTGTCAAACTTGTCAAAGTGTTGATAGATGATTAACCATGCATGGTAGTGATTCATTTGGAGAGAATAAAAAATTCTATAGTTATTCAAAACATGTGTATAACTATTACACAGCAGTTGAGGATAGCTTTTACTATTTACTACGTGTGTACAGAAAGATGTAGTGTTAAGTGTACAGTCAATTGGTTATATTTTTTTCCTTGGGGTACAAATATCAACTGTCTGTAAGATACTAGTTAGCTTTTGATATCTTCATTTCCAATGTATTGCAGATGTCTTCCTAGGTGTTTGAAGGGAGTCTCAGAGCTGGTGCTAAAATGTTAGACGAAGAAATAAGATATTTTAAATAGTTAAATTTGAAAAAGTTATGTATAATGCATCTCTCTATATATTCATGATAAGTATCTGGGAATATGTTTGACTTCCCATTTAGTATACTTTGATAAACAGAAATGGTCACAGAGGGAGGTATGGATGCAGTTTCTGTGGTTTACACCATGGCTGATTACAGGACTAGTCCTTGGCCAGAAGCCAGAATAGAACCCTAGCAAAGCAAATAATGTGAAAGAAGGCAGGAGGGAGATGTAATAATGTCCTGCTATTCCCTCCTCCTCTGTTTTCTAGCAGGTCTATGAGACAGTGACCATAGTATGTCACTTCTCCAAAAGTCCTTTCAAGTACAGTTCCCTGTATGTCCTTCCATCAATGCATGTACGTTGCATGTGCACACACAGGAAGCTGCTTTAGCTGATGCCATGAAGATTTTTTGCCTTTTCTTTTATACCCCTGTTATACCTTTTTACAACTTCTGTATTCTTAGTGCTTTTTACCTGCAATCTTGGACTCATTTGTTCAGATAAGAGACTAAACATTTTTAGAAGCTTCGTAGGTAGGAATTAGTGTGCCCCAGACCCCAAGGTCCTCTCCAGAACACATTCTGGAAACTGAGATAGAACCATCAAGGAGAAAGTTCCTTGGAGAGGGGGAAGCTCATTCAAGCCTCTCATTGGAAAATTTTTGATAGATATGCTAGTTAATAAGACCTATAATGTTATACCAGATCTTTTGGGGGTGTTCTTTGTGGTATGCATTGGGGTGCATTCCACCTGGACATGGTGCACCTAAGGATCTTTAAAATCAATACCAAGGTAAAACCCCTTTTTCTCTTCTAACTGTGTTTGACTCTTGATTTTAAGACCAGGAAAAGGCATCATAGCCACTTTGTCAAGTTTTATTGAGTCAGATTTCTAATAAAACAAGAATTATCTTTAGATACAAATATAAAATATATTTGGGCGTAATATATTGGAGTCACTCTGTGGTATATGTCTTTCCATTTTATATGTACATGTTCTTCCATGTCTAAAATGATCAACAGTTGACTGAGTTATTGACAGAATATTCAACAGTTTTTTGTGCTTTAAAAAATTGCTTAATTATGTGGATTTTGTACTTTTGATTGTTATGCATGTGAAATTTAGCATGGGAATGTACTTATTTCGGCTCAGTCAATTGTGATCAGTTGTCTCCCTTAGCAACAAAAATTTGTCTCATTGTGAACATGAGTATTAGCTCAGACCTAGAGTAAGATGATCAATGTCCCATTTCTAGTACAGTTGCTAGCAAGCTTTCCTTGCTATAATATTCTGTAATAGGATCACAAAGATGAAATGTTATATATCCCATGCTTATTAATGTTTATACATTTTTGAATTGTTGTGTCTCCTTAGATACCTACACAGTGAAAGGAAATGACAATGGAGCCCCTTGTGTATTTCCTTTTAAGTTTGGTGGTAAATGGTATGCTGACTGCACAAATGCTGGCAGGTCAGATGGCTGGTTCTGGTGTGGAACCACTTCAGACTATGATGTCGACAAGAAGTATGGATTTTGCCCAACGAAATGTAAGCTTTTTCCTTTCACAATTCTGCTGTGCTGTTGCTCAGCTGCCTGGAAATATTTCCGTAACATGTGCTTTACAACTTGAAATGGTTCAGTTTCTGTCTCTGTTTAGCTGGCTTTCTTTTTAAGAGCTACCTAAATACCCAAATATAGCACCCAGTATAAAAAAAGTTGCCTAGTTATTTCTGGCTGAAAGTATGTTAGTCATGTGCTGGAATCTCTATGTACACCATTTACTTAAAGAGAAAGTCAATTCAATGTAAAAAATGTTACATTAGCATAAATAGTATATGCAGAAGGCCAAAAAATAGAAACTTGAAAGCTAGAATACTGTTTAATTAAAAATTAAAATTACTTTGGAGATTGAGTTACCTTTTAGACACAAAGGACCTTTTATGAACTCTTTACTACATCCCAGTGGTTCCCAAATCTGTGTACTGTATTTTAGTTCTGTCTTTTGACTCAATTAGAAGCATTTGTATTCTAAATTCCCTGGTTTGAGTATACTCGGAGTTTAAAATGCAGTATTATGTATATGCAGAACTTTATTTAGAAACGTTCATCTTATGTTAAGTAAATGGGAGTCATTTATACCTGCATGTATTTTAATTTTTCTAAATTTGAATGAATATTCTCTGGGCCTCTGTAAAATATGTACTAAACATTTTGTCTGCAAGCTGCTTCTTCTGTCATGCTGAGATGGGTAGTACTTCTTCCTCCTTACTTCTTTATTACTGTGTTTTTCTGTAAAGCTCCAGCTGACTGCAATCAGTGCTAAGGAGAAAAATATGCCTTTCCTTTGATGTGAAGAAAACTGTTTGGGTTGATCTTAACTGGTTTGATGACAAAATACTGATGTCCTTGCCTGATTTTCATGAATGTTGCATTCAGTATTTCAGACATATTAAAATAGCACTTTTTTTTCCTCCTGTGCCAGTATCATTTTCAAGACAATAAAAACATGTTGGGAATGTCATTAATAAAGCACTTGTAAAGTTGACTTAAGAATGCTCCCTGCCTAGTATTATTTGAGTACAAAAAATAGGAGGTATCATTAAAATTTTGTTTAATTCTTCAGCATAATTCAAGGAAATCCATTCAGATGGCAGTGATTGTTTTTGGAAAAAGCTGCTTTATGCTGATTGCCTGCATGTTTCCTTCCTGATTCTTCAATACTGGCTATAAAATATTCAAGTTTGGGTCATATATTTTAATTAGAGACAGACGATGGTGGCAGAAGTTTTAGTCATCCCTATGAAGGAGAAATGAGTGAGATGTGAGTGATAAGTTAATAAACTTCAACAACACCTTTAAAAATAGAATGTTTAAGTCTGTGTGTGTTAAAGTTTACTTACTAAGAATAAAATGTTTGTTGTTTCTTAAACTGTCTGGAGGACCAAGAATGCCAGCATGAAAATATGTGCTGCAGACTATTACAGCTGCTCATACTGGGGCCAGGACCTTCAGTCAAATGACTGTGGCTGGCCCAGTCACTTTTCATTGTGACCAAATCCACCTCAAATGTTCTCCAAAATGAAGAGGGCATGAGGCCATACTTGCAACAGTTATAATCAACAGAGGTGGAGAAATTTCATCAGTGGAGGTGCCATGATTGTGATTATGACCTTTTATTTGGTGATTTAGAAAGAGATACTGACACAGTAACAGCAGAAGCTTAAATCTTAGGTTAAATCTTAAGCTTAAATCTCCTTTAGGAAATGAATTAAGAAGTGCTGCTGCTACAACAAACAATTTTTGGTAGCCTAGGAAATTCTGCTTTTTTATAGGTTACACCATGACTTTTTGAAGTGTGTGCTGCACTTCGAAGAAGATGTCAGGGAAGCAAACAGGTTGCACAGTGTAAGACCATCAGGAGAGTGACTCAGTGTGTACCTATAGCTCTATTCCAGTGGGAAGAAGTCCATGGAGGCCTCTGGATAGATAAAAGAGCTATAGTTTTAGCAAAGGATTCAGAAAGCCTTCTAAGCCATGCATAAAAATGCAGGCAAATAGAACAGAAACAAAACCTGCAGAGAATAAATGCATGGGTAGTTAATCTGTATAGGAATAAAGTTCAGATTTTTATTAATTTTCTGCCTATGTACTAAGGGCAGTTGTGATTGAACATTAATTTAGCTTAGATGCTAAAATATATTATTCCAGAAAAGTGATTCATCTTTTTCTTTCCCTGGGGAACGAAGCTTTGAACAGCAGCATATGGATTCTCCACGATCCCCCTCTGAAAAGACATGTGATCTCTTAAAACTCAAATGTTGTAAAAGCAAATTTTCCAAGATTTAGAAATTAGTCTTATTTTTATGAAAGGCCAAAATTCCACAAGAGAGCACCATATGGAAGTCAGCTATAAATTATGAGACTGGGGAACTGAGGTGGAAGGTTGGATGAATGCCCAAGACTTGTTTACCTCTTCTTTGTAATAATTGCATGAGATTTATAAACCTCTTAATATCAAGTCAGAGCCAATTTTCTTTATTGAATTATAGATTTTACTACTTTTGCAGTATTCATTTTATCCCAGGCTTGTGCATGGAGATTTATGGTCTTCTAGAACATAGTGTAGCAAAGAAGTTTTGATTCTGATAGTTATAAAATATTTGGGACAGAAGTTGATTTGTGGATAATGATAATCAGATGAAAGTCCCCATTTTTATTGAAATGTAATTATTTTACAGTAGTTTATATTTTATTTTTTTTTAAATAAAGATAATTTGAAAAGAAACACTTCATATTACTTATAGATAATCAGATTTAGTACAGGAAAAAGTGGAACTGGTAAGTGACCTCCTGATATTTCACTTGTATCATACTTTGTCTTGAGTTTTGTTTATTGTACTGTTTCCCTCTATTTGTGTGCTGAAGTTTTCTGAGCAGTCTGATTTCAAGAGACCTCTTTCTCTCAATTTTTTCAGAGGCTGCAACTTGAGAAGCTGATAAAAGCTTCAGGAATTTCAGTTGTTTTCTCACAGCAGACAAACAGTGATCTCTGCTATGTTCTGCTTTTGTCATGCAACTTTATTCCCTTTATGTAATATTTAGCTCAGTGTTGGGACCTCATGTAGGTTCCATTTTTGGCAGATCAAGATCGCACTGTTTTCTGTTGCCTGTTTGTGGAGGTACAATTGAGATGAGCCAGGAGAGACTGCGGTGGTGTAAAAAGTGTGGTACCTTCTGGGGTAACTTCTAATGTTGGGTCCTTCTGGATGATGCTTTCACTGACGTTGCCTAGAAGTGCCAAGTTCAGGTATTTAGGGAGTTCGGTCAGGCTATGTGGAGGAGGAGAAAGTCATGCTATGTCATCCACATGCTTAAGAAATTAGGAATTGCAGGGAAGTGTGAGCTGGATGCTGGTGATGTCAGCTTTGCATTCAGCACTTGGGTCTGATGACCACTATCACAGCAAAATAATCCATAGCCACTTTACATCGTAACCCAAATTAGGGAAAAAAATAGGGTTTATCTCAGAAAAAAGATCAACTTGATATACATCTTAGCTAGCATCACCCTGGAAGTTTTTAGTCTTTTACTCCACATTCAAAAATCAACTATTTTAGCATGTTTTTAGCCACTCATTGTTTACCTTAAACAGAAGGTTTGTTGTACCAGAGAAAATGGTGACTTTGTTTCATTCCACATCAACTGCCCTGGGTCTACTATTACATTAGAGAACCTCAGGATTCCTTTCAAACCATTTGTCTATAGCAGTGTTCAGGCATTTTGTGGCTTTTGCTGTGCATTTTTCTCCCCTATATTTTATCTGGCTTCATGATGAGTTACAGCATTTTCTTTTCTCTTTGCAGTTACTACTAATGATTTCTGGAACACAGATCCTTTAACAAATGTCCAGTACCAGATAAACTCTGACACAGCTCTGAAATGGCATCAGGCAAGAAAAAGCTGTCAACAGCAGAAGGCAGAGTTATTAAGCATCACAGAGTTACATGAACAAACATACCTGACAGGTAGGTTAATATTATCCATCTTGTTTTTAAAAAAGCATTTTATTGCAACAGTGACATTAATATGGCATGGCCCATCTTGAAGATTTATATTTGTTAGTTTCTTGTAATTAGTAAATTGAAATAGTTATATTGAATGATTCAGCTGGGAATATAGGACAGATAATATTTATTTTATCATGATTAAATATTGCCATAAGTTAACAGTAACATTAAAAAATACAACAATTAAGTAATGCAGGCAACAAAGAATAAATGTTGGAATGCAGAAAAATGCAAAGTAGTTTGTAAACAGAAGGTATAAATACCAAAATTGCATCCTTTTTGCACTCTTTTTGTAGTATTAGTCACCAGTTTTGCCTATTTCACTAAAGCCATTGCATCTTCAATATACCCTACAAAATGAGAAGAAGAAGAACTAATAAACAAAATGACTCACAAATGGTCTCAGTTTCAATCTCCTTCAAAATATTTGGAAGAAGTTTCCAAACTTCTTGTATGAGAAAATTCTTAAATTTGTACTTGAATATATTTACATTCTGCATCGAAAAAAATCCTCTTTATTACTTTCTCAGCCTGTGTACACACATGAAATAGTCCACTAATTCATCTATTAAATAGATGAGAAAATATTTTGAATATGTTACATCAGTTGAATGATAAAATATTCTATACCATAAGCTTTATGTTGTACTCTCTAAATTCATCGAATCAGAGAATTAGAGAATAGTTTGGGTTGGAAGGAATATTTAAAGATCATCTAGTCCTACCTCTCTGCCATGGTATGGGTCATCATGCATTACACTAGGTTGCTCAAAGACCCTTGTAACCTTACTTTGAACACTTCCAGTGATGAGGATCAGCAATTTCTCAGGGCAACCTGTTCCAGGGTCTCACCATCAACATTGTAAGAAATGTCTTCATTATATCCGATCTGAATCTACCCTGCTTCATTTTTAAACTGTTGTCCCTTGACCTGTAACTACAAGCCCTGGTAAAAAGTCTACCTTCAAATTTCTTAGAAGTCCTTTTTATTTATTGAAAAGCCATGACAAGGTCTCCCCAGAGCCTTCTCCTCTCCAGGCTCAACAACGGCAGCTCTCTCAGCCGTTCTTCACAGGAGGGATGTTCCAGCCCTCTGGTGATTTTTCTTGCCTCCTCTGGACTTGATCCATGGCTTTCTTGTACAGAGGACCCTAGAGCTGAAGGCAGACTCCAAGTGGGTCTCACTGGAGCAGGGTTGAGTGAATCCCCACCCTCGCCCTGCTGGCCACACTGCTTTGGATGCAGCTCAGGACATGTTTGGCTTTCTGGGCTGCATGTGCGCGTGGCCGGGTCATGCCCAGCTTTTCATTCATGAGCACCCCAAAGTCCTTCTCTGCAGGGCTGCTCTCAGTCCAGTCATCCCCTAGTCCATATTGATATGGTGAATTTCCATGACCCAGGGGTAGGACCTGGAGCTTGGCCTTGCTGGACTTCATGTGGCTGACATGGGCCTACATGTCAGAGGCCCTCTGGTTGCCATGATTTCCCTCAAGTGAGTCAAACACACCGCTCAGCTGGGTGTCATCTGCAAACTTGCTGAGTGGTGCACCCAATCTCACTGTCTGTGGGACTGACGGAGATATTAATAATACTCAATGTAGATCCTAGAGAAACACCCTTGTTACTGGTTTCCATTTGGATTCTAAGCCACTGACTGTAATTCTTTGGATGCAGACACCCAGCCAATTCCTTATCCATCTGGTAGTCTGTCAATAAAATCCATATTTCTCCACTTAAGAGAAATGAGTAATTTATTTTTAATGGTATGAACAATTTTTTTCTATCTAGATTTCTGTTTTCAATTTAAAGATGTGGTCAAAACATGGGTTGTTTTTTAAATGACTGTGACAAAATTATTGTTGAAATTAGCTCTCATGGGAGCGAACTGTCACTGACACAGAAGTTAGTTTTTACTTGATGTGTTTTAATTGCAAACTAATAGATATAGCTGCTAAATGCATGTGAAGATCAGTTTTTCATTATAGAACTACCCTGGAAGTACCAGGATTTCCTGCCATGATCAGTTCTCAGTTCTCTGAACCACTGTTTGTCCAGAAGAAGTAATAGAACATGTTAAGGTGTTGGTGCAAAACAAAGTATGAGGTTCCAGTCCTTTCCAGTAGCTAACTACCTCTCCTTTTAACTTTGCCATGCTTCAAGTGCTGCCCATCACTGTGGTGTCAAAGACAACTACAAATTGCAGCATCTTGGCACGATGCCTTCAGTAGAAGCAGAAACAAATGTTACACATTGCAAAATGATTTTCTGCGAACTATGCAGAAGCACACTTAAATTAAAAAATCTGCAGTCATCCAGCTGTGATTCCAAGCCTTTCACTAACGGCAGGGATAGACAATTGATTAATAATGACTATGAATAATGTTCAGTAGGGCCATATTTCTAAGTGCTTTTCAGATCTAGAGGAGTAAATTTGAATTGTTTTTTTAGAAGCCTGACTTATCATTGGCTAAAGAACTGAAATCAGATCAGTCTGAAAAATGCACAAGAAATTCTGTTAAAAAGATGATGTTTGCAATGATTGAATTTTCATGTATTTTGATAAAAGAGAACAGGTTTTTTACATTGTAAAATTCACACTTGTTAATTTTATGGAAGAGAAAATACACACTGGAAAACTATATCTTTCATTTTAGAAAACTGATTTTTGGTTTTGTGACCTTTCCTGCAACTTTATCCATTTAATATTTTATAGTTCTGAAAAAAAGTTTCATGTTTATGATCAATGGTTGCAGAGTCATTTTGTTCCCTGTTGTAATAAAATTCACCAAACCTAAAACTAAACTGACCAGTGTAACTGTCTGGAACTGACCAATGACCTGTTTTGCAGGTTTATCTTAACCACTAGAACAATAAAAACTGTTAAAACTTTTACTAGGAAAAATGAGAAGGAGATGGCTCAGCTTGAATTTAACTCTCAAGTCTTCAGGAGGTTCTTGCTCTTGCTGTGGACTTCCAATGTCTCTCTTTGTCTCTGTTATCTAGGTCTGACTCGCACATTGAGTTCAGCTCTCTGGTTTGGTCTTAACAGTTTGAATTTCAACAGTGGATGGCAATGGGTTGGTGGTGCTCCTTTTCGGTACTTAAACTGGGTGCCAGGTAAGGTTGCATACATTGCCACTCAGCTCAGAAGGCAAAAATTTGGTCACCAAAATATATATTTTCTAGATGTCTATTCTCCTGCAATTGTTGGGCTTGTTTTGATGTTGATAGATTCTGATTGAGATTATAAACACTGTGAGTAATGGCCCTTATGGTAGGGATATACACCAGGCTTAATTTATTATTCATAATGGAAAAGGTAGCCTCAAAATCCATAGGAAAGTTCTAAGTCATCTGTTGACACTTCATTTGCATATCTTCTTAGTTTATATCTGAATACAGGAGAAATCAGGTGCTGTAGATGTCTTCATTTCTGAGATTAGACTGAGCAGAAGTTGTTTTAGGGGGTGGGTTTGTTTCCCTGTTTAGTTTTTTAAAATTTTATTTTCTTTTTCCTTTTTAAAAAAAATCCTTTGTTTTTGTTCAATTTTTTTTTTATTTGTTTAAAGAATAGATTTTCTTTTTTTGTTTGGGATTAACCTACTCACAACAGTAACATATGAAACCAAATATTTGAGGCTGGTATATTTTATGGAAGCCCAGCTACTTCACAGCTGTAGCTGCAGTGTTGAGCTCTGGTGCCATCGTTAAAAAGCCTGTTTCTATGCCATCTGTGCACATGGTGAAGGGCTGCATCTCTGGCTGACTCTTCAGAGTGCCTTATGTAAAGGTGTCTTTTCTCAGGACTCTTGCTTTGCTCCTTTGCACTGGCTATTCAGGGAGCTTTCGGAGTCTAATTCAAAGTAGATGTCTGAAGTTCTGCAGTGTAAATGCTCTTTATTGTCACTGAGAATTGCACATGTGCATGCTCCAGTGTCTCACCCAGGGCCTTCCTTGTGTAGATAAGCCCAAAAGCATGTTTAGGTGGACAAATTTCTTAAGTAAGTAAACTCTGAAGAGTGAATTGAACGACTTTATGAACAGCTCTCTGGTGGAGTGAGCACACAGGCAAACAGATGAACTGCAAGTTGCTGTGAAGGCATTTATAGGTCTGTCATCCGAGTGCACTGATGAGAACCTGGGTGCAAGGAGGGGTGGAGGAAACAGTTGTGAGATGGAGCCAAAGCAGCCAGAGGAGCTGCTCATGGTTGTTAAAACTGCAGACAACTCTCAGTTGTACTGTAAAGAATTAGATGGATTTTGATGTAACAGAAATAGGCTCCATTTATCCTTAACTCCTTACATTCCTTAATTTCATTCAAAGGTACTCTTACTCTACACTTATGTCCATATAACATATTTTATATTTGTGCTATCTCTTTCATGATTTTACCTTGGTCAGCCTACCTCTGTCTCATCCCCATTACACTGGATGTTCAAGAACTGGCTGCTTTTCCACTAGTACATTTGAAGGGAATTTGTGGAAACTTCACATTTTTCCATCTCACTATCCCTATATAAATAACACAAAGAAATTGGAGCTGTCATCAATGTTTAAACAAAAATTATTTTGCTTGGACATTTTGGAGATCTAGCTGCCAACAGCTAAACTTCTTTGTGCATTAAAACAATTTAAGATTATATTTTTGAAGTAAGCGTATCTATTTCTCCTATGGGAATAAGAGAGAACATGACTGCAAATATAAGACTGTATTTAATCTAAAGTAATGAAATCATAATGATATAAGAAAATTTCAGTGAACAATCTTGGACACTAAAAATATTGTTTTGTTGTGTTTATTCTGTATAGTACCAATGCTTATATGTAGTATAGTGACATATGGTCAGAAATTAAAAAACATGCTAAGTTTAATAACAGTTGGTCAGATCTTGAAAAGTTCACCTGGTTTATTGCAGAAATTTCTTCTATTTTACTTCTAGGTGTTTTTCTTAGTTCTAATGCTAATCAACTATATCCAAGAATATCCAAATATCCTAATATTGTCATAGTGTTTAGACAAATAGGCAAGAAGTTCACATCAGCAAAATAATTACTTATTATTTTTCCTACCCCAAGTACAGAATTTGACTAGCTTACTGAAAAGTTTTTTTGCCTAAAACTGTCCTTTGGAGCTTAGACATTCTCTGTTTAGAAAAGGAAAAAATCCCAAAGAAAGTAAACATATGCACTGTAATACCTTCCACCAAGACTTCGAACATGTAAAGAGGCTGTTAAATTACAAATTTGTGACTTGTGGCTGCTGTGGAAATATTATCTCCTATGAGACTGGACTTCCCCCTTCACTCTAAAGGACTGTAGAGTACCACAGTTGTCTGTGTGTTAATGCATTTTATGGTTAAAGAATGGAGGAGAAAAGAATGTGAGAGTTGGGAGGGTAACCGTGTTATGCTTATAGGCTGTTGTTTTTGAGATTTGTGGTGGTGGATTTTTGTTGTTGTTTATTTTTTTTTTTAAGGCCATCCTTCTCCAGAACCTGGAAAAATCTGTGGTGCATTAAATCCTGGCAAAGGTGCTAAGTGGGAGAACTGGGAATGTGACAAGAAACTTGGCTATATTTGTAAACGAGGAAATGCTACTTTGGAATCTTTCATTATTCCTACAGGTAGGTTCGGTAATAAACCCTCAACAAGTCCTTAAAGAGAAGTGATTTCTGTCTGTAATTGGAATTAATGTTATTGCACTTGGTAAAACCAGGCAAAGGACACTGCACACTGTGTTCTGACCAAGATTCCCTCTAAAAGTGAATAGTGTGTACTTCCTTTTTGCTCTGGCCTCCCTATTTCCTGTGTAATAATCTTTCTTCAATAGTCTTGAGTTTCAAATTGCAGACTTACATTCTCCTTTCCATAACCAAGCAGAACTGTCAGATTCTGATTATAAAATAATAAAACATGAATTTAATGTTTTTAAAATTATATAATTGTCTGAAGCTCCATGTACACAATTAAACAAATTCACTTCTTCCTGTAATTTTTAGTATTTATGAGTCAATGCAAGTCTGTAGTGGGCTAGAGGAATTTTTAAAAATAATTTTTAATTATATATTTTAATGTAGATATACATATTATAAATATAGAAATATTTATATGGAAATGTAGAAATACTTATTTGTATACATAAATAAGTATATACAATTCTTTATTATATTATTTAAAGTAGACATGTAGAGATACTTTTTCAGAGGAAATGTGATTCTGGAACTTGCCTAATGTACATAAGACAGAACAGGGGTAAGATTTATTTAGACCTGTTTCTTTATTATATGTGTATTATAAACACATTGTAACTTCTTCCTTTGTTTAATCACTCCTTTCTGTTCTTTCCAAGTTCCTTTCTTTATCCTGGACATACCTGTATCTCCTATATACCTTGTGTAGCTTTAGAAGGCTAAACCATTACTAGATTTCCAGTTCATTTATTAATATGCATCACTACTTGCGAAACAGATGTTTTGGAAAATCATTGTTTGATACTTGGCTTAAAAAACAGTTGGTGTTTTAAAATAATTTTTCTGCTTTTGCCAATATAGAATCACTCCTGTTAAAAACACTTAGGACAGAGGATTCTGTCTCTTTTGTTTTGCTTTATTGCTAAGAGAAAAAAACACAAGAATGAGCTGGTGTCCCATTAATTAGATATTAAAATACATATTAATTATTTTATTTAATTAATACCTCAGTATTAAAATCAAGCACATTCATTGCCTTAGCTGAGAAAGACTTCAATGCATGTTTAAATTACTTCTTAATTTAAGATGCAGATTTTCGTTAGTATTTGTATACTGGTGATACTCAAATAATTTCATTTATATATAGGTTGTTTTAGGTTATTCAGCTAGCTGCTGCTCAGCTTTCAGGTTTCACACATCAGTTCTGAAACACTGATGCCTATAAATATACTATCAGTTTAATACTGGCTGCTATATTTTTGAGACTTAAATTAAGTTTTTTTGGGGGGTGGGGGAGTTTGTATCTAATGGTCATTACTTTCTTTTGTGTTAGGTTTTTGTTCCTAACCCCCACCTCCACCCTCCAGTTTGCCAGCGATTTGAAGGAAGAGACAGAAGTTTTCAATTAAACAGAAATTACTGAGGAAACACTGTGACAGATAAACCAGCGATTGGCAGTAAATCACTTCATAAAATATTTTCCAAAATGTCCCACGGGGGGAAGTAATAAAAGGAGTAAGCATGGAATCATGCAAGGTGTTAAGTGCCCTCAGCTTCTAAAGGTGTAAGGGAAAACTCGTGGCAGATCATGTTTTCCTGAGTTAAGAAATAAATTACTTGAAAATTCATACATGCATGTAGTTGTTCACCTGACATTAAACACAGAAACATGCCTTCGAAATTTTAACCCTAGAAGTTACAATTGTGTCTAACAGGGCAGTATGTGGGACAGAGGAACATTTTACAACAGAATGTAATCATGCTTGTGTTCAAAAGAAAGTCGGGAAAAATCTTTACAGAATGTTTGTTTTCATTACAGATGGATTTTCACAAAGCAAATATCTGCAGAATTGTTTTGTGGTTTTGTTTTCTATTTCTTGCAACAAAGTATTTTTTCCAGCAGGGGGCCACATAATTTTGTACATCAAAGTGATGTAGAATCAGGGCTACTGAGAATTTGTTTTGTAACACAGCAAAGTAGATTAATAGAAATGTATTAATTTCAGCTTCAAAACGTTGAAAGGAAAGGCTGTGTATCTACCTCCACCAAGTGACTGCCAACACAGATTTCATCTCAAGCCAACAAAGTGTAGTGATCTCAAAGTACTCTTGCCAAATGTTCCTTTAAATATTCAGTTAGAGGAAATAAATGCTCTTACTATTATTGCTGGGGTGTTGAGTCTCTCTCCCTTATCAGACCACAGAAGATGTGTCTAAGAGAGAAATTTGCATGTCTGAATCATGAGACTGGCTTCAGCTAGTGCTTTCACCCTTTTAGACACCCAAGTCAACTGCTGTGAGATTTTCAGACTTCAGAAAGTTAAGTTTACAAGAAAGTCAGCTTTATAAGAGTACTTGCTCTCTATTTGAGGAATGACAGTTCTACAGTTACAGGCCAATAAATTTATCTGCTTGACATTTGGAATAATATTCTTTACACATTAATGTATTATCATCTTTTACCTTTTATTTGTGATAGTTTGCATTGCTTTTTTTGTTTAAGTGAAATGATGTCTAGGGAGTAGTACTTGTTTCCATTAGGATGAAAAAGTAAACTGGATGGCTTTGAGTTGTCTAGTATTTTCTTTAAAAGGAGAATGGGGAAGCACAGAGTTCATTTTTGCTGAGTAGTAGAAATGAAGAACGAAGAGTTTCTTGTGCTAAGAATTCCCCAGCAATGTAATTCAATAAGACTTACACCAAAGAAACTAGACCATCAAATGCTTTTTTTTTGTTTTGTGGCCTGCAACAAGTTCCTTGGTATTACTGGATCTACAAGGAAAAGTTTTTCTGTCCTGTCATAGCTGCTTTAGTGTTTAGTGAATAATACTGTCACAGTCTCCATTGACTTGGAAAAGAGATGCTCATGGACTCACTGAGACATAAATACCTTTGTAACTCTCTCTGCAGCCCTGTGTGAACTGTCAGTTTCTGTTCCATTCAGTGTTTGCAGTTTGCAGAAGTATGTTGAGTGTTCTCTGATTTATGGCAAAGCACTGTAAAATGCATTTGCTTGGAGCTGAGACCACATATAGGACAAATTAGGTGGCTGCCTGAAGCATCAGACTGACCTCTACAAAAGCATTTTTCACCTGTGTGCTCTCCTGTTCTTCCCAGCATCACAGTGTACATTCAGTTCATTTTTCTGGGGTTCCTCCACTCTCTGTTTCAGTTCTTCCTCTCCTGTGGCAGAATTGAGAGGTCTCTGACCAAGTATTGAGCCCCTTATCCTGGGGAAAAAAAGTTTAGTTTTATTTGAACTTTGTGAGAACATGGTAGTACTCTTCAGAGGCAGGCCTGAAGCAGCTGAAGTGTGCGTTGTGACACTATATATATCTATTAATCATCAGTATGTTCCAGCTGAAACAGGATATGTGCCTGCAACGTCGGCCTGACTGGTCAAGAGTTTGGGTGCCTATTTAAACATTCCTACAGAATACATCCCACTGTTAAACAAAGACATTTCTTCTCCATCTGACATACGCAAGTTTTTTTGCCAGCAGAATTTCTGAAAACCCGCTGTCCTTGTTCTACTCTATATATTGGTGCTTGCTAAACCCATCTGCTGATTATAAATAAAGAGTTGCAAGAATCATAATTTGTTTCTTCAACAGCAATACTCTGTTTATTATATATATGAGTGGCACTCCTCCCAAGGCTGAATTGTTTGCTGAACAGCATTGTGTTTGTTGGCAGTATCCTGGTGCTGTTCTACTCAGTTTCTAAAAGCGAGTTTTAAGCACAAATCATTTACTTTGACAGCATAATTTTATCAGTTAAGCTTCTGAAAAGGATTCCTAAAAGCAGTAGTCTTGTTTGGGTTCTGTTGGGATTATATACAATCAGTTATTTCTTTCCGTGGTCTAGAAGATGGGCTAATCCATAAAGTGCCCAAGTTTTGGAGAAAAATATTTACTCTCATAAAGTATGTATTATGAAGTCAGATTCTTAACATATAGCATGGGGGTTAAAAAGAGGTGCTGACATCAGTGCAGAAATATTATAAAGCACCACTCTGCAGACTTTTCATTTTAGTATGCATATATGCATGCATATAAAAGACAAAGTGTTTTATTGTCTTTTCACAAATTGCAAGCATTTGTTTGCACCTGTAGTGTTCTTAAAGACACTGTGGAAATTTCAGCTTTCAATTATTCATGCAGATTTTTATCCCTTTATGTATTTTTCATCTCTGCTGTTCTTCATGAAGAAAATCCATGATTAATTTTTTTTGTTGAATATTTTCTGATGTGATGTTTAGTCTTTAGTTAAGAATAGAGTTCTGAAACTCTTTGTGGCAATTTTTCTTTTCAGAGATGAATGTGCCTATTCGGTGTCCTGATCAATGGATGTCATATGCTGGTCACTGTTACATAATTCATAGGGACCCCAAAATATGGAAAGATGCCTTAAAATCTTGCAGGAAAGAGGATGGAGATCTGGCAAGCATCCACAATGTTGAAGAATACAGTTTTGTTATTTCTCAACTTGGGTATCGTGAGTATTTTTTCATAGTAACATCTATATATGTGTATTTATTCTGAGTGAAGAAGGTATTTTGAATATGTCTTACCTGTTAATAAAATGAGGGGACTGTTTAAAAATAATAATTTCCCTGATCACAGAGTGCAGAAGGAGTTAAATTTTAAATTAAAAAAATCAGAGGAAGAAAAAACATAGAATAGGAGCACAAAACCCAAACAGATTTTACTGCCGCAAAAAAGCTGTGGTCAATGATGCAAATTGCATTATGTCCAAACTCCAATTTCTTAGGGTCTGCTTCTGCCTCCATTATATGGGTTAAAACAATTTAAAACTTTTTTAGAAGATAAAAGGATTTTTTCAATTGATCTGTAAAAACAAATGAAGAGAAGCAAAGATCTGTAAAAATAAATGAAGATTTTGGGAAGATCTGTGCCCTGTTACGGACACTGCCATGTGCTTACATTTCAAGTCATGCTGCTTGTGTTTCTTCTGAAACAGAATCTATCTGTCCCAGTCTATGGATTCGGGTGTGCCCCATATCAAACACAGCACTTTGGTGCTTGGTTTCTGAGCTGTTGCAATGCAAGTTAGTCTGCAGATTGGAAGATGTGTTCATTCAGAAAATGCAGCCATGCAGACTCTGAGGCAATTTCATGGTTGCTATTGCTTTACATGAACCTGCTTTTGCATGGAGGAACAGTTAACTGCTTTTTGATGAGCAAAGCATGTTCACACCTATGTGTGTTCACACACTGCTGCTTTGCAGTGACTGATCCTGTGTTTGCCAGGTAAAGGTGAATTAGTTTATCCTTCACTGAAAGTGTAGCCATGTGCTTTGAGCTGAAGCGTAGAAGCAGTCTTGGAGTGGAAATCATAAAACAGCTGATATGTTTTGCTTTTGTAGCATTAGCCACCTCTGTGGCAACTTGTGCTTCTCTTCCGATTCTGGAAAGAGTGACTTGTTGCTTGTTCATGAACAATATGAAACTTTTACTCTTTCAAAAGATATCCTTAGGAATCTCTTGATGAGACATTAGGATATTTGATAGAAGTTAGATTCTAAAGGAAACTAGTTCTATTTTCACCTTACATATGAGGAGCAGGTTATTTCATAGGTTAATACCTCTTCTGAAGACCTTTCCTGATCTGACTGTGCTGTTCTGTTTTTGTAAACTCTTTCTGAATGGCAAATAGTCCTGAAGGAAACCAGGCTTAGCACTAGCTATGACTATTTTGAAAGCATTCTTTTCAGAGGAGTAAAATAGGAACAACTAAAGAAGCCTTTTACAAGAGTTTATGACTGTATCAGATTACCCTTGTTCACCACTGAGAGGAGAACACCATGTATTGCAGTGCCTGGAAAATCTTGTCTGCATCAGGATGCTGCTGTACAGAAAGAACAAAAGTTTATCTTTGTGCCAAACAATTCACAGTCCCATGATAAAACAAAGGAAGAAGGGGTACAATGAGATGAATATTGTCATGGTAGCTGAGCTTTTGTTGGCATCACCCACAAAGGAGAACTTTAGAGAGGAACATGAAGAATAAAGAAGTGCATTCTGGATGTTTACACGGAAGTCCAGCATGTGATATGGCACAAATGTGGCCCAGTGCATGACTGAGAATGGGAAGCAGCTTCACAAATTGCTGGAAAAAAAACCCCTTGGTATTTAATCATACAGCTGTAGAGATGATTGCAAAAAAGCAATAGTTCTTCTACTGAAGAAAAAAATTGTTATGTAGGAAGAGATTCTATAGATTTACATGGCTTATTTAGATGATTTTGAGGTAGTTATTTTGTTAAAGAATACTGTTTAATGTTTGCATTACCATGGTGCGAGCCCACCACAGTAGGAACTCTGGCCATGGATGATGCCTCTGCTGTGCAAAGTGCTCAGTTAACACAGACAGAAAGATTTTAAGAAGTAACTAAAAAGAAATAAATTAGAGAGCATGGATGGTAGTGGACAGGGAGGGAATGAGACTATGATGGGCAGTAGAATTGGAACAACTTTCAATTGTGTTAGCAGAGGGGAGTTTAAGCAAGGGTACTGAAATGTGATTTTGAGGGACTCCTGAACTTAAAGCACAGTCTGCAAGAAGGGGTGAAGTTGTGTGTTTGAAAAGGGAGCCTGAGAGCCTGTGAATTTGAGCGCTTCTTCGTGGGGGAGAGATGTTAAGAACCTTATGGAGGAACTATGAGGGCTGATCACACTTAGGTGTTATAAAGGCTGGAGACTCGAGGGAGAGGAGGAGAAAGGACAAAGAGGTGATCCTGTCAGTCATTCAAGTGACCGGCAGGGAGGGTGATATTGGCAGTATCTTGGTTGGCCAGAATGCGAAGCCTCCTAGTTCCTGAACTAGCAGATAGCAGAAGAGTTTTAGCCACAGAAGAGTTTTAGCTTGTGGTGGAATCTAGGAAAACCTCCATCTGAAATGTGTTAATCAGAAAGAGTTTCCTTGAGGGCAATGACTTTTAGCTTTTTATAGGCACTTCTGTTGCTAAGGACAGCAGAAACAAAAAAGAAACATGGAGAGACCTGCTCCTGCAACTGATGACTTTGTGTGGGGCTCACAAAAAGCTAATATTTTTAATTTCCATGGGTGATTTCATTGTCAGGTTGACTGTAGTATGTTAGAGGAAGACTTATGCAAGAATGCAAGAACTTCGACAACAAGCTGAACAGGAAAAAATTCTGAATGTGATGATTAGAAATAAAAGGTCATAAGTAAAAGAAAAAACTGTTAAGAAATAGTCTCCCTATTGTTCATGAAAAATGTTAATAATGAGGAAAGTCTAGCAACCAAGTAGTTTTGCTTGGAAAGACAGTTATCCAAGGAGTGGACAGGGCATGCAGTTGGTCAGTGTGGGTCATAGTGTTGTGGACCAAAAGAAATACCTATAGTATATGCTGGATAACAGACTGGAAATAAATAATGAAATGGTATTTTAAAAAATGCCAATTGCACTGAACAAAGTCAAAATATCAGTTCTATCTATCCCTTTGATAATGATGGAATTCAGACTGATTATAAATGCCCAAATTTTCAATATTCCTTATTCAGATAGTTTATTCAGAGCAAAACTAGATATGAACATTACAGTGGCAGTGTGTTAGAGTGGAGGAATTAAACACATGCAAATGAACCCCTCAGAAACAGAGAGTGTGAAGTAAGTTTCTTGATCAGTCCTGCAGTTTCCTCCAGCCAAAAGTGAAAAAAATCCAACAACCATGTGTATTTCATTTTGCCCTGAAATGAAGTAAAATATAGGAACAACAGAGTAGGAAAACTTGCAAGTACTCTGGTTGTCAGCTCTAAAAGACATCACCAAGTGTCTGAGCATTAGAAAATAGGACACTTCTTTCTTCATTTTACTAAAACTAGGAGGAAAAGGGGAGCTAATACTTCATTTAAGTATTTATTCATATCTTGTTTTAAGAGTTTTGAGCTGGAAAAAAAGATGAACCTAGTTGTGTTGCAATATAATTCAGCAAAGGGAGTATTTTTGTTGTTTTCTATGAAGTTGAACACCCTTATTTTATTGCCACTTTGGTGAGTGGCCTTTGCTGATGACTGGAGTACCCACTAAGTGATGGCCAGTCTGACCTCTGTGAAGCTGAGAGCCCTTAGTTTCCTGACTGCCTTTTAAACTTCCTGAGGATAAAATTTTTTCCTTTCCACAAAGAAGAAAGTTTACATTATATGAAAGAACTCTTCATTGTATGTTTTAGAGCCATCTGATGAGCTGTGGATTGGGTTGAATGACCTCAAGGTTCAGATGTATTTTGAATGGAGCGACGGAACACCTGTCAGCTACACCAAGTGGCTTCGTGGAGAACCCACTCATGCAAACAACAGGCAAGAGGACTGTGTTGTTATGAAGGGAAAGGTAAAGTCACATAGCTATTGACTGAATTGTCTTATAATTTCATTTATCATTTGGACTTTTTCCTATGCAAGAGCAAATAATAAAAGATAATTTAAAAAAAATGGGTATGTTACTGCTTGAAGCAGCCTACTTTAAAGTCAAGAATAACTTTTTTAAGGAAAGATCTCTGAGGCTGCCAGAAAATTTCACTGAGAAGCTGACAAGTGGTGGCAACTGTCCCCCAATGTCCATATATCAGGATTTCAGTTTGTACACATGAACTTCTTTAAAGAATCTTGTATCAGGAAGCAGTTGAACATGTAAGGGTTTTCTTCAGGAAGCTAAAAAGACATTTTGGATATGTTTGGCTTTTTTCTGTTTTGACTGAATATGGCATTCACCTTAAAAAAATTGCACTAGCACTTTTCATTGGTGTTGGAGAGAAATACTCTCTTTAGGAGAAAACAGAAATATTTATTTTATTTTTCTAAGCAAAGTTATAAATCTTGGATCTAGATGGTTTAGTTGTTAGGCTTGTATCTGCACTGCACATGAAGAGCTGTGAGAAAAGTAGTAAATTACTTAGCAGTGGCATTAGTAAAAGCCTTTCCTGAGTGACTGTACACCTACAATTGAAAGGCTGCTTAGAAAGGGCTGTCTTCTGGACTCTGGCATTGGTGAGTGACTTAGGAGTATTACAGGAACAGAGATAGTACCTGGCATAAAAATCAGTCTGTGTTGATGTTGTATTTTTCCTTCGTGTGACAATTAAAACCATTAAACTTACCACCTCCTTTGGAGTTAGCCAATTTTATCAGGAGGGAAAAAAGCATGTACACGTACCAAAGGTATTTCTTATTTTGCAAAATTAAAACTTGATGGTAGAACTTTTCCTAGACTTTTGATTAGTGCACTTCTAAACTGAAGAGGAAAGCTAAGATTTTTTTCTCAATGTCCTGAACACTCTACTGAGCTCTATTTGGAGCACAAGCTTTCAGTCAAGCTCCAGTAGGTTTAGTTTTCTTGTTTGCTTCACTTTGGTGCAGTCATCAACAGCAACCATGGCCTATATTCGTGCAGCTGGCTCATGTGTCATCATCATTCTGGTACAGAAACACTTGAGTTTAAAGACTGAGTGCATCAGGAGAGGGCTGAGCCAGCCCTGCATCAGGAAGAAGTAGTAGGGGACATAGAGGAATCTCATTTATAATATTAAAAATTATTAAAAAATCTTCTCTGCTGTATTAGTGTGCATACTCTGGCGAGAAAAGTGGAAATGTATATTTCTCTCATGTCAGCCATGCCATGGTGCACATGGCAATTGAGCCAACCATCTTTTAAGGGTGTGAGGATTTTTGTGCTCTGTTGTCTGTGCAGTGGCTATGCTGGTTGAGGCTGCAGTAGATGCTTTGCCTATCAGAGTTATAGGGTCAGACAGTGGAAAGAAGCTGAGTGCTCTGAGGTGAGACTCAGTCAATGGAGGCTGTAAATGGCACTTGCTTCAAGAACTTTTATACTGGTCAAGGTCAGAGAACTTGCTCAGACATAGGAGGTGAGTAAGGCAGCTGGCCTTGGTGCATGTGGGTGGTGAGTTTCTAGGAACACACACTTGAGGTTTTGTCTCATCTACCATCCTGTGCCCTTTAGCTAACCACATCTGTTGGTGTTACAAGGTTTATGGTATCACATGTGCAAGTATTGGTGTGGGAAGTATAAGAGGAAGTAAGAGGCAGACAGGCATTTAATGAGTTTGGTAGCACTTTAAAAACATATTAGCAGACTTTTTTATATTCATAGTTCTTAGATTTTTTTTTTTTAAATTTATGTTTTTTATAGTCTTTTGTAACACATAAGGCAGCTTAAATCTATTTGTAAAGCTGTGTTTTTCATCAAAATGACTTGACTGCATTCAATCAAGCATTTCAAGGAAGAAACAGAAAAGAGCAGAACCTCTTTTATAGTTTTCTGAGGACTGAGATGGCATTTTCTGGCCAAGCCAAGTGTTACAGAATTTGGGGAACTTAGATACAGGTTAAAGATTTCTATTTGTGTACAGAAGGTGACATCAATTAGATTCTACTTTTCTGCAAACCTAAGTAGATCACCTGTGACCTGTGAGTTGGAACTCCAGCATCTGTTACATTTTTCTAGGAAAGAGCCAGCTGCCTCAGTTTCCGTTTCAAGATCAGAGGAAAGACAATCTGGTTGTTTCTATAAGATTTTAGGAGAAAGGCAAGAAAGGTAGAGATTGCAACTAGTCCTAGCAGTATCCTCTGGTGCAGGGCACCAACAGCATGGTCTGGACTCAGTTTGTGCTGCTCCACAATGTCAAGACCCAGAAAAAACCATTGTTGTTCTACCTAATGCTTCCCCCGCTCCTTGTGGCCAGTCATTGACATCTACTGGATAAAGAAATGGATATAAAAATAGGAATAATTGTTATTTATGCCCTCATTCTCACTTTGTATGATCAGTAAAATTTTGAAGTTCAAACCGAACCACTGGGACACACAAGCACTTCATTTATAAGGAGACGAGAATACTTACAGAGACGTGCAGTGGAGTGTCTGTGTTGAGGCAAATCTATTGACAGAAGATGACTTGAGATTTTAAAAGATATCCAACATTTGGTTGGGGATTTAAATGAAATTAATTCAATGATGAAGGTCTCAAAGCATTAAGATTTGGGCTGGTCATGTGCTTTATGCCATGCTAAAACTACAGCACTCAGTGCAGCCAGATAACCTATGACCATTGCTCAGAAACAGAGTTTCCCATGGCAAGCTGGCATGCTTAATACTATGGTCAACAACCACCTGAAAATACTCATTCAGGGTGCTGGTCCTTGAGTTTGGGTCCTTGACTCTGTCCTCTGTTAGTCCAAGCCTTCTCTTCTTTCACCTAACACAGAGTCATTCACTACAAAATGATCTTGGGGTCCTCCAGCACTAAATATGTATTAAGTAAGACTTGTATCAAAACCTCAGAGGTCATTTTAATTCCAACAGCAATAGATAAATATATTTATGGCTGTAGCTATAAATAAATAAAAGTAGCAGCCTGCTCTTCCTTTCTGCTGCTTTAGAAGAGCTGTCATCCTTTCACTTGTATCAGTGTCCAAAAGCAATACAGAAAGCATGATGTACGTTTTGGCTGAAGAAATTCTGTGGAAGTTGTACCAGCTTATCCCTTGGAATCAGCTGTCAGCTAAGCAAGCAGTGCATAACTGTAGTTGTTCTCAGTTTGTTGATGTTTACCTACCTAAGTACACTTATGTTTCCATTGTTGATATTTTTGGCTTGATCAGTCCTTGGCTGAAGCCACCTGAATCCATCACTTATATTTATGGACCAAAGGTGTCTGTAACACCACCTTCTTTCTCATGGAAGCATTTGGGTTAAGCTAATGAGAAAGCAAGAGAACAGAGATATATTTTCAAAAGGCAGCTCATAAGACATGGTAAGAACTATCTAGAAATTACTGCATGAATTTCCCAGCAAAGACCCAGTTATGAAAAGGTAGCAAATGATCTTTCTGCAGCTAGACACCCACAGCTTCAGAGTAGGTTTTCCTTTGTTAAAGAAGTCTGAAGGTCTTTCAAAGATGATTTTTCCCAGTCTGCAAAGGTCAGAGATTTGGGTGATTATTTGAAGGGCCTACCATCTTAATGGAAAATACATGGTAGGGTATGGTGTGACAGCCACCAGTGGACTTACCTTGCAGTAAGCACAGGACAGACACAAGCATGAGGTGAACATACAAGGCTTTGCTCTTTGCTGTTGTAGGCAGAAGTGTTGAGCTTTGGAAGAGTTTTTGCTGGAATCATGATTTGTTGAGTCACTTGAAAGCTTGGGATACTGTGGCACGAGGTTCTGTGTATTACCACGATGATTATTTTACATTTGTGAGGGGGCAAGGGGGAGAACAAAAAGGAAGAAAAAAAAAAGAAATTGCCATCAACTGCTATGTAACTACAGTTATAAAGGGGGCATCTTTAAGGCATAGATGAGAGGCACACATATTTCCTTTCCTCTCCTAATACAGTTCATCTGTTCAGCCAAAATGTATGTAAAATATTTAGGGAACACGGTGTGATGTTCCTTACTTTCTGTACAACCCTCACTGAATGTCATTGTTTCTTCTGAGAATCTGCAGTGTGAGGAATAAGAATATTAATTCTAACTTGGACAAAGAATGTTTTACATCTTCAAGGTTTTGTATAAGTATTAACTAAGGAATGTAGTCTTCTGGTGGTTTGGTTTTTTTTTTTTCCGTTAGAGCTATATTTCTGTGGGGAGAGATGATATCTCCCATTCCTACTACGTGATTATTAAATCAGTGGTCTTTGTAAAGATGGTATATTGCTGCAAACCTCAAGGGATTGCTTTTCAGAATGGTAGAATATCAAAAAAGTGTAAGTCAATGGTAAATCAGCTCCAGAAGAAGTGAGATAGGAATGAGGCTGGAATTAAGTATTGAATTTAGATGAGGGTTTTACTCCATTTAAAGCTAGCAAAAAATTATTAAATACTTAGAAGTATAAACCAGCTTTTTTTTTTTATGATTAAATCCTGATTGATTGAGATTCTGTTTGTATGTTCAGGATGGATTTTGGGCAGACCGTTCTTGTGAAAAGAAAATTGGCTACATCTGTAAAAGGAAACCTATGTCAGATGCTCCTACAGAAGAGGAAACAATTGACGAGGGCTGCCAGAGAGTAAGTGAAGAAAAAGCTGTCTGATCTGAATAGGCAGCTAAGAATGACAAAAAAGAAAAACTGTCACCTAGGTGACAGAAAAAACAGGACAAATAGGTTTTTTGTCATCATAATCAGAAGGGTTTGCCTTCTCATTTCTATGGCAGATGGGGTAGGTGTTATATATGACTACATCTAATCTATGACTATCATTTGGCTCTTGATACTCCCTTTTTCCAGAACTTGAACCAAATCTCAAACCAGTTACCCTGCAGCAAACCACTTATCCTTGACTGGCATTGAAGCTGCCATAAAGAGTTTGCTTGTACCATCAGCTGCACTTCATCTCTGGCTACAGTTTTCTACAAAATTTTTCATAATCTCTGTCTAAACACTATTCTCAGGGTTTTGCTGTGGTCACTGTCACTGGTCTCTACTTTGATCAACTTATTACCAGTGGCCAAGTAAAACGAATCTATTGTGCTCCTTCTGAACTGCCAGCAAATCTACTGTGTACTTGCTTGCCTTCTAATGACATAATACCCAGTAATTACAAAAAACTACTATAATTTATTATGCCATAGGAAATCTTATTATTTGTCTTCCTTGAAGAAATTGCCTATTCTTCCAAGTCTGCTTTACGTAACTTCAGAGAAAGTGTTTGGTGATTATTCCCAGTAATTGTAAAAGAGTGCCTGGAATCCTTACAAGTATTCAACTATTGGAGGAAATAAAGAGTTTCTCATGCTGATGGATGTCACCATTGCCTATACAACTTAGTGCATGCTAAAAAGAAAAAAAGTCTCGCAAAAGTGAGAAATTAAAAACCATCAGAAGAAATTTTGTGTAAACTGTGGCTGGTCATAGCAAACTTCTCTGAGAGCATGTTCCTGAGTAAACAATGACAAATGACAAAACTTTAGGAGAAAGTGGTAATGGTAGTTGAGAATAAACGAACTTGTTTGAGGTGTTCATTCCCTTTCTGAAAATTCAAGCTAAAATTTGCTTCTCAAGACCATCCTCGTGATTGCATGATGCCTTTGTGCTGGTTGTAATCCTGTTCTGAGCACAAAAGATGCACAGAAATGTCTCTCATCTCTTTTTAAGTAGAATACATTGATCGAAAATTCAATAGATATGAAAAATTGTTTTATGAAACAAAATTGTAAAAAATTTTGATCCTGCCTGCTTCCACCCTGACTTTTTCAATTCCACTGTTCTTTTGTCTAGTGGTTAGGTAACAGTGGTATAAATCACTTTTCTGTTTTGTTGGTTCCCTTTCCCTTTCCCGTTCCCTTTCCCTTCCCCTTCCTCTTTCCCATTTGTGATTACTTATTTATTTTGACAGGGTTGGAAGAGACATGGTTTTTATTGTTACTTCATTGGAAATACATTTGTATCATTTTCTCAAGCAAATCAAACCTGTGGAAGGCATCAGGCATTTTTAGCAACTATTGAAGACAGGTATGTAAATGTCTACTTGTCTGAGGGAATCAAAGGAGGATTGAACTCCTAGCAGCACCTGCATATCAAAGTAGAGACTGATCTGGGCAAAAAGCTAGCTTCAGAGGACAGCTATCTGTAGACACAGAACTTCTCACAGTTTTTACATGTATACTCAAATCCAGGAATCTGGTTTATACTGAAAGCAGGTCATGGCTGTGAAATCAGTATTGATATAGATGGTTATGTAAAAGAAAAAGTAGAACTATATCTTCTACTTTCTTAATTGTAGTGGCTAACATAAGTATGGAATACAGATTCCAATTCTGAGTATTACAAGAAGAAACATGGCTCTGAATTCCTGTCAAAAGGTAGTTCAAATGAGCAAGAGGATATAATTTTCAACTATCTGGTCTTAGAATTGAGGTACTTAAAAAAAAAATAAGTAAGAAATCTAATGATGTAAAGTGCTTTACTTTACAATTTACTGTCACAATTCAGCCAGGGTTCAGTGTGTGCTAAATTTCTGGAGAAGTGGTGCACATTACTGTATGTGAAATATTGGAGAAATAAAAGGTTTAAGAAAAAAAATATTTTGCTTGCAGATGACTCAATGCTTTATACAATCTCTTATTTGTTTCTATGTAATCAAAGTAAATATGTTATAATGTGAAAGCTCCAGCGGTCACAAATGGTATCTCTCTAAACATAGCACTGCAGCTGCCATAAAAACAGTTTAACATTAATATGGTCTTCAAAAGAGGGGAGAATTTTTTTATTTGCTCTGATTTCTTGAGAACTCTTTGTTTAAACACCACAATGAACTATGACAGACCTCCACATAGGTTTGTTGCTAAACGTAATTTTTCTTGCTTAATCATTAGATCTATTTTACAGTGTTCTTTAGTTTGATAATTTAGTGTCGTACTACTTTAGCCTCTACTTTGTGTAACTTTCTTCAGTAATGCTGAGATTCCTTTTTCAGTTTTGGATTTGTCTGAAGCAAGAAGTAATAAAATACAAGAGTACTAGAAACTCACAAAATAAAGTGGTACAAAACATAAGGCATGTCAGATTTATTCTTTGCCACCAATTTCCTGTCATACCATGATTATGCCACCTTATTCACTGGGCCTCTGAGAAGACAGTGAAATACTCTGATATCAAAGCTTACAAAATATCTATTATTTAATGGTTTTGTTATATTCTTTACTAAAGAAAATCTATCCAAGCTATGCTTTCAAGAATGTACGGCAGTAATTCTGAGAAAATATTGAGCCTTTTACTACTTTTAAAAATAAATTTAACAATATTAACTTAATTACTGATTTATTTTGAACAGATATGAACAAGCCTATCTGACTAGCCTAGTTGGGCTGAGAGCAGAAAGATACTTTTGGATTGGACTTTCAGATGTAGAAGAAAAGGGAACATTCAAGTGGGTTAATGGTGAATCTGTCTTATTTACACACTGGAATTCTGAAATGCCTGGTAAGTATGACTCTGTGTTGTTTAATGAGTCCAGGGCCCAAAATAAGTTGCTCACTGCTTGAAGTTTTATCCTCAGCCCTCTCTTGATGACATAATGGCCAATGGCTTTCAAGTACATCTGACTGCTTTCCCCGAGAATCCAGCGTGGTTGCTAAGCTCCTGCTTAGTGCTGAAATGAGCTTTTAGTATGAGTTTGGGAGGAAACTTTTAATTGAGATCAAGTTTCTGATTTGCAACTGTTCTGGGGAAGTCTGTATCTGTACTACTCCGGAGGAGCAATCTCTGCAGGCGTAGTGAACCCTCTTTGCAAGTCCTGCCTGTTCAGCCAGATCTCGTACCATGCTTGCTCACTGAATGTTCCAAGTGTGTGGGCTCACAGCATGCATGAAACATCTCTGAGTCCTAGAAAAATGGGGTTGTAAGGTAAGACAAGAGGGTCAAAATATAGGAAAGGAAGGCCATTTAATCTCTGACATGATCACATCAGAAAGGGGGTGGTTGTTGGTGTTCAACATTCTGGTATATTGCAAATGCCATTCAGGAGGTCCTCTGATTCACTTCAATTTCAGTGCCTAATTGCTGATTTGAATGTGTCAGGTGAAGTGATAAAGCTTTATAGACCATGAAGCCAACAGTAGGCTTATATATACACCTAGTTAATCTTTTAAAATTGTAAGTTAAATTAGAAAAAATTGAGAAACTAGTTCTAACCACATCTTCAGTTTTAGGGGATAATTTGTTGGATCTTAGGTAATGATCTAGCTAGAGTCAGCCACTGCAGGTGATTTGGTGTGAGGCATAATTCAGTGTCTCAGAGTAGATGATCTACAGATTTTTTACCTTTTTTTTTTCTTCATAAATTAGAATCATAGAATCACAGAATGTTTTGTGTTGAAAAAACATTTAAACATCACCTGGCCCCACCCCCTGCCATAGACACCTACCACTAGACGAGGTTGCTCAAATCCTAATCCAACCTGACATTGAGAATTTTCATGAATTAAGCATCTACAACTTCTCCAGGCAACCTGTTCCAGTTACTCACCACCTTCATAATAAAAAAAAAATCGTTCCTTATGCCCAATCTGAATCTACCTTCTTTCATTTTAAAATGATTATCCCTTGTTCTGTCACTATAAACTCTGGTAAAAAGTCTTTCTTTATCTTGTAAGAACTCTTTAGATATTGAGTAGTCATGGTAATGTTTTCCTGGAGTCCTCAAGGCTGAACAACTTGACTCCGTAAGCCACTCTTCACAGGAGAGGTGTTCCAGCCTTCTGATGATTTTCGTGGTCCTCCTGGGGACCTGCTCTAACATTAGAAACATTTTTGACTGCAAAAAGACTTTATTTCTGCCAGGATAGAATATGAAGATTTCCAAATTCTTATAACACCCTAAATGGCATTTTTGTGCATTCCCACTTACAATCAGGAAGAAAGCCAGGCTGTGTTGCCATGAGAACTGGAATAGCAGGTGGATTATGGGATGTAATAAAATGCGAAGAAAAGGCAAAGTTCCTATGCAAAGTGTGGGCAGAAGGAGTGACACTTCCACCTGTTCCTACAACAACTCCTATGCCCCAGTGTCCAGAGGGTTGGGAGTCAAACACTCGTATTAGCTTCTGTTTCAAAGTAAGTATGTTGATTATTTCTGCATTGTGGTAGTTTCTGTTTGCTTCACATGAATGCAATTAGGTCAGTTTGCCAGAGCATGGTGCTAATAATGCCAAGGTTGCAGGTTTGATTCCTTTATGGGCCACCCAGTTAAGAGTTGGACTTGATGATTCTTACGGGTCTCTTACAATTCAGAATATTCTGTGATCCCAATAAAAAATGGCATTTGAATGTCCTATTGTTCCATAATCTTGTTTCCAGATTATATGTGGAAGTCTTCTTCCTTTCTACTGAAATGATCATGGCTTTTTTTATTCTGTTGAAGACTAATCTTCAGGTTTGACCTTCTTAATTTCCAGTTCTGTTAATCTCCTTGTCTGGTTGTTGCCTTGCAGTAGACTCTCCTATCAACAATGCAGTGTGCTAACTTGTCTTAAAGATGCTTGTTCCAAGCCTATGTTTCACAGAGGTGAACACTCCTAAGCCCTGTACTCTAAGTTTCTGTAACCCCCACAGAATATAATTGTAAATTAATTACTTTGGGGTAGCTAATATTTCTTGATCTTGTGAACTGTATGGTCTATTCTGTCTGATGGCAGAACGCTCTCTTTAGGCTTTTTCAAGGGCAGAGCACAAGAAAACGTGGCTGGAATCGCAGGCATTTTGTCGATCCGTAGGAGGAGACCTGGCCTCCATTAACGGCAAGGAGGAGCAGTACGTGATATGGCGTTCCATTGCGTGAGTGTCCTCGGGGGGGGCATCAGCTCACTCCAATTGATCAGGTCACTCTTGGTCTTTCTGAAATATTTCTTCTTAGGGGTGTGTGTTTACTTCTGTATAAGCCAATCTGAATTCTGTGTCTGTGTCTGTGTCAAGCACACAGCAAATAGTGGAGCTGATGAAATAGCAGGAGTTGTATGACTAGCAGCAATAAGCTCAAAAGCTAGTGCTGAAATGACACTGGCAAGATATCTACTTAAAGCAACCTTTATCATCTGAAGTAAAGCTGTTTACAGTGGAGTTGTGGATATTATAAAATTACTACAGATGCCAGTTGTTTTCATATAAGTAAGTGGACAAAGGTGGTAACAGTTGTAATAAATATGGACAATACGTTGATTTTTTTGTCACTTTTATGAACTAATCAAAAAGAAGAGGCAACTTCAGGTTAATTTTTTTCTTACCTAAGGAATGTAAATAAGGTTAGTAAGTCCCTGAATGTCAAAAAACAGGTGTGAGATTTCTGAATAAGATGAAATATCCTTAGAGAGCTAACACTTGCATTATGACCAGAATAAACCAGGCTCAAGGGTCTTGTACATGCCTGGCTAACCAAGACTGAAACATCATGGCCCTGCAAAATGCTATGACTGTACTAGAATTCCAGCTGTGTAGTTAGAGTAAGGAAGAAGTCTCAGATGCTTCATTACCACAAATTGAATACATTCAGATAAATCACTAAAGTCTGCTTGCAGGCAAGGATTAGTTGAAGGTGATATTTTAAAAATGTGATTCAACTGCAGAAAGCAACTCTCTATTTGGAAACCATAAGTGCTTTTACAGAGAAAATGGAAGAGATGAGAAATGGAGTAGCAGTAGTTAGTAAACCATTATACAAAGTTATTAAGCCACCTTAGGTATAGGAGTTGTATCTGGTAATTTTCTTGATCTATATTTCAATCTGAGTTAATGCACAATAACAGCTAGAAGCAGTTGATTTTTAATTTATTTCCACCTTGGTTGTTATTGTTTTTAGCGGCATTAAGGACCATCCTTAGAGAACTCTCTTAACTGTATGACATATTGATTATGATGATAGATGATTATGAAATGATAGATTGTTAAAAATGTTGCAATGGCCTTATTAGTATTGGGACTTTTTTTTGTTTTAGAAACAATGGCTATTACCACCAGAATTTCTGGATGGGTTTATATTACTTGAATCCTGATGATGGCTTTGCTTGGAGTGATGGATCTCCAGTGAGTAATTTAATTTTCCACAGCTGTTATTTTACATTCCCTGTGCTTCTCAAGTATATATAGTGTATGTGTTTCTGTGTAATTTTATGCTTAATCATAACCCTCTATATCCTGCACTCTTTAGGAAAGCTAATGAATAGCAATTTCATGGCTTGATTCTTTTGGCTAAAACATATTGATTCTCAATAAGAAGATACACATTAAATCAACAATACATATAGAAATACATGTAGAATAAAAAGATGTTATAAATGCGAGAATATTTTTTAGATAAAATAGTCCTTCTTTAGTATTTCTTTTCTTTGCTCATTATCTACAATGGCCTACATTCCATGGAAATGAAGGCATTTTTTTAATGCCAGCTTGACTTACTGCACTTCAAACTAAGGTATAAAACTGTAGAAACAAAAGTGATTTTGGAGATGTAATTGTACTTGATGCAAGATATATTGATGGCAATTTTCAGTGCAGAAACCTGTAATGGGATTTTATATAGGAAAATTAAAATAGCAGTAAAACTCTTCTGAGAAAATGCCAACATTTTTACTGTATCTGAATAATATCCTATTTTACTCATACTGTGAATTTAATTAATTCAATATCAAGATGTAGCATGCCCTAACATTGTTATTAAATGTATTTTACAGAATTAAGGTCCCATAAAAAATGTTGATATTCCTCCAAGTGTGAACAAAACCAACTGTTATCTAAGCTGCAATCCATTTGCAATCTGAAAAAAGTTTGAAATGTCAGCATTTCCACAGGAGAATTCTGGTTTCCTCCTATCTAAGTTTTTAACTGGCAGTAGGAACAAGTTGTAGGTCTATGCTTTAATGCTGTCTCCTCCCTCTCTCCCTTATTTTATTTCCATATAACAGAATCTTCACAAAACTTCTTTTGTCTTAGGTGAGGTATGAAAACTGGGGCTTTGGAGAACCAAATAATTATCAAGGAGTTGAACTTTGTACAGAGATCAGTGGTGATTCCAGCATGCTTTGGAATGACAGGCACTGTGATTATATGTATGGATGGATTTGCCAAATAAGAAAAGGTATTGCTTACTCCTATGTACTAGTGTAATAAGATTTTTGATTTTTACCTTAACTTTAAGAAAAAAAAATTTCAAAACCTCTTTATAAGAATAGGTCCCCGTGGAATGTGAAACATCATGGTGGTATGAGGATTTCCATGTCTTTGAGGTATTTAAAGGTGCAGAGCCTTCAGTGCCTTGCTGGGACTTCTCGCTGTTCTTTCTCTATGATTTCAAAAAGGGTAATATGATACTTATAAATTGGGAATGTTACTTTGAATATTCATGTTCACATTTTACTTTTCATTTAGAAAATTCATGCCTTCTCGAATAAATCCTATAATGGATTTTTTTTCTCTTCTGAGTTGACTTTCAAATTATTAGAAATTGGTTTGTAAATCAGTTCACCTACTGGATTTTTTCATGTGTGAAAAATCCCTCCTTCACTTGCCTCAGGTGCTTTTTTTTTTGCTAAGAATGTGTAGTTTCAAAATGGAGCCTGTTTTTGAGATACTTTATTTCTATAATCACATGTTGGTTACTCACTAAATTCTCATGAGATATGTGTTTGGATGCTTTTTATTTACTGAAGACATCAAGACAATATTTACAATTTAGGGAACACTTGAGTTCCACTAGCAGAGCATCTATCTAAATTTGAGCTTTTTAGAAAGTGTACATGTAAGTGTTTTACTGCATTCTTACAGTGGGACAGAGAGGAGCAAAATAAAGATGCTGCATTAGATTATTGATAATAAATGTCAGCTCTGCCTTATGTTGGTAAAAATTTCTTAGATTTTCTTAATAAATTTCGTTATTTGTGAGATTATATTTCAGCACTGAATTAATTGGTAAGCCTTAACTGATAGAGTTTTCCTGTATTACAAATAGCTTTCCTGAGATATTAATGATGACATCAAAGATCCCATCTCCATGGTGCCATAGCAAAAAAACCCCAGGGGAATTCTTTAGTCTAAAGTTTTTCCTTTCATAAAGGACCAGTTAATTTCTTGAGATCTTTTCCAGTGAGATTTTTATTTTGGGAAATTTGTAAGATCAAGGCAGAAATTACTCTCAAACAGAAAAAGATGGAAAGAACCTCACTCTGTAGTAGTTAGGGCACCACATTAGATGATAATTATCTACAATGGCCTACATTCCATGGAAATGAAGGCATTTTTTTAATGCCAGCTTGACTTATTGCACTTTAAACTAAGATACAAAACTATAACCCAGCCTGCATTCCCTGCTGCCTCTGATTTAAGCCAGAATTCAAGTATTTGTGACCAGGGGAAAAGAGAGAGTGGGAGATCTGGGACAACTGTCTTAATAGAGTTAATGTTTTGGGACATTAGGTTTACTTCTTTCAATGAATCAAAAAAAAATTGCTTAATTCAGGTAAAGTTCAAGGTATTTATAATACTTTTCACATAAGGAATAAATTCAGGGAACAAGACTAGATACTTAGAATCAAATAGTATACCAAAAATAAGAGATTTAGGCTGTTTAGTTCCTTCTACGTTTTGGTGTTAAATCCATTGCTAACCTAGAAGACAATGTCAGAATTAAAACAAGCCTATCAGTCACAGAAAGTATTATCTCTTCAGACAGAAAGTACACAGTCATAATGAACATTTTTTTTTCTCACAGGGGCAAGTGTGAAGCCTGAACCAACAGAATCTCCTGCACCTGGTAGGTGTTACTGCTATTGCTTTGTGTGTGTGGGTATTCAAAAGCACTGTTAAAAATTTACTGAGGAGGATGTCTTGTATCTCGGGAGCAGTGTAGTTAGCTTGGCAATTCTCTTACAGAATACAAGACTACTGAGGATGGATGGGTTATACACGAAGACAAACAATACTATTTCAGCACGGACGCTGCTCCCATGGAAGAGGGTCGTGAGTTCTGCAAAAAGAACTTTGGAGACCTTTCCGTCATTGAGAGTGAAAGTGAAAGAAAGTTCCTCTGGAGATATGTAAGAAAAATCATTAATACTATGGAATAAACCATCCAAATCAAGTGAGCATGGGTACAAATCCTTTTCACCGTGGTGTTCTCCCTACAAGTTTTGATAGTGAAGTTGTGGTTACACTAAGCCAGATTAGTATGAAGAACAAACTAATGCTAACTTTAAGGGATCTGTGGCTTCGTTTTAGCAAAAGGTATTGCACTAGTGAGCTATGATTGTGTAGGATATCTTCAGTAGTGAATCAAACTAGCAACTGGCTTGCATGCAACCCTCAGAACCTTGACTTTAGATCTTGTCCATTTATCTGGGCTATAACCTACCTAGCTGTTTAGTCCTCAGATTTGCTCCTTTGTCTTCTTCTTGTTTTGAGAATTTAATTATGAAGAGAGTACAAACTGGAGCATGGATTATGCCATGAGAAAAAGCTTTGAAATCCTATTTCCTATATTGTTGGAGTTGTTGGCTTTTTATGCTGCCTGAGGCCAACTGATTTTTAATCAGGAATGTGCTTAAGAGTTCCATTTGAATTACATAGAACATTTCCTGAGCTGGCTGAAGAGTTACAGTGAGACGACACAAAGGCTCATATCAATTTGTATCCAAAATGTAGGAAGGGGCCTGTCTTTGCAAGAAATTTATCAGATAAAGTCCACTGCAGATACTGTGAAATAGGTGATGATTTCAGTGGCTTTCAAGTAAAATATGAGAAGTGTTGATACAGTGACCACATCTTTGGCCAGTGGTGAAGGTTGACTGTGGACCGTCAGTTGTGAGCTGCTTTAACTTAAATGTTGTACCTAGGGAATATATCCAGTTCATATCCTCTCTCAGTTAGAGGTATATTACTCATCAGTAACATGATGAATTTATATGACCATAGAGGACATTTGTATAATTTTAATTATTGCATTCTAGATATTGAAAAATGGCAAAGAGGATGCATATTTCATTGGTTTGCAACTAAGTATTGACCAACGTACAAGGTAGGTCATACCCAATTTTGACTCTCAATTTAAAAATTATTGTATTCTCAAGAGGTTTAATTCCATCTTAATTAAGCTCTAGATTATTCAGAAGAAATGTTGCATGTTTCCTAAATAGAATTCATCCAAAGACAGCTGAAAAATTGCACTGCAGATAATGTATTTTGAGTTTTTATCCAGGAATTTTAGTTTTCCTTATTGTGTGGTTTATACTGAAAATATAAATAGACATCCAAACTACAAATATATAAGTCTTCTGGTAGGTAAAAATGATCTTTTTCCCCATCCTTAACTGCTGAGAATAGACTCTAATAAAGGAACAAATGAAACCTATTTTCCTCTTCTAGAACAAAGATAGCTGTTGCACTGTGAGGACAAGCAGGTTTCCTGCAAGCCTTTCTGAATTTCATTATAGAGCACCATATTTATTTTGACATGTGATGTTTATTCAGGCTTGGATTCAGTTCAATCTATGTTTGAAATGCCTGAATAGATGCCTAGTAGCTCTCATTTCTCCTGATAGTCCACAATGACAATGAGGGACCCCCAGAGGATAATTAGGACGTTAGGTGAGCCAGGTCACTCTCTGAAAATGAGGTGTTTCTGCCTTTCTGGTTTTGTAGGGACTCTAAGGTGAATAGACTTTAAAGTATATTGTGCATGTGCCTGAGGGGTGAACCTGGGCACCTCTGTCACCTGCAGACCACTAAAAGATGTGTCCTAATAATTTGCGTGGTTATGATTTTGTTCTTCATTGCCTAATCTACATGGATGTTCTCCTTTCTCAGTGTTTGTATTTTACCTTGTATGTCTTTGTGCAGAGAGTAGGTTTAATGCAACTAATATAGAGGCAATTTGGCTAAAAAACCTTGTACAGTTTACTATGAACAGCTATATTAAGCATATTGCAAGGTTATCTTTTTAATATGGAAGAAATTCTATTTTATGTTAAAGAAGCATTTTGTTGGATTGTTTTTCTTAAGCTGGATGGATGGCACTCCAGTGAATTATTTGGCATGGGCACCACATGAACCTAACTTTGCAAATAATGATGAAAACTGTGTAGTTATGTATAAGAATTTAGGTGAGTTTTGTATATTTCTTGCATGAATTTCATTATTTGTGTGTTTGCATCACAAAATTTTTTTTCTTCTGAGAAGCACCCTTTCCCCCTCTTTTTTTTTTGTCTTTTGCAAAACGTTATTGAGATAGATCATTGTACTACTTACAGGTTTTAATAATTTTGTACTCTTGTGCTTACCTTAAGCCCAACATGCAGAATCTCTGGTAGAGATCTGTGGCTAGAGGTCTTTGGTTGTGATTGCTGGCTTATATTTTTTATTAAAATTGACCTGATGAGGCGCTATGAAATTTCTAGTATCTGGTTCTACAAAGGTTTTAACATTCTTTAATTACTGTGTATATAAGGCAACGTATTTTTCCTAGACACTGATGTTGAATGAAAACAAACTGAGAGACACCTTTGATCTTATGTTTCAACTAAAAGCACTTTATGTGAGCATGAGTGAAACTGATTTCCATTGACCCACTTGAGATGTGATGTCATACAGTTCCCCATTTATCTTACATCCAGGATTTTGGAATGATATAAACTGTGGCTATCCAAATCCCTACATATGTGAAAGGCACAACAGTTCCATTAATTCAACTGTTCCTCCAACAACATTATCAGCTCCAAGAGGATGTCATCCAACTTGGCTTTCTTTTCATAACAAGGTACCATAACAAATACGGTGCACGCCAGATGTTGGGCAAAGCATTAAATAGAAAACAAGGGAATTATTTATCATACTGTTCCTTATTAAAACAAAATATTATTATTTTTATGCAAAGAGCTATGACACATGCATGCTTTTCTTTGTTTGCCCATCCATTGTTTTGCAGGAAAAGTGCTTTTTTGATGGTTCTAATGAGGCGTATTCAGTAGCAATTACAGAAGGACATTCTCTAGTCAGCTCTTCAAATCTTTTTGATATACATTTAGTCATAATTCCTGAAGTATTGGTGCTTTGATCTTGGTGTTTTTTAACCAAACCATAATGCTTTTTCCTGACTATGCTTTAGTCAGGAAAAAGCATTATGGTTGCTAACATGGTATGCTTTGTAGAGTAAAATTTGTAATCAGACTAAGATCAGTCATACATAACTTAGTACTGTTAGCTGTCTATAAAAAAGTCAATATTTGCTTATTTTGTAGGGATTTCTGATCATATCTAATTGTTGAGAAAAATACTTTAATGAGACTTCTTATTTTATATAGAACTAATACCAACACAAAAAACTCATTGAAAGTTGAATGTATTTTTTCAGATAAATGAATTATTTTATTACCTTTTCTCCTGCTCTGTTTTAAGCAGTGCTTATCAATTGATGGCTATTGGAGTAAAGTTAATATATAGAGAATTTGTTTGTATTTTAGTGTTACAAAATATTTGGATCTACAGAAGAGGAACGTGTTACTTGGCATGCTGCACGAACAGCTTGCATGAATTTAGGAGGAAACCTGGCCTCGATCCCTAATGAACAAGTGCAAGGTACTGTGCACAGTTTTGTAGCAACTAGATGAGATGACATTTAATCCTTACAGGCTGGCTGGGGTTTTTTGTCTAAATAGGAACAGATTTGAATAATGATTGCACATCTGATTTTTGTTCCAAAACATATAATTTTTAGAAATTTACAATGAAATCTTCACTTGAATCTACCAAATTTTAGTGTTGGCTCAGATATATAAATATGTATATTGTCCTGGCAGCCAAAGTACTGTTTTTTCCTGTTTGCACATGATGCCAGCTGGACCCTGGAATTTCCATTCTAAACAATGTGGTTTCACTAGGTGGCATTAACTTGCTACATGGCTTTCCTATTAAATCAAGCAGAACACCTTTAGTATGAGAACTTGCCTGCGGGCATCTTGAAACAGATTTCAGTGCTCATATACATACCAAGAGCTCACCTTTTCAATAGAAGAGCTTATTGTGATGAACCTAAGAGCTGCATCCATGTCTCAGGGAGATGAGCAGGGCAAAGTTACCTCATGCTTGAATAAACAAGGCACATGTTCAAACTTAAAACAGGGGAAGACCTTGATAGATGTTAATAACACCCAGTTTTTTCGACAAACTGCTTTATCCTACATGTGAATTTGATGAAAAACAGATGCTGCCCAACACATACTGTCTGTGAACTCAAGAGAGTACACTCAAAACTCAATCATTGTAAAGCAATTCATTGAAGTCTGAGCAATTAAATAGTTTGAATTTAAACTGCTGTTAAGAATTTAGTTCTAATTGTGTTTTCCACTTGTGAATAGCTGAAGAATCAAACTTATGTTTTTCAAACAGTTATATTCTTATCCTACATAATTTCTGCAGTACAGAGTTCAGCTGGCTAGTTCATGCACAGGACTTGAATTCTAGGTAAGAGAGAAACGAACAATGAAGCTATTAGCACAAAACTATCATCATTGCAGGAAGTTCAGGCATGAAGGCCTGAGTTCCTGTTGCAGTTTCTGGCAGAACAGCAATGCTAATGTTTGACAAAGAAATCTACAGGTTTCATTCCTGCAGGAGTAAATTGCCTACATGTAAAAATGCTAAAGGAAAGTGAATGATTACCAGAGCAGGCAGAAATTAATTGATTCTTTTAAGAGGGGAAAAAAGTTCATAACAACGACTGCAGAGGAAGGCAAAATGTTCATTTTATTACAGCATTTGGTATATAATGGACTAGTGGACTGATGAATATCAGATGACCTAGCCTGCTCTATTTGTGTGTTAGCCACATTAGCTAAGACACATCAGCACCCACCTGGACTGTGCAAAGCTGTGACACTTGGTTTGCTTGTGTTTGATAGCTCTGTTAAGACTCATTTGAAGCACATTTCTTGTGCATTCTGCTCCATGCCAAGGCAGTGCAGGCTATTGCTCAGCTGCCCAGGGAGGGAAAAAACACCCTCATGGTTCTAGAATAGTGCTGCTTGTGCAGATACACAAATGGCAGGAGCTCGGTGCTGCTGTTACTTCATTCTTGTGGGATTATCAAAAATGTCTGTGATCCCCGTGGCTGTTTATGTCTCATTGCTGAACTAGGATTCAAAAGTGTCGTGAGATATTTAAGAAACATTTCTGTCACATTTTTGGGGTTCATCCCAGTGACAGGTTAGATACTTAGCTGAGGTATTTTTCCCAAAGACACAGTTATATATCTAGTTCCCTGTTCATCAAACTCAACATGCATCTCATTTTCATCTTACCTGCTTGTGGTGCCAGCACAAGGTAGAGTGTTCTCTATTTCAGAAAAGGTATTTAATATCACCAGTTTCAATGAGGCCAAACATTTTAAATATCCTACATCAAAATTTTTCCTTTTTCTTTGCATTTTTTTATTCTAGCTTTCCTCACTTTCCATTTAAAAGATTTTGCTACTGATACATGGGTTGGATTAAATGATATAAATCATGAAATGAGGTTCCTCTGGACAGATGGAACAGGGGTTTACTTTACAAACTGGGCCAAAGGCTTCCCATCAGGACATATGGATTTGTACGCATACAGCGGCCAGGTAAATAGCAATCACAAATTGTTCACTGAAATTTGATTTTATAGAATCATAGAATCATTTAGGTTGGAAAAGGCTTCTAAGATCCTTTTGTTCAACCCTTAATACTGCACTTCCAAGGCCACCACTAAACCATGTCCCTAAGGGCCTCATACACATCTTTTAAACACCTCCAGGGATGGTGGCTCAACCACTTTTCCCTGGGCACCCTGTTTCAATGTCTGAAAAGTCTTTGGGTGATGAAATTTTTCCTAATATCCAATGCAAAGTTGTGTCAGTTTCTTGACACAACTTCAGGCCATTTCCTCTTGTCCTTCCACTTGTTATACTGGGCAGAAGAGGCAAGCACCCACCTTGCTTAAGACTGGATTCATGCATTTGTGGTGATTTTAGGCATGTTGCTGCTTGACTCACTACTTTCTACTTTTATACATGTCGAATATAAATCCAGGTAGAGAGAATGGTTTTGAGCCCTGTGCAGTTGCTGTATCAGCTGGTGACAGGATCTGTGGAGTGCTCATACAAAGACTTGTCTCAGTTTTCAGTTCTCTGTGTTCATGAAGGCTACACAGCTTCTGTGTTCAGCCTTTGTTCTCCCATGGGCTGTGTAAAGAGGGCAGTGTTCTCCTGCCCATGGCATTTGCCCCAAAGCACAGAATGAGGACATTGAGGACATCCTCCTAGTCCTCTGTCGAGAGTTGTGCTGGAACTTGGCAGGTCCCTCAGTTGGTGTGTAGTTTGCAAGGGGGCATTTACAAACATTCCCCTTAAACCAGTGTCTTGCACAGAAGCAAATACACAAATTCTGCCAATCACAGCTGCAGAAAGGACATGAGTCTGCAAAAAGACAGACATTCAATTTTCAGGAGGGAAAAAAACCCCAAAACCATAAAAAAATCACTTTCTCTATTTCTCTGTAAAACAAGATGATCTGATAGGTCACAGAGTTCCTTTTTATCTGGTAATGTGTGTGTGGATTGGTCTGTACTCTGGAACTACAGCACTTTGTAGTGCTAACTCTCTTTCTCTTGAACGTTGTTTTGAATTTAGAAAATTTTATTTTTATGTATAATGTACTTTTCCCTGTTTTTGAAAGTTACACTTGTGAGGTTCTTATCTCTAAAGGAGGAAGAAAATTAGGTAGAATTTGGAGTTCAAAAGAAAATATTTTTAAAATGCTAATTCTGAAAGAAATAATATGTGATTGTCTCTTTTTATGTAAAGTAATAGGATTTTTATGAAATCTTATGTGAAAACTTACAAAGTCCTTCTTTTATAAATTTCAGATTTATTTTTAAATTTACTTGATCTTAGCAAAAAATGTTGTCATAGGTAGTACAAATTAGTATGCAACTGTTCAGTTTAAAAGACTTAAGTCCCAGTGCTTTTCACCCACAAATGAAGTACTTATCTGTACATCTTCTTGTGGACAGAAAAAAAAAGCAACTAAGTAAACAGAATAAATAAGTATGGGTGTTTCATTGCACAAAGCCACTTGTAATCCTGCAGGCTTTTGCACTGACCACTGTTTATTTAATATGTGCTGAGTTCTAGCTATGTGTCCATGTGAGAGAAGTTGAAATGTCATAGTAGGGGTGGTACTGACAGATCATTGGCTGCCTTTGGGCAGGAGCTGTTCTAGTTTGGTCTGTGTACTATTACAGCTTGAAACAATTGTTGCATTGCACTTTAAGGGTCCTGTTCTAGTTCTGGGGCAAAGTTAACATTTTTTTTTTACAATTATTGATCTAATTTCTCTTTATATTGTCTGTGACTCCTTCTCTCCATGCTGTATGCCTGAGGATTGAGAATACTAGAACTTCTCTGCTCTGCTTACTCAGTGTTGTGCAATAGAAAGTAATTAAGAGATTTGTGAAGTGTAAGTGGAATAGAATTTCCACATCACTTGTGGAACTTAAAACTTGTACTCTTAAAAAGATATGAGAGTAAAATTAAAGCATTGCTTGTGTCTGAAGAAGGGGGACAGAAGTTTTGTATTTGCATTTTCTAGCTATTTTTAACTGATGTTGTATCTCTTTGCCTCGAGGCTGATTGTGTTGTCATAAGAAACAAACCTGCTAAGGAAGCAGGGAAGTGGGCTGATCAGAGTTGTGATAACAGCAGAGGATATATATGCCAAATTAATGCAGGTACTTATCATTTTATTTAAAACACAGTCAAACCTGTGTTTGCAGGGAATTGCTTAAATATGTGGATTTAAACACCATTTTGCTTCCAATAAAGATAAAAGCACAAATTGTTCTCCAGGCAGGAACAAAAGGGTCAAAAGTGTCAGAAATCCAGTTAGTCACTGCTGCCACTTGACCCTTCCAGCAAATGCTGTGTTGCTGTCTTCCTGAGCTGGAATTTGAATCTGCATCTTTGTGTCTAGTATGACCCTGGATATGACATTTGTTCCATGGTTTTTAAATTTTCTGAGCACACAGGCTTTCAAAACCTGTTATGGAAAACACTGGTTCGTACATGTAGTATGAACTGTCTGAAGAGAGACTGTAACTCATCTGCACTGAACTTGAGCGAAATCGACTCCAAAAAAAGAGACTAAAATATTTAAATCTATCATCTGTTTAAGTATATGAATAATTTTTAAGAACTGCTCTGTTGTGAACATTTTATTTCTTGGAGAAAAAAAAATTCTTGGAAAACCACACATTTCCTGCAAACCATCTGATTTGATTTAAAAAAAAAACAAAACAAAACAAAAACCTAATCCTAAGTAATTTCAGTAATACTGTTCTTGATGATTGTACAGAATGATCCTTTACCCTTTTTCAGAAGTTGCTTTAAGAAGCTCTTTTCCTTTCTACAGCTTTGTAATTAAATTTTACTACTGACGCTGGATAAAAGCATAGTGCATATAACCCAAGCTGACTATAAATCAGGGAATACAAAATAAAGAAGCAAGACCTTTGCTTAATTCTATTTGCAACCACAGTGAAATCATGCTCCCCTTTTGAACAAGTGTATGGGCCTTTTTTTCATCCTTTATTTTACAGATGCTGAACTTCTGCCTCCTACAACTTCATCCCCATCGAACATTATCCGTTATGGTAATAGTAGTTATTTGTTCATCCATACCAAAATGACATGGGAGGATGCACGGAAAAACTGCAAACAAAATCAATTTGACCTTTCCAGTGTCTTAGACCCCTACAGTCATTCATTCCTGTGGCTGAAGATACTAAAGTATGGGGTGCCAGTATGGATTGGTCTTAACAGTAATGTGGTAAGAACATTAAACTAATTGTACATGATGCTGCTTCTCTCATGGACAAATCAGGAACTGAAAAGTCTTATTATCTCTCTTTTTTTTAGCTTATTTGTTTATATCTTGGATCTAAATACTTTTTTGTGCTGTCAGAGGAATCTATCCTCTTCTGTTAATCTGATGAAATTGTATATATTGCACATTCTTCTCACACTTTTTCTATGATATTCCCCTCTGTGCACTTCCAAATAAGATATTTTAGGCCAGCATCTTGGAATAACTCTTTATATATATCTCAGGTACAAATTTGATATATATGTGATATAAAATCCTCATATTTTAGAATTTACAGAAGAAAGCATTGATTCTAAATAATAATACATGATTTTGAGAAATATAAGAAGATGCTATTACTGTAATTATTTAAAAGTTTTTGAGGATAGTTAGGAAAATAATTAATTAGTTTACCTAGTTTAATTTTTTTTGCATCCCCTTTCCCAGTTTTTGGTATTTTAATATTTTCTGCATATTTCTATACAATTTTTTGTTCTTCTTGGCACAGACAGTTGTCCCACACTCACTCCATTTTGCTGAGCAAATGAAAAAAACTGACTATATGAACATAACACACCACTTCCTAAAAGTCAAAAGAACCCTCTAACATTAATCACCAGGATGAATCACTGAGCTAACCAGCTTTGGTGGGAAATTACTACGGTTTTAAATGTATTTCAAGTTAAAATAATCTATGTGCCTTGAAACTTCTGGGGAAATGGCTAGTGCAAAAATTAGTCATCAGAATTTCACTCCTACAAATTATTTTAAATGAAATTGTTATCAGTCCCAAAGTAAAGGTATTGTTACGTTCAAAATAAACTCAATGTCACTTTGCATTTCCTTTTACTGAAAAGTACTTGTTGCACTGCTGTATTTCTCAATAAATAGATGTTTGTCACAACAAAAACTTCGAAGTTTGAGCTATTTGTATTTGTTACTGGTTTCTAAGAAATGCTCCAATCCTTTTAGCACAAAGTACTACATAGGCAGAGTAGATAGATAGAGTTTAATCATTCCAGTTGATGTGTTTTTTTCTTAGACCAATGGGCATTATGAATGGATTGATAACTGGAGAATGAAGTACACGAAATGGGCTGAAGGGGAACCAAAGCAGAAAATAGGCTGTGTTTATCTTGACATTAGTGGAGTCTGGAAGACAGGATTCTGCAATGAAAGTTACTTCTCTGTTTGCAAAAAGTCTGATGGTAAGAACTTCAATCTGACAATTGCAATTACAACCAATATTGCTTTGGGAGATGCTGGCTTTTATTTCAAGAGCTAAATAGATGAAATCATTAGAACTTACTTAGGTTGAATTGGGCTACTTTAAAATTAGGGCAAACACAAAGTAAGAAAGGGCTAGTGTGACTGTGAATAGCTATCACTTTATATCAATAATGTTAGATAAATTTTGCAAAGCTTAGACTCTCATTACTTGCCCTTTATTCTGCTATTGAATAAACATGCAATATCAAAAACCTCAAAAATCAAAAGGCAATGAATATCAGGGAGTAGTCAAATGGTTTTTTTAACTGTGTTTAATCAGTTCAAGCTCCCACCGAGCCCCCTCAGCTTCCAGGAAAGTGCCCTGAATCAGAAGGACACAGATCTTGGATCCCTTTCCGAGGTCATTGCTACTACATTGAATCCTCATCTTCAAGAAACTGGGCCCAGGCCTCTTTAGAATGTCTTCGACTAGGTGAGTATCCTACTTTATGAGCACATATTCCTGACTTGTTTTCTGAACTGTGGAAAGCTGAACATGTGCTATGTGCTCTTGTGATTTCAAGGATGGTCCAAGTGTTGGACAATTCCATCCAATTATTGCCTTAATTTGGGATGTAATGGAAAACAGCTCTGTACCAATGGCACACACTGTGTCTCGTGTGTGGGACCAGGCATGAGAGGAGCTGTGTGGCCTGGAGTGAAGATCAGGAAAATGGAAAACTTTTACTTTGACCCTGATAGGACATAAACAGCTTCATCCACAGCAGTCACTAAAGCTTATTATAATGGAATTTATATCTTTTGTATTCTTTATCTAATTTCCCCCTTGATTATAGGAATTTTATGCCACTGTAGTGAAAGTTACAGCTCTTTAGTCTGGATAATACATGAGTAAACTAGGGCTGTTGTGAAGTTTCATTCTCTTAAGTTCCTTCTTTGGGAAAGGGATGAAGATTGATTATGCTGGACTTCATATGTCTGTAGCATTGTTGTCTATAGCATTGGTGGCAGTGGTGTCTGATCTCTCATTAGATTATGTAGAGATGTCATTCACTCTGCCAGTGGAACTTTAATAGCTTTATCTTTCTTGGAAGAATATAATGACACGTGGTCAGGTGAATTGCACCCTAAGCCTTCACTGATAGTAAACCTACCAGTGAAACCCGTGCCAAATATAGGCACCTATATTCTCACTGGGGGAGAAGACTCTCTCTCTTTTCTGGCACTTAGGTTGGTTCCTGGGCTCTCATGAGCTAGTTTGTTGAAAGGAAAATGAGAACTATTTCCACTATGAAACATTTCTAAGAGATTTTTTTCATTCCCTGCGTCTTCCAGGTGCCACTTTGGTCTCAGTTGAAGACCCAGCTGAAGCCAGCTTTCTGACTTACAACCTTGAACCACTTGAAGGGAAAACATCAACATTTTGGACAGGAATGTACAGAAATGTTGATGGTACTTTCTCTACTTTGAACATCTTTTTCCTTAGTGAATAATTACTGCAGGCTGTTTTACATGAGTGTCGAAAATTTCACATTATACTTCTGCAATACCTATATAATGAACTTAGAAAATGTACTGTATTATCATCATAGGGGAAGCTGGTAAATTGCAGTCAAGAAATAACCAATAATACATAACAGAAAGACCAGGCACAGAAACTTCACCTTATAGAAAGAAAAGTAATTCACAACAAAGTAAGGTACAAAGGTGCATATAGCAGAGTACAGACAGGACCATGTCCGGAGTTGAGCCAAAGTCAAATGGTTCTTCTCAAATGTGAGTAGGACAGGGATCCATGTGCCTTTCACTGAGATGCTCCAATTTTTGAGCTGGAGAATAATGTGTCTAACATCACATTTAGTCTTTGGAATTACCATCCTGGAATGACCAGTCTCTCATTTTACAGCTGGCCCTCAGAACAGCTTCAGTTGGAGATTGTGTCTTTGGAATTGTGTATCTCAAGTTTTCTATTTTCTGCCTCACTTTAAGGAAGATAAAGCAAGACAGAATAGGCAAGAGAGAGCTTTAATGAAATCTTAAATTTGATAACTATTGCTTTTTCATTAATACAGTCAGTATTTAGTTAGATCTATCTTTATGATAGACTTTAAAGTTCAGTCTTGTACTGTTCAGGTAAAAGGTCCTGGTATAGCTGTCAGTGGCAGGGTTGCAAAATGGTTCAGGTGACTTGAGGCGGGGTTTTGAGTTTTGGAGGATTTTTTTTACAGCTGCCTACCCAAGAACTTGAATGATAGACTTCTTAGGGAGAAGAAAATTTTTCAATTACATTGCTTGAATCTTAATCAGGAATAGTGAAAAATTTCAGTGAAGGAAAGAATTTGAGAGTAGTGATTTATATGCATGACACATAAAGGAAAGCTGAAGTTTACTCATGTGGTGAATTGACACAAAAAATGTTTTTTAAAGTGTTTCTAGAGCAGCTCTTCATTATAGCTCTAGGGAATGATTATAGCAATTTCAGTGTAAGTGCATAACTAAATTTCATACCTTTATATATGTGTCAAGATTGTATTCAGATACCATGGCCTCACACAAAGGGTGTCAGGAATTATTAAAAAAAAAAACCAAAACAAATGCAAAATATGTAGAATCTTACATGAAACCAAAATACAACTTTCATGCTGAGTCTAAGAATTTACTTGAGTACAACTTATAGTCACAAGAGGCACATTTATTCTAAATAAGTAAGACTATTAAAAGAAAGAAAGAAAAAAGGAACAGGAAGGAAGAAGCAGAAAGTCCCAAGCATAGCGGTACAACAATGATCACAAGATTTTGGAAGGAAAAAGAAAAATCGTCTTTGTAAAGCTTGTTGAAAGGAGCAGAAACTGGGAAACAAATGGAATAAAATTTGACCTAAAAAGACTCAGTGCAGGCTTTGAAAAGAGTAACACAAAACCTTCCTACAAATTACTGAAATCAAGAGCATTCTAGTGAAGTTAAGTTATATTTTAACATAATTTCTTTCTATAAATGAAATAAATAATTGACACTGCACCATTGCTATAACTCGTGTGAGATTCTACTTGGAACTGTCTTGCCTTTGCAACACCATAAGCCAGATTCATCTTTCATTTTCCAAAAATGGCAGGTCATTGTATCATTTACATAAAAACTTAGGGGCAACAAGTTGTGTCAGAAGCAAATAGTTAGCTGGTCTGTCTCCGAAAGTGGTGTCAAATAAATTTCTCACAAAGGCAATAAATATGGAGCATGTGAAGGTGTGAATATGTAAATTAATACTATTTTTTTTTCATATTTGTTGTTTTTTCAATTAGGACAATGGCTGTGGCAAGACAACACTGCAGTGAATTTTGTCAACTGGAATGTAGGAGAACCTTCTTCTCAACAAAATGAGCACTGCGTTGAAATGTATGCAAACTCTGGGTATTGGAATAATTTCTATTGCTCTTCCTACAAAGGATATATCTGTAAAAAGCCAAAAAGTAAGTGCTGCATTTATGAATTAGTTTTATGTATGGAATGTGCTCTTTTTGTGCTAGTATTAGTAGGTGACCATTACACACAATGCATTGTAGCTGGTGGTTCTGAGTTTTTATAAATGCCAAAGGATGCACACTGCCTTCCCAACAAAGAAATACAGTGACTTATCAGCAAGTAGAAGTTCTGGACAGCGCTCAAGACCCTTAAGAATTACTTTTAAAAGACTGAGTTCTCATCTTAAGTGTACCTAGTGTATACCCTTAACAAGTTTGTGTGTTTTCTATTGATAATTGCTGAGCAATCACAATGTAAGGACTATGCCTTGCTTACACAAATTTGTCTCATCTGTATGCAAGCATATTCCTTAGGGTATCCCCTCTGCTCTGCCCATGGAGTAGCTGTTGTTTATTTCCCTCTGCCAGTCTCATGCACATTTTCTGAGTATGACATAGTGGTTATATGAATTGAGTATTTATGAAGTGTGAATTATTCAACAGCTTGGGATCTTTTGTCTCCGTGTTCTCCTGTTGTGAAAAGATGAATGAATGAAAAGCAAAGCAAATCAAATAGCATAGTTTGAATGTGCTAAATTGAAGGTGTCCTGAAACAACTGAATGTGCAAATTTGACAGTAGGGACATCTAGTGCTTATGTATTCCTAGAAGTCATTATATTATTTTCTTTCAGCATGTATTGCGATAACCAAACCCTCTTATTTGTGCGTCCTAAGAAGGTGAAAATGCATGTAGTAGCTGCAAGATACCCACTTCCTCTACAATACTGGAAATGAGAGAAATTCTGCTGTCCTTTCTGTAAATTTGTTCTCATGCAAAATTATTCTTACTTACTCAAATGCTTGTAATGATGACTGTATCTTTTACAGGAAATACTGCAAAATCTCAGTGTAACCACCCTTTCAGAGTATATTCATATATCTTTTTGCATTGTCATTGACAGAAATTTGTAGGTGTGGGAACCAAATGTTAGAAAAAATGGCCACTGTTCCTTTTTGACCATTCAATTCATCTGTTTGTGCTGATAATGACATTCACCTGTTTTGATGCTGAGCCATTGCAAAGAGCTGAAGTAGATGAAGACGAGTTACTTTTTTCTAGGATTAGCTTCAGCCAGTCTAGTCTAGTGATGTGGAATGTCATGGATGCAGCCTAGTTCCATTGTCAATGCAAGGATTATATAGACAATCACCCCAAAATGGGATACAGTCTAGTCCTACTTTGTCATAGAAATGCAGCTGTCAGCAGAGTTTTTCAGAACTGGGACTTTGCTCCACATGGAGAATTTAAACAAACTATTAAATAACTATAGACTACTGGAGTGTTAGAAACGCAGATTTACTGAGTTGAACTGGTTATGTTTGATGGTTATGTTTGCTGTTTTCTGAAGAGACTGAAACACAAAAATGTGACTGAAGTCTTCCCATAGAATAGATGCTGTTTACTGTTCCATTTATTGAGGTAATTTTTACCATAGCAATTTGAGAGTTCTGTAGCAGGTCTACTCCATCAAGTATCTACCTTTGTAAGGGAGGAGGTGCTCAGCCTAGAGAAGAGAAGAGTCTAGGGAGGCCTTAGAGCACCTTTCATTACCTAAAGGGGACTCACGAGATAGCTGGAGAGGATCTTCTTATGAGGGCATGTAGTGACAATCCAAGGGTGGGAATTCACAACCTCCCTGGGCAGCCTGTGCCAGTGCCCAGTCACCCTCACAGTGAAAAAGTGTTTCCTGATGTTCAGAGGGAACCTCCTGTGCTGCACAGTGGTGCCCACTGGCTCTGTTCTGTCACTGGGCAGCACTGTGGAAAAGATATAAGTGGGGACCGGTAAAAATAATTTAAATTACTGAGCTCAACTTTTTTGGAATGAAACATGATGCATTGATTCAAGATTTAGTTATAAACCAATGATTTTATGTCCAAATGGTGAAATAAAGACCTTAATCTTAAATGATGATCCATTTACCCAGCAAGCAAGATTTCATGGTCCAGGTGTTAAAATTTAAATGAGCTACAAATTTTTTAGTTTGGATGTGATGCCTGCTAGGACAGTTTGAAGTTCATGAGTGATTTCAAGTGTCTATGCAGATAAGCCATAAAAGTCTCTTGGCAACCCAAATTTAATACGTTTGTATAACAAGTACTGTAAGAAATTTTAATTATATTGGGGATTATGTTTGACTGTGCCTATCCTCAAGATGCTGTATAGATTTTCTTGTGCTTTCACTCTGATGTCTGGATCAGTCTCCATGGAGATTTTTGATATTTTTTCTTTTCTGCTAGTTTATGTAAATAACTACATGTGAGAGCAGAATAACTAGATCATTGTGCTATGCCTTAAGGTAAATAATTTTGAATGAACTAAACCCAAGTGTTTTAAGTATTTAGTGGTTTGTATTACCATATATTTATCTGAACATGATTTTCAGCATATTCCAAATACAGAAATAGAAAATAAATAATGTGGAAATAAATAAAATAGTAATATAAAAACATAATTATTTTTCAATATTTTTAAGTTCCAGCAACTGAAGTGCCACCAGCATCTGAAATGCCACCAGCTGTAATACCTACAATGGGTAAGAATATTATCTTTCAAGTAGAAAATCTAGTCCCATATAAGATCATAAACCAAAAAAAATTCTATTCTGTATTATGTCTCTTAAATTTTCTGATATACCCAAGTACTGTACCTGCTTCCTAGGATGATACCATTTCCTAGTAGTATACAATACACTCAATTTTTATCCAAATGCAGATCTAAAAAAAATAATTTGTGATATAGGATGCAAAGTTAGTATTTAAAACCAAGTTATTTTATGTTTCTACCTTTGTCTCTTGCTCCTCTGAAACAAATGAACCGCTTTTCCTTTAAAGATCATGCATTCTAAAGAGCTTGTTTCCAGTAATCAGATAAAGAGTATATGGCCTTCTCTTGATTTCTTCCTGTTTGTTTTCAGCAATGAAGAAAGATGAAAAGGCTTCTACCCTGAACCACGGCAAAACAGGAGTTGTAGTTATTATTGTTGTCATCATCCTAGTTGGAAGTGGCCTTGCAGGCTATCTCTTCTATGAAAGAAGAAAGAATTGTTTGCCAACAAATGATAGCTTTGAGAATAATTTGTATTTCAATGGTGAAGCAGTTCCTGGAATTAGTGACACAAAGGATCTTGTGACCAACATAGAACAGAATGAACACGCAACACTGTAATGTAACAAAAGGAAACGTAATGTAATATGTAATATAAAATGTAATGTAATAAAATGTGCCTTGTTTTATTAAAATTATGCAGCTAGAATTAAGCCAAAGGTATTTTCTCTTGTGCAATTACTGTAATAGCCTGTTTCTGTGTGTGTGTACTGTCGTACATTGCAGTTACTTTATTTTGTAGCCATTATATAAGATGCAAGATTTCAGATCTCAGGATGTGATGATCACACTGGTGAATGTGGGTCTTAAGAAAAGTGATAATGTTGACTAAATATTAAATGGAACAGTAGAAATGGATATAATAAAGGAAGTAAAATGTAGATAGATCCACTTGAGTAATGCACACCAGATCTGAAGTTTCCGCATCAGATTTATTTCAAACCATGCTATGGAGCAGGTGCTCAAAGCTATTCAGTGAACACCTTCTGATTCTGTCATCCTTCAAGTATTCCCATGGACTTAACTACAAGCATACTTACTAGATGATAAGTCTGTTTTGGGCGCATCCATTTTGAACCATGTGGGGAAAAAGAACTTTATTTCATTTCCCACAGCTTCATACAACATAGAAAACCAAGAATGTAATTCTTGTATTTTGTGGATTCTAGGACTTAATCAGGTAGAATCTGGAGGCAGGCCTCTGGACAGGAAAAATGTGGTTGGTGTTAGCTGCCAGTTTTGGCTGGCCACAAGTGGGTTTGTTGGTGAGAGGTGATGAAGGTTGTGGCAAAACTTCCTTCTTATCAGGACAACAGTTACTGAGGAGAGGGAGCAAAGTTGCCTGGTCATGTTCTGAAGGTCTCTAGGAGCAGAAGGTTTCTGGGTAGCTGTTATGGTGATCACATGTTGGTACTGCTCTCTACAGATTCTCAATAAGTAGCATAGTTTTGTCTGGTGTGTGCTGCAAGTCAAGAGCAATTTAGCTTTATCAATGTAATAGTTATTACTGATTTTATTTACTTTCTAAATCATACATGATTTCTCACTTGCAAAGGTTTGCAAGGATTGAATTGATTCTGTGGTTCCAGATTTTGTTCTGTGAAATAAATGAAAACTGTCTTTGATTTTTAATATAGGTTTTCTTTTTAAAGTCTCATCTCTATAAGACACTGTAACATGAAAAAGGGGATGATACTGCTGTGGAAATAGTCCACCAAATATTGTGATCAAGTATTATATTGACCATATTTTCCGGAATCTGTCCCAGGATGATGCGCTTAAAGACATAACAAAAATATGAGCTAAAGGATTTAGTAAAAATCTTAAATTACAGACATATGTAGGTAAAATGGGATAATTTGTCCAGGAACTCCTTTTCTCTGGCTCTGCTTGCTTTCTCCCAGTTATTTCCTCACTCGGTTCCTACTGCTGGATCCATTTTTAATGCACAGTTTTTTAAGCATGCTTTTTCAAGGAGCAGTACCTCTAATGTTTTTTATGCCATCTGATGTGGCTCATGACAAAAAGCTCTTGACTGACTGATTGATGAGGCTAAGGGTCATGTTGTGTCTGTTGTATGGAGAAGTGGTGCCAGGTAGAAATTTATGTGAAAGGGACAATCAAAAGCCAAGAGAGCCTGACTGGAATCCCAACCTCACTGTGCTGGCTGCTGAGCGAATAACAAAGAGGTGCAGACTCTACCTAAAAGAAATTCAGTCCTGTTCTGGGGCCCTGCACAATCTCAAAATGGTACCTGTGCACTGAGTTGTTCTTCCAGATAACCTTTATTCCCATGCACACGTGCAAAGGTATGATTGCAAAGAAGATAAAAATAGAGGGGATACTCATACTCATATTCATACTCATACTCGTACTCATCTAGTATGTCACTGAAAAGTGTCAAGGAGGTAATCCTGTTAATGGAGCCTGGATAGTTCTGAGGTCATACATTTATTTATTCTTGCTGAAATCCAGCATCATCTCTGAGTTGAAGAGAATTAAAAATGCCATGCTAGATAATAGCTGGCAATAGATGTAGTTGCTTCTATGAAATGCTGTGTCAGTTCTGCTCTTCTGTCCAAACAGGTACAGAAAAAATAGAGAAGGTCCCGAATAGGAAGCCCTACTCTGAAGATGGACCTATTTAGCCTGCTCGTTTTAGAAAGAGTGTGAGTGAAAAAGACTTGAAAGGTTTCCAGAAGAGGAGAAAATTTAAAATGCATGGTTTACAGCCCCTCCTATTTCAATGCAATGGAATTGAAGAAAATTCTCCATTAAAAAGATTAATATGGAAACAATAGCATTTACAGCACAGGAAATCATTACAGTCCCATGTCGTAAGCAGAAGATGAGCACTGATACTTTACTCAGAAACTCTAACAAAAGTTTTTAAATAGTAGGTAGAGAAACAAACAAGCTTGGACACTTTAAAAATATCTAATTAATACAGGATCAAATGGAAGGCTTTTACCTAGGAACAGGGATAAAATACACTTCTCTATGTAACTGGAAAAAAGAAATGTGTTTTATTGGAAATGATTCATGTTCATATGGACACACTATAATTTTATATTTTCTGTATTCTGATCCTTCACTAAATCTTTCAATCATTTTCTACTACTGACTGCTATTCATATTGTGGTTTATCAGGTGCCTTGGAACCAAACTATTGCTCTTGTGATCTCTTACTTTGTCCCCAAGCAGATGACGTTACTTAAGGAAGGTCTCAGGCTGTATTTTGCATATGTATATGCATGTATATACACATTCAAAGAAGTATTGGGTTCTTGCTTTTCTGAAATATACTTGCTGTAAAAACAAGGAACACAATTCCTTGCAAAACAAGATGATGGATAGTATGAACAAGTGAATATGAATAGAAAAAATATAAAATTAACTGATCTCTAATAGTTCATATCTATAATCCTCTGATACTGACAAGATTTCTTATATTTGATCAGGAGGTTTAGAAAAAAAGAAAGAAAAAAATCATTGATTATGTAGCATGAAAATAGAAAAACTGAAAGGTTGTTTACGCTTTTTAAAATATTTTTTTAGGCTAGAATGTTTCTACTGAGGTTTAGACTATGTATTTTTGAAAGAAATAAATATTTATAGTTTGGAAACTGTGATTGCGCTATACGTGGGGGATTCTGGATTGAAGTCTTATATCAAGTTATAGCAGGATAAATGATCACAAAATTGCTTCCATATTTTAATACAAGTGTTTTTTTTTGAAAATGAATTATTTAGATTCTGTAGGAAAGCATCCAGTTGAACCTGGATGGGCTCACCCATGCATTTCTGTGGGCACCTGAGGAATGACTTGATGGCAGTATTCAATAGAATGTAAAGTTTTGTCTCTTTGCATTGCCATGTTTCTTGATACCCTTGTGTTTAATTCTCATTTCCCCTTTTCTCTGAAAAAGTTTGGACTTCAGAAGAAAGGTGGTGAATGTGCACACTGTGAGTGTAACTTCCTGCCCGGGAGCAGAGACTGCCAAAGGAACAACGCTGACTCAACACCAACCCCAGCAACTTTTGTTCCTCGCCACTTTTAAAATGCCAGGCTGTGCCTTGCCAAATGGTAGGTCCTGCAGCACATCTTCGCAGTCCTCTGGTTTTGTTTCCACTTGGTGGGCTGTGATGCAATCTGCTCAGGCAAACACATAAACATTTAGGTAAAGCTGACTGTAGTATGTTTTACTCTTTTTCAGCCTCTCTCAACAGATTATCAATACTAGTCCTTCACCAACCACTGATCTTTGTTCAGAACAGAACCAGTTTGTTTTTCTCTGTTGTAATTGTAATTGTTGCCTCCTGGTAGATTTGGATATTCTGAGATGTTTTATACAGCAGAACCACAAGAAACTTTTCTCTTGCTCCTGAACAAGGAAGGAGGGAAAGTTGGAAAACTGAGGTTTCATATTCAAGCACTCCGGTGTCAGGGAGTACCACAATGCTTGACTCCAGACTCAGTGCAGCCATCCTTACATATGGATCATAACTTACTGAGTAATTGCATTCTGCTGCTTTGTGGAGCAGCCCTCATTTCTTCCACTTTCCTCAGGTCTCAGTATCCTTTTCAGGCTCCCTTCTGTGCATAGCTTTGCTCTAGCTGTGTCTGCTGGCCTTCAGGCCCCATTGTTCTCCCTCAGTGTCATGGTTTAGTTCTGCTCTAATTCCCAGTAGAATTGGGACCCAGTAGGTTGTTCATCTGCATCTGAGTCAGAGTAATAGAAGCAAAATTCCACATCTTCCTGTGAGTGTCCAGGGTTTTCAGTAACTGCAACAGCAGCAATTTTGCTGCAGGTGCAATATGGGGGAAGGTATCCCTCACCAGCTTCTGGAGGTTTCAGAAATGAAATTTTTCAAAGACCATAAGCAAAAACTGACATAAAGCCCCACAGGAGTCCCTTTTCTCTTCCCTACCTTCTAAGATTTTGAGCTCTTTAAACTAACATGGAGAAAGGTTTATCAAAGTAAACACCAGAATTTTGTCAGAATGCTGTAGGCTATACCCTTTACAGAGTGCAAACTTTTACAGACTAGTGGGGTGAAAAATGAGGCAGTACTCCTCATCAGTTTAGTCTTCCTCACTAGCAATAATTGAAAATCCATTATTTTCCAGTTACAGGTTCTCGTCTTTCTAGAATTGTGTGTTTTCTTTCCCAAATTTCTTCAGCTGATGCTGTCCATTGAGTAATTACTATTGCATATAGTCAAGAATGGAGCAAAAGAAAGAATAAGTGTCTCCTGAAGGACACAGATTTGACTTTCTACAGCTTTTTTTTTCTTTTCTGTGGAATTGCAGGCATGGAAAATTCTGGTACTTTCTGAATCCAAGGTCATAGTTACTTGAATTGCATGGTGTCCCAGCTGATTTTTCACAGTACTGCATTGTACTCTAGCTTTTTAAATCATGTATTGATATGAACAAATCTTTCTCTTCTTTTTTACTTCTTTCATTTATTTCTGCAAATGAGGTAGTAATCTCATCTTTTTGTAACAGTAATGATTCTGAGTTATAAGTGTCTTAAAAAATCCACACTAAATGTTACCTGTTAGATCTCATATTTCCATGGCAAACTTTTATACAATAGAAAAACTAGCTTAGAAAGCAAAGTTCACTCATTAATGTATTATTTCAAAATTACTCATGTGACATGACACAGTTCCTTATTTGAAGTTCAGAACTTCCCTGTATCTGTTGGGTCTTAAAAAGGGTTTGTTAATCCACTTCAGTGCAGAGGGGTTTTCTTGCAAGGCACTGATTTGGTCTTTAGCATCAATACGAGTGAATTGTTTGCCATGTCTCTCTACTTGCCCCTGATTTTTCTTCTCTCCATTAGTACATCTCTTCAAATGTCTGGTAAGTCTTTGTCCTCTGCTGAATGTGGAGGTTTTCAAGTTCTTTATCATGAGTTCTAGATATCTACCTAATTGGACGGTGAATTTAGATCTAGTCTCAGCATGTAATTTGAAAAATTTTTCTTCAGTTCTGAAGTTTGGTGGTACCTGCATAGGCAGTCTCTTTCCTTAACCCAGGTGTCCACATGAGGTATATGAGTGAAAGGAATATGCCAACAGATGTGGGCATGACCTTGGCGGTTCTGATTCTCTGAGAGAGCTGAATGCAGGCAAAAGCTGATTTCAGTTTACTCCATCAGAGGCTGGAAGAGCTCAGAAGTAGAGGGCAGTGAACGCTCAGCATGCACAGAGCTACTGGGTGATGTGTGCTTTGAGTGTCTTGGCAGCTCATATAGACCATAGCATACTGATCAGTGCATATAGAAATCTTGTTTCCAAGTTGAGAGATTTGGGAAGGACCTTAAAATCCCCCCATCTATTAGATTTCACACCCTCCTACTGCTGAGAGGAAGAAAAATGACACTGTATCTTTTCCATGGGAAGCTCCCAGCTAGAGAAGTGTGGGAGTCCAGTGCTATTGCTTACATGGCAGCAGGGACCAGCCAAGGACCAATGGTCTAATCCAGCACAGGATGATTTCTTCTGTGCATGCCTTTGGGTGAGACCAAGCCAGCTCTAACCTATCCTCTGCTGACCTTCCTAAGAACCACTGCAGCAGTCAACCTCTGTCAGGGAAAATGCTGTCTGTCTTGTTCTGGTCTGTAACTTTTCAGAGCAACGTCATCAAGGCTGTTCAACAACTCCCTGGAAGCTTTGGATGGGAGGGTTATGAAGGCCCACTTAAGTATTCTGGCCTTGGTGAGAAACCTTGGGTAAAACTCAATGGAACAGCTGAGTGAGCTGGATGATGTTGCCTGTCACTTAGAAGGGAGCAAAGCGATAAGTTGAGCTGCAAAAAGAGTGAAGATTTAGACCAGGCTTTTTGCTGAATGCCATCTTAAGAAACAAAACTCTGATGTGCAGTGTCTCACATTTCTATTTACAAATGTAGTTATTAATAGCACTTAGGATATTGGCTTAGTTTAACTGTGCTCAGAACTGATGATGCTGCAAGTTGTGGCTTCCCTCCTGGGAAACCTACAAATAAAACTCTGTGAAGAAATGACTTTTGCACAGCTGCTAAAAATTTCCAAGATAATTAACCAAAAATGAAAAATACACCACTTTCTTGGTGGGCTGAATACCACAATATCATTCTTGACAATTATAAAAATTATTTAATTTTGACTATATAAACCGTTTTTAATAACTCTAAAGCAAAATAGTCCTTTTACTTGCAGAATTAAATCTCACTTAAATATCATATGGTGGAACTTTGAAGAAGTGATGAAATGTAATGTGGTGAAGGAGATTTTTGACATGCATTTTGAAACCACTTTGGTTTCAGGGGGGATATGAAGAAGAGCAATTTCTATTGAAAGAGCTGCATTTTCAGCTTTTGTGTTTTTTCATTTTAAGAATATTTTCATAAATATCCTTCTTACCAAAGATTAACCTCCTTTGATTTCTTTCTCTATGTACTACATATACTCTTTTGGGGTGGGGTTTTTTTTTGTTTGTTTGTGTTTTTTTTTTTTTTTTTTTGGTGTTTTTGTTTTGTGGTTTTCTTTTGTTTTTTTTGGTTGCAGACTCTTATATAGCAGCTAACTGACTTTATCTCCTACTAAACCTCTTCTCAAATGTTTGCATTATCATTTTATTTTATAGGTAGAGGAACATTTTCAATCTACAATGAAGACAACAAGCTCTGTGCCCAAGCTCAGAACTCTAGCTCAGTCATAACTACCACCTGTGATGAGCATGATGAGTTTCAAAAGTTCAGGTGGGTGTCTCCCACACAGCTGCTGAGCATGGCACTCAAACTGTGCCTGGGAGTGCTCGCCAAGGACGACGAGGCTGCCATCACGTTGGAATCCTGCAACAGGACAAATGAACTCCAGTGGTGGGAATGTAGAAATGAGACACTTGCAACCCACGGCAAGGATTTGTTTCTCAACTATGGCAAGGGGAAGGGGAAAAAAGTCAGGCTGTCCAAAGGATCCAGCAAAGGGAGCAGGTGGAAAATCCACGGGAGCACAGACAGCGTGTGCTCTCAGCGCTATGAGGGTGAGTACTGAAATTCTGTCTCTATGTTTTGGTAACTTGACTGCCTTATCTACAAAGCATTCCACTGACTGCTTGACAGGCAGCAACCATTTTCTTAGAGTGACATCAGCAGCTAATGATAAATAGGGTGCAGAAAAGAAAGGTGAATATATCTGTATACTTTTCAGCAAATACAGCTGTACACATTTTTGCATAACTTGTAAAGTGCAATTCTTTCAAATGATAAATGATAAAATGACGAAGGCCTGTGATGTAATCATAAGGAGGAAAAGGGATTCTGTTTGAAGTGCAACAGCAAAAGGAAATCTAGGACTGTTTTAAAATATGTCTGATCAATTTGTAGAAGACATGATTGTGTTATATTTGTTTTTATTGTTGCTTTTATTTGGTTTTACCACTAATGATCTCTTAGAAGTTAATTTCTAGTTTAGATAGATGGAATTCCGCACGAACATCATTTACCTAGTGTTCCCCAGGCCTCATAAATAGAAAAAAATAGAAAAAAGCAAAAGAAAAAAATGGTGCTCAGGGGTTCAGGATGCAATGTTTTATCACCCTGGAAAAGGACCACTAGAGAGCAAGATCACCTTTTCCTACAATTTTATGGCTCTTGGACTATGCAGAGGGGGCATTCAGGATCAAGTGATCCTCTCTGTTGTGACACTGGTAGTTTGGGAATTTAAATAACAATGGAATAAGTTTTTGTTGTACACTACAGCTGTTCCACGGGAATGAAGTTTGTAATAATTTTGTACAGACAGCAGCAAATTAGTGATGGATAGTGATGGAAGTGTCTCTTCCGAGCAGGATCCTTGCAAATTTAAGATATAACTTCCTCTCATGAAGAAAAATAAAAATATTGCAATACCTCCTTTCCAAGTTTTTTCAACCATACAAGAGGAAAAAAAAAAGAGAATATATACATTGCTAAGGGGAGAAGTGTGTACACCATGGGAGAAGCTGAGTCACAGGGACCTCTGACTCTAGTCCAGAAAGCAACGGCATGACAAAGTTAAACAGAAATTAGTTTGACACCCAATTAAATGTTTGAGAGTCTTAGTTCTGAATGTTTTCCATAGTCATACCCAATTGTTGCAACAGCCTTGTAAAGATTTGGGGTAACAAAATCCTGGTGTGTTGAGCCCTGCATGACTCAGCTTTGTCATGGAAAGCTGCCCGTGAATGTCACTGTGGTGAGCATCTGATGCCAGCTGACTGCTGAGTACTGATCTCTGCTTCTCTCCATAGACATCTATACACTGGGAGGAAATGCCTTTGGAGCACCCTGTGTGTTCCCTTTTAAGCACCAGGGGAAATGGTACGCTGAATGCATCCCTCGGAGGGACGATGCAGAGTCTCTCTGGTGTGCAACTTCTTCAGATTTTGATAAAGACCAGTTGTTTGGAAACTGCCCACTAAAAGGTAATTTATTTATAAAAATCTCAGGAAAGCTGTTAAGCAAAAGTTTCATCCACTGTTGTGGTCAAAATCTTGAGATGTGGAAGTAGCATTGGACAGAGAGCTGAATTCTGGCTCGCCCAGCCCACTGGTGAGCTGAGCAACAAGGAAATGAGGCATCTGCTCCTCACTCTCACTGCCCTGCAGTGCTCCCAAGACTGGTACATAGAGGGGGTGTTCTGAGGGTGGTGATTGGGACTGATGGATAAAGGAAAAGAGAAAACCCCTCGGACTGGGTTTCAAGACATAGGGAAGTGCAGTGGATGAGGAAGGTGAGATACATCAGGAGAATGTGGTGTATTATGGGATGGAGGAGAGAACACGAGGGCTTGAAGGGAAGGGTGCAGGACACAGGCAGTGGCCTTCGCCTGCATTCAGTGCTCCAGTGCTTCCATACACCTACAAATCATTCAACACAGCTCTCCAGTAACCCCAGCACAAATTCCCTACCCCTTCATACCCACTTCACACATAATTGTGTGGAATCTATAATTTCTGTCATATTGGGCAGTCTGGAAGAGCGTAAGAGGAGTCTGAATGTAAGAAATGGGTGTGGAGACCAAAACTTCTATATGGTGAATAGAGAAATAGTTGTACAGATAAAAATATGTCAATCAGTGGGTTAATGTGGACTGAAATGTGAGAGAAGTAGATGAGCTGTATAAATAAAAAGGAACGGGGTCAATGTAAAAATTACGTTTGTAAGGGTAAATAATTCCTTATGTAAATGACATTGTTAATGTTGAATGGAAAAAGTATATTTATGGGAAGCCAAATGTACATAAAAATTACCAAATTACAGAGTTACATAGTTTTAGTCTGAAGCAAAGATTTTATTTTCTGGGTTAGTAAATATGATTATCTTGTCAAATTACTGGTATCATCTTTTATAGACACGACCCACAATAAATTTTGGAAGACAAATCCTGTGACAGAAACCCGCTATCAGATAAACTCAGAATCACTTCTGACGTGGCACCAAGCAAGAAAAAGCTGCCAGCAGCAGAATGCAGAATTATTAAGTATCACAGACCTTCGAGAAGAAATGTATTTGTTAGGTAAAGTAAAAAAAACCCTAAAATATAAAAAAAGTAATGCACTGCTTTTAAAATGTAAGTCAGCTTGAAATCTTCAACATGGATACTTATATTTATCTCATAAAAATATGTCTCAGTGACATTCTTAAAAGAGTTGCCCCTTTCTCAAAAAACCTGTATTAAAATAATGGAAATAATCTAACCTATATTAAAAAAAATATCCTTCATGCTTTAAAATCTTATTTCCAGTTTTCTTGAATAACTAAAAAAATCATAGCCATTTAATAGCCTGTTTCCCTTGGTCATTTAGGGCTCACTAGTGACCTGGGCATCAATGCAAAGCTCTGGACTGGTCTCTACAATGCACTTGACAGTGGTTGGCAGTGGACTGGGGGAAGTCCTTTCAGATACCTCAACTGGGCTCCAGGTAAATGCACTTTTCTTAAATGATTATCAACATCTGGACCAAAATTTCCTCCCTCCTCTTTCCTCCCCTCCCATCCTTGGCAATGCCCTGTTGTCACATCTCTTCACATTTATCACTTAAAAGACCAATACCCCAGTGGCTTTGCAGCTGCAAAAGTCTTGTGCATTCCTTCCTGTGAAGAGGTGAATAGTTTCACTGCTAACAGAAGGATTCTCTTCCTCCATTTTAAAGGAAGTCCCTCTGTGGAATCTGGAAAAATATGTGGGACCTTCCAAGGTAGGAATGGCAAATGGGAAAACCAGGTGTGTGATCGGAAACTGGGATATATCTGCCAGAAGAGAAACACCTCCTTGGATTCTTTCACCATCACCTCAGGTACACCAGTCAAAATCTAAGACTATTTTTACATTCAGTGTGAAATATTATGAGGATGTCATATATGAAATGGCATCATATTGTCAAAACAAAAGGATTACACTTACTGACCTAGGTCAAATACTGAGAACACATTAATTTTCTGGCTCACTTTAAAGATGATGTCTAAATGTTGTTCATCATTTGGAAAAGAGCCCAGGGTTCCAAAGAAGGCAGGATTAGGTGTTTAGCCATGTTATCCAGACCATGAAATACTGATGAATATCCTCTGCTCTACGCTAAACCTATGTACTGCTAAAAGATGTGAGGGAGAGTTCATGCCCCTCTCCTCTCTGTGACCCTTTTTACTCTTTTCCCAAAGGAAGAAAATCAGAATATGCATCTGGACACTTTCTGCAATTGAATTCCCTTTCCATTTGAGGCAGACTAGGTCTTATCTATGTGAAGAAATAGGTGTGCAGTTGCTTCACCTGGGATTTGCAAGCGTGCAATTAACTTCACATTCCACTGAAATATATGAGTGTATAAGATTATCTATCTCAGGGGATGCATGACATGTGTATCCTGTATTTCTGACTGCGTCCAGTCAGTTCACTTGGAAAGGATTCTGACCCTGCTAACCTCCAAACCATGTCTGGATGCTGCTTAGGGGAATGCAAGTTTGCCCAGGTCCAAACCATGACCAGGGAGTGTCAGACCAAGAGGTTGACCATACACAGTGCTGGGCACACATCCTCCCCTCCTCAGTTCACTCTGTAGGTGCAGCATCTGTGGACATTTCAAGCAATGGAAGGTGGGCTGGCTATACTAAATTTATACCAAGAAATAATTGCTGAACAACGTGTGTGGCATTTCTGTGCAGCTGGAATTTCTGGTATAACATTTCTGGTGTAACATGATTGTGTCTGGACTCTTTGATGTATGATTTGGGCTGTGTAAGAGCTCCACCTGGCTCCTGAACACCTGATGTTTCCAGAGAAAAAAATATAAAAAATCTACAAAATTCACCCTGATAGAGTCCCTGAGTAGGAAAAGAGGCCCTTTTCTGTAGAACATGTCTGTACCCAGAGTCTCACTGAGACAGATTTAAAGTAGAGTTGTGTCCTGTACATTTGCATTCCAAATTACTCAGTATTTACTCAATCCTATAAAATAGTTTTTTGGGAGCTCTAAGCACAAATGGGAGGGAAAACTTTGTTTTGTAATCTTTGTACCCTCAGACTTTGACTTCTCCTCCAGTATGTGCTCCAATATTTCAAATTCTTATCAGTGCAGATAATTTTCTTTTTGATGTAAATAAAATACTGAATAGAACTGGTCATTAATGACATAATTTTTTTAGGTGATTCAAAGCATATTAAGTGCCCCAGGGAATGGGTGCCCTATGCAGGTCATTGCTACAGAATTTATAGAACACCAAAAATATGGAAAGAAGCCCAGTCTTCCTGTAGAAAAGAAGATGGAGAGCTGGCGAGTATTCATAATATTGAAGAGTACAGTTTTACAGTGTCACAGCTTGGGTACAGTGAGTATTCCTTCAAGTCACTTTTTTTTAATCTGGGATTATACTGTTACTATTATTCATTTAATCATTATAACCTTGATTTTATTTTTTTTTAAGTTGTTCAGTCAAAAGTGGGTGTGAGATGTAATTATTCCATTATAAGGAATATCCATACCCACAATTAATTTTGTGTTCCCAGAGCCAGATGATGAGCTGTGGATTGGTCTAAATGACTTCAGGGTTCCAATGTACTTTGAATGGAGTGATGGCACACCTGTGACTTACACCAAATGGCACCATGGAGAGCCAACCCACACTTGGAATAAGGCAGACTGCATCCTTATGAAGGGAGAGGTAAAAATCCCTTCCCCACTCTCATGCTTTCTTCTGTCCTTTTGCCACTCAAAATGAAAACATCTGTGATATTAAAAAAAAAAACAAACAAAAACCAAAACCAAAAAGAGGAATGATGATTTTAAAAATATTTATTAACTTGGTTTACTTTAGGGTATCTTAGTGTGGAGGGATACTTGAGAGTAGATCTAGGAAGGTCTGTGATGCACCATAAGCCGTGCACTGCATGGAGGGAGACTTAGTCTTCTCTGAGACAATCCCCATCTGAAATTGGTTGAAATAACTCATCATCCACATTGAACATGACTGATCATAGAGGAATAGTTTATTGGAGCAGAAACTTTCTCATTTTGTCTCTAAAACTACTAAAATATATGGGTTTTAGAGCTACTTTGGAGGCTCATATTACTGGAGGCACAAAACCAAATTTTATCTTGTTTTATACTCATTATAAAAAAAAGTGTAATGTTGTGGAAAAAGACTTACACAAGACATCTTTTCCTATTTTATGTTTGGTTTATCCAGCATTTCCTTGCCACAGTCACCTGGTTATATGAACATAATCGATGCTATGCTGGTGAGAATAGAGAGGAATAGAATGTTTCCTTCCTGCTCTCATCAGTCCCTGAATCTTGAATACATCCAGCCCTCATCCTCACACCTCTGAGGAAATGTGGCCCTCACTGTGTGTGTTTGGGAGTTTTGGAGAAAAACCAAGGCAAGGAAGAGAGCTGAAACAGTCTCAGCCATAGGAAGAGAGAAAAGTTCATTCAGAGGATGGTGAATATTCTTGTTGGATCTGAATTTTCTCGATCTTCCACTTCTCTTTGTGGTCTCTTCTTACCCTACCCAGGATGGATCCTGGGCTGACAGTGCTTGTGAAACGAAATTTGGCTACATCTGTAAAAGGAAACCCTTGGCTGAAGAACCAGGGGAAGCTGAAGTTACCTACCCAGGCTGCCAGAAAGTAAGTGTAAAACAAAAGCAGCAAAAGGTGTTTGCATATTATTTTCACTCCCATGATAATAACTATGACAAGAGTAAATGATTTTGACTCTTCTTGGTGGAGCCTAGAAAACCGTTAATTTCATATATATTGATACTTCTTAGACTAAAAGGGAAATTTTAGTTTTATTTAACTGAAATGTAGATGGACTGTTTTTTCTGTTCCCTTGCAAGTACACTTTGCTCAGCTCTCTCCTACTGCAGAACTGGTGACTGCACCCATAAAAGCCACTCTCTGCAGAGCAATCTTTTCGGGGTGTAACTCACGTGTCATGGGTTGCACACCTTCTTAGTTCTATCAACCTGCCACAGGAATCAGGAATATTTGAGTTAACTGTTTTCCAGGTTGTGAGCTCTTGCAATTATGCAGTGAGAAGGCAGAGCAAGCTTTACAGAGGGAGCTGCAAAGCGGCTGTGACTGCAGTTGCCAGCCCCAAGGCATAACCACACCTCATTGCCATGACCCCTGTGTGTCCTGTATCAAGGGACAAGACATATAGTTACAAAATCTGTGTTAGATTGACCTCTTGGTTTCTTTCCTGGCCTTTGAGATCAGTTTTCACTTGAGGTGGGGTACTATGGTGGCTTTTGGAGGTGCACAAAGCTGTGCAATCTGACAGCCTCTCTGCACATCTCTGCTTCCACACTGACAGGGCTGGATGAAGCACGGTTTTTACTGTTACTCCTTGGTGCAGCTGCCAGCAACATTTTCAGAAGCAAAAAAAGTTTGTGAAGAAAACAAAGGTTACCTGGCTACTGTGAGAGACAGGTATGGAAACATAATTCCTGTCCTTTAATATGTGTAACCAGGATGGAGGAGTTAAACAGAAATGTCTTCTTACTTAACAGTTATTCATATCTAGTGTGACACAACTCATTCCCAGGAAAATTTAAGGTGGAGATACTGAAATATTGGAGAATACATCAGGGGTTTTTAGGTCATCAATACAAATATTCAGGACATTACTACTACACACACTGTTTTTTGCTTCCAGGAGTTAAAAAACTGGGTCAGCCACACAACAACCCCATATTGACACATTGTTTTGAAACTTTCTGAACCAAAAATAAACAGATAAACGTGGAACTATTTATTTCTCCTGGAACCAAGCTTTTCAGCGTTTTTTTTTCTTTCTTTGCAACAGCCATATCTGGAAGAGTACCCATTTTAGAGTAAAAGTAGTTTATTTTTCCCTAATGTAACATGATTTAAAGATCTAGACCTTATCATAAAGCTCAGTAAAACAGTGTAGCTCTTGCTTATATAGAATGAGAAATACATACACATTAACTCAAATATTGTTTGACTTTTTTTGTTCATTGTGCAGTATGAAAGGTGAATAGAATTATCCTAGATTCTAGACATAAGAGCAAAAATGTAAAATAACAGTTATTTTGTATAATTAGAACTACAGAAGTAAGAAGATAATTACCCTTGCTTCATTTCCTATATATTGACAAATCATCTTAATGTTACCTGATTTGCTACTATGAATTGTTCGAAGAAATGAATAAATTCTGATAAAATGTGATACAACTGTTTGGTGCTTACTCTTTGCAGATATGAACAAGCTTTTCTGACCTCCATAATTGGATTCAAACCAGAAAAATACTTCTGGATTGGTCTTTCAGATATGGAAGAGCATGGGACATTCAAGTGGGCCAGTGGAGATCCCGTCACCTTCACCCATTGGAATGTGGGAATGCCTGGTAAGTGCTGTGGGGCCATAAAATTCCTGCTCTGGGGAACCAAAAAGTGAGGGTTTGAAAGCTAAAAATGGTTTAGAAACTCTTCTGGCATAAAGCAGCAGAGAGGGTAATGCAACTTTCCATTTGTGCTAAAGGGATTAGATCAGGGTTTGTGCTAACTCCATCCAGAAGATCCCTTGGGACTGCACCTGTCTGTTGGCATCATTAGGTCTATGTCTTTTGATGGGTATTTTTAAGTGATCCCTAGCATAATGTAAAATGAACTCACATTTAAAAAAAAATCCTTTAATGATTTAATGGGAATGCACATGAGCTATTGTGGGCTATTGGTATCCAAACACAGTGGGAATAGGTTGCTCTTAAATAAGGAGCAGATATTTTGAGATGTAGAGATGTAGTCATCAAAAACATTTAACAACTCTATGTTTTATAAAGGAGGAGAGTCAGGCTGTGTGGCCATGGCAACAGGAACTTCAGCTGGACTATGGGATATTTTGAACTGTGAAGAAACAAACACATTTCTCTGCAAGCATCTGGTGGAGGGAGTCACTCCCCCTCCTCCTCCAACAACACCCCCTCTCCTGTTTTGCCCGGATGGATGGCAGTCTGTTCCTCAGAGCAGCTTCTGCTTCAAAGTAGGTGTTCCATTTCTGAATGTGTTTGCTGTTTAAATGAGAATATGTTTTGTGCATGCATGGAAAATGGATTTTACCCTGCCTACCTGATAGACAGTCTGTGGTAACATGTCTCCAGCCATCCCCAAGTGGTATGGCTGGGAAATGCTGGAAAAAGCTGTATGTGTATGGAACTGAGCTTTGGAGCCACAGGAAGTCTGAGATGATAGGAAAAGCAAAGTTTCAACAATCAAATAGATGACCACAGGTCGAATGGTTGAACAATTAAATAGTCAGTGATAGAACTAGACCAAAAGATCAGAAGATAGAAGCCCATATTTGTGTTTCTAAATGTCTGTAATACCCAGCACAGTGTTTAATTTCCCATTTTCTATAGATCTTTCAGGGAGGAAGGGAAAAAATGCAAACATGGTTTGAAGCAAGAGATTTTTGCAGAGCCATTGGAGGAGATCTTGCATGTATCCACAGTGAAGAAGAACAAAACCTGATAGCTAGACTGTAAGTATCTGCAAAGTCCACCATTTAAATATAAGAAAAAAAAATATAAAATTTCCTTTCTGGAAGACATAAAGGATTTCTGGTGATCAATTTCTTCTCTACAAAGATGGTATAAAAAGTGGCAGAGAAAAATGGGTAAAAAGAGGTGGGCAAAAGGTTTTCTGGACACACCTCTGGGAAGGTGGTGCCATCCACTAAACTTGCCTGAACATAAACAAAATTGAGACAAATATGATCAAAATTGGTTTTAACTGAAGTTAATTCAAAGATACAAAACTCTTCTCTTTGCCTCATTTATAGCCAATCAGTAGATAAAATACTCCTGGTTAAAAGAATATTTTGTGCTGGTTTCCCACCTTAAGTAAGGGGGAAAATTGGAAGACTAAGAAAAGCCTGACCTATTCCTGTTGATATGCTTATATAAATGTTTAAATCAAGCCCAATGTTTAAATAAGTGCAGACAGGTCTGAATTTGGATGCTTAATCTACTTGGTGGAACCCAGACCTTTAAATATATTTTCATTTAACGAAGTATCTGTTGACTTACAGCATTTGTGATCCTTCCCACAAAGTTCTGAGTTTTGCTGCTTCCTGCCAAGTGTAGTGCCAGGCTGTTTTTCCCCAAATGACAATTGAATGATTACTTTATATGACTGTCTTAAATTATACTTGAAGTATCAAGTATACTGAGAGTAATGTAATGCTATAAATTCCTCTTTGGTTTTTTTTATGCTGTGCCTGATTGTCTATATTTGTTATCATTCAGAGACAGAGGTTATATTCACTATTCTTACTGGATGGGTTTGAGTGCCTTGGACTCTGATGGTGGATTTACATGGAGTGATGGCTCACCAGTGAGTAAATAATTTGTTATTCCAGCTTTTTGACTAGTTTTTTATGTATCTCTTGGCAGACATCTATATAAGATGCAAGTGATCTTAAGTCCTTAGCATCTGATTCCTCTGTAGGAATTAGTCTTAAATCTTCTGATATTTCATAGTTATAGATAAAAATACAACATTTACAGTAGTGAAATGTGATGGATTATAGCTCCTGATTTAAGCAAGTCTGACTGGGCTAATCTCTATATTCCTATTTGTCATTTGCTGTGAGAAATAATTTTGTACATCTACCCAAGCTCAGCTTTGCTGCCCTTGTCCTCTTAGGTAGATCACAATCTGCCAGCCCAAGGCCATATGGCAGCACCAATGGATTGTCTTGGGTTGGAATATCTGAGCAGGATAAACAATGCAGAAATCAAAGAACATATTTCTTTCTCAAGCTTGACAGGAGAATATGAACTCTCCTAGTGACAAATGGGGCAAGAACTTTTTGGCTTACTCACATGGCTTATAAATACACAGATGAATTATTATTTTATTCAAGGGTCATGCACTTCTCCTTAAAATGTCTGGCATTAAAGAACAAGATAGACCATGAAATCAAATGAAGTGTATTCTTCTTTAAGAGGATGACACAAGATAATTGCTCCCTTTTAAAAGGAAAATAGTTACAAAGTTGTGTTTCCACTACAGGTTAATTTTGAAAAATGGTCACATGGAGAACCAAATAATTATGATGGGAATGAAAAATGTGGTGTATTTACTGGCTACCTCAATATGAACTGGAATGATCTATTTTGTGAACACATGCTGGACTATGTTTGCCAAATCAAAAAAGGTGAGATAATGTCCTGCCTTAGTAACATTTAGAGGTAGATAAGAACATCCTTCCCAGGTCAGATGACATTATCTGTATCTGCGTGTATTGGAGACAGCTGTGCCATCAATCACAGTAAAACAGTTTATACATTTAATTTCAGTAAAGGCAGTTGAAAACTCTTAATCCATGAAATACACAAGCAAGTTTGGAATGTATATGCAGTATGTTGGAAAAGAGAAACACAACAGCCTGAAGCTGGGCAAAGTTTCTGTAAGCTTGACTTATGATGAGCTCTAATGTGCTGTTTTGCTGAATGTAGCACTTTTTTTTCAGACACTCTGAGAAATTCTGTGACAAAAATAAGCATAAATTGAGTAATCCTTAGGATTATTACTAGGAACTAAAATGCTAACTACTGTATAAATATAATTGAGAGAGAGCTGAGAAACAAAATATACTCAAATATCAATTTATATTGCAGGAGCCACACTGAAACCAGAGCCTAATTCCACATTCAGTAAGTCTTGTGCTTCCAATGAAACAAATCAATTAATATGTAATGAAGTTAATTTCTATTAGAGGCTAATTAATGTTTTAATTTGCAGATTATGAATATGTTGTTGGTGAAGATGACTGGATAATATATAAACACAAGGAGTACTACTTCAGCAAAGATGCAATGTCTATGGAAAAAGCCAGAGGCTTTTGCAAGAAGAATGGTGGTGACCTTGTTGTCATTGAGACTGAAAGTGAAAAAAATTTTCTTTGGAAATATGTAAGAAATATGTTTGCTTGAAAAATGCACCATTTTGTTGTGAACTAGGGCACCTTTTTTCAGGTGGTCTGTGAAATATTAGAAAGTGGTCCCCATCATAAAAAACTCAGTGCCACCTTTCATCCTTCCACGGGCTTATTTTCTTAGAAGCTTTATTATAATCATTACTTTGATAAATTGCTGTATGTAGACAAATTTTCCACTTCCTTTCAAGAATGGTCTCAGGGTGAAACTTTCAAAGACTTTGCTCTGTTTAGCTGAAAGCTGTAATTACTAATTATTTTTTTTTTTCTGGCTCATTCTTTTAATAGAATTCATTAAAAGCTCTTTGTCAGAATACACAAAGTAAACAGTTTAAGTAAGAATATTTTCTTACAGGAAGAGAATGGTCTGGTGATGATATTCTGCTTTGGAAATAATTTTCTACTATTTAAATCAAATTTGATTACATCCTTTCTTCCACATGACTGAGTACAAACCCCCACAATTTCCTTGCAACCTTTCAGCAAGTTCTCATTATGTTTTACTAAAACTCTCAAAAGGATTGCTATAAGCCTGCTTAAGAGGTCTTTTTTGCCTTCTTAACATATTTTTTGTTTCCATTTCTTTTTCAGATAATTTTTTTTGGTAATTTTTTTTTTGTTTTTCTAATTATATACTGAGAATTGGAGGAAAATTTTGCACTCTGGGCACATAAATCCAACAGCTCCCTGCATATTATATACTATGCAATTGCAATTGAGTAACTGAAACTACAGCATTTTTTGAACTTTTTTTGATTTTATTTGAAATCTGTTTTATTACAGCTAATTAAATTTGTTTGTTTGTTTTAGGTTTTCTATAAAGACTGGGGGAACAACTTCTATATTGGCTTAAGTGTGAGCCTTGACAGAACATTCCGGTAAGTAAAAACAAATTAATTTTGTCAGACTCATAATCTATTTCCATTTGATATGGTTGGTTCCAGGAGACAGTTGAAATTCAATGACTGAAACAACCTACAGCCATGTCCTGATGTAAAGTTTTAAAATGGGATTCTGCTCCTCAGTGAAGCATTTCTCCCATCATAATTTCACTATCTCTTTCCACCTCTTTTGGTTCTTTATCCCACTTTTGTGTTCTGAGGCTGAGATATTTGATCATAGCAAGTGAAGCATCATCCTCTTGGATGTTGGGTGGAGGTCTCCAGCATATTCCATATGGTACTTGCAGGCATTACTTAATGTTGAAATGATCAAAGAAAAAGAACCCTAGAAACCTGCAGTGAGAGGAATTAAAGTGATTTTTAGAGGTGAAATATCAGTATTGGAGAGTCCTTGTCTGGATTTGCAGATGGTTGTACTCTCAGAGATCAGAGCAGGACAGTAATGGAGTCATTACTCTTCTAGAAATGTCTTTGGAAACAAAGTTCCCTGGAATTGTCTTAAACATCCCCTTGTGGCACTCTTCTCTCTCACCGCGTCTTTTTCTAATGCATTCTGAGATTCAAAGCTTGGTCAGATGAGTCTCAGAGTCTTCATTTTAGTCTTTCTTCTGTTGTCACAGGTTGCCTTTGTTGGCCACAAACCACAAGCCATAGAGGCTCTATAGTCTCAACTCCTGGAGCTTCTGTTCTCTGCATCACATTCACTCCTCAGATGATCGTGATTTTCCCAGTCCTCCCTTGTTCCCTCACTAGCTTCACTCTCTTCCCTGTTGGATGATGATGGTGCCACTATTTGCTTTATATTCTTTCCCCTGGTTTATTAGGTACTGGTTTTTCCAGTTTCACTCCAGAGATTTGCAAGCAGCTAGGCATCCTGATGAATTCCTAATCTATAATTTGCTTGCAAAAACACGCATGCAGTTACTTAGTCTCTGAAAGTGGAAAAACATTGGATTGTCCTGAAGCTGTTACCATCTGAAGACTGTCTTGGCTGATCCATCACTTGACTTCCAGCACACTGAGGCTTTTTCACTTTTTTTGACTACTTTTTAAAAATAAATTTGTGAATCACCAAGCTAGGAAATGATTGATGCATAATTGAAAAAAAAAAATTAGCTAATAGGTATATAATATTAAAGATTTCCTATGCTTAAAGTGGTTCCCAGGACATGGTTCAAGACTCTTTCTTACCCTACAAGATCTTATATTATTGCTTTTGACCCAGAAAATTGCTAAAATAAGCTCTAGTGTCTGTTTCTGTGCTGCAGAGAAATCCAGGTCTGGTGCCAGGCTGATGCATTTCCAGCACACTATCAATGTTCAGAGACCAAGAGAAGCTGGAACCACCAGTAAAGATTATTAGATCAGACCTAGTCCAAGTCAACACTGCAGGCAGTTGATATGAACACATTTTTTACTAATTCCAAGTGGAAGGTCTTGGTTTCCTTTTAGCAGAGAACAACAAGTGTTCATTAGCTAAGATACAGGAAACTTAAAATATTAGATTCAAACGTATCCTTTGCAAAGAAATATTAACTAATTCAACTTAGAATTATAATTCCCTCAAATTCCTTCTTTCAGGTGGATGGATGGAACATCAGTGAACTACGTTGCCTGGGCTCCAAATGAACCCAATTTTGCAAATAATGATGAAAACTGTGTGGTCATGTATACCCATACAGGTGGGTGCTGTACAACATTCAGTCTGCAGGATGTGCCTTGAGCCTGGGAGGGCTGCATGGGCAAGGCTGGGTGGGTTATCATACTGAGCAGGCTGATGTTTCATAATGTTCAAAAAGCAAAGGAAAACAAATTGTAGCCTCTTCTTTCATTTATGTATTTTTTAAAAATTGAACACCATGTAGATAACACATTGAATTACACCCACAAATTTTCAGAAAATTTCTAAGTGAACAAATCAGGTAAGCATCAGACAATTGGCAGATAGAGCCAGTATTGTTCTCTAATCTCTGTCCACTTTATGCCTACCTCTCTAGGACATCGGCTTTCTGTTGTCATTTGTGCAGTTCCTAAAAAGTGAGGTTTGGGCATGACTTGGTTTAGCATTAAGCAATGCAATACAATATTTTAATTAAAATAAAATATTCTTTAAAATCCATTAATACAGAGAACTGGAACTGTATTTATACTAGCCAAGAACTTAGACTTTTTTTGAGCAGTAAATCTCTTCTACTTTTAAACATTTCTAGCCTCAAAATCTATAGCTGAGATGATCTTCCTAGGCTCTCTGAGAGGTGAATAGAAAGATGTGGACAATTTTGGGGAGTAAATATTATGTCCTTTGGGAATGTTCTTTCAGATAATACGAAGTATGTCCCTAAAGTCTCTGAATTAAAATTATGATATCTCCATTAAACACTAGGTGTGAATAATTATGCTATAGGTATTTACCTTGTAACTGCAGCTAATGAAACATGTTATTTTCTTATTCATTCCTGATCTGTAAGATGGGCATGATGATGTTGATGTTATCGTCTTACATCACACTCCAATAGGCAGAAAAGATATCAGGAAACTCTAAGACTGTGAGAAGCTCAAGTAGTGAGGTAACCAGGACTGAGTGCCTTATACAGACAGAGCAATTCCAGAGACATTACAGATCTCAGAGATTTAAGCATTTGAACTAAAACTCCCCTTTGCCATTGCTATGGTTTTGCAATACTGAAACATGTCTGTTTCTAGACAAACTATTTACATTCTAAATTTTGCTGGAAACCTGAATATTTCAAAGAAACAGACATACAATTACTTATTATTCCTAGGGGAGAGAAATACAAATGGTGAAACCAGTTTTACTTCCTATGATAGACTTTTCTAGGAAAGGACAATTTTTGCCTCAGTCTCAGTTGCATTCTGTCTTGTTGGTGTTTTTTTAATTCTAATTTGCTTTCAGGTACATGGAATGATCTCAACTGTGGCAGTGTTGAGTTATTCATCTGTGAAAGGCTTAACAACACTGTTCGTCCAACTGTTGCTCCCACTTCACCACCACCAAAGGGTGGGTGTCCAGAAGATTGGCTCCTCTTTGATAACAAGGTGCAGTATGACATGTCAATATACTGTATTTTAAAAGAGCAGGATGAAAAAAATCTTTGAATCAGTTTTTCAATTGTAGCATGGTTTTTAGTTCTCACAAATTATATTCTGTTTGTATGTATTTAAAGACCTTAAAATTACAAATCCTGAAAAAGAAATTGCAGCCTCTCTTGGGATCACAGCAGTTATGAGGGAGATCTTAAGATGTACAAGAAGAAAATTTCATCTTACTGCAACTCTACTGGAGGGAAGTTGCTCATCTGTCTTCTGCAACACAAAACACTACCAATAATACAATTTACTGCGCTGAGCTTATCTGCCTCTCACATGTTGCCTGGATACTTACTCATCCCTTGTGTACTATGCACTACCTCTTAAGCCACCAAGGCACCTTTCCTTGAGCAAATTTATCAGCATTTTCTATAACCAAACAACTTAAGGATTTTAAATAATCCAGTTATAAGATTCTCTGCATTATATTATGTACAATCACTCTTAACCTTCTCAAAAGACAAAACTTCAGGATATGAGACTATGTAATAAAAATCCATAGATTTTCATCAATGAAGCTATAAAAGGTATAAAGCAACTACAATACTAGTAATTAGAATAATTAAACACAGTAATGAAGATAATTCTCAATATCATTTTGTCTAGCTCTGTCTTCCCTTCAGTTGAGAAAAATATTTCTGTTTGATAGAGACCCTTTATTTGAGACCCACTGGCTGCTGTCTCCCTTTTCCTTTTCTCTCTCAGTCCTGAGGAAAAGTCACAAACTCAGTGTCTTCCATTTCATGGTGCTCTCTCAAGCTAAAATCTCTCTCTCTTCCTCTTCTCTTGCAAGAGGAGCTTCAAAGGCTCTTCCCTGACTCTTCCCAAAGTGTTTACATACCACTCTGACCACTTTCCATTTTCCTCAAGTTTTCCACAAGCTACCTGCTTAACTTTTCAGTTGCATGCTTCAGGGAGCACTTTCAGGTTGCTTGATTCTGACGAAGCTGTCTAGTGACTTAAAGCTCATAAGATCATGTTATAAAAATGATAAATTCATGGCTTTTTTTATAATGTCAGAATCATTTTCTTTCTGTGATAATCCTATAAGAACCAAATCTGGTTTGACAAATAGGGCAACAGAAAACAAGATATTTTGCTCCAATAACACATCTTTTCCTTTCTTGTTTTGTTTAAACTCAGAAGGTTTAGTGCAATTTCTACTGAGATCAGTAGACTGACATATTCCTTCTTTTAAATATATGCTAAAATATTGGTCTTTGTACTCATATTTTAGTAGAGGTCTTCTCTGTCATTTAAACCTAAAGACAAGCTAGAAAGTACTGTTAAATTAGCTAACCTCCTTTTTTACATAAAATATCCAGCTTATTTTGTTTGTTACAAACAGAAATGTTTTCATCAGAAATTAAAACACCATCTAAATTCAGATTTGGCATACTTCTCTTTTTCAGTGTTTTAAAGTCTTTGGCCTGGATGAAAATGATACATTGACATGGCATGCTGCACGGAACAACTGCATTGATCATGGAGGAAATCTGGCTACTATATCAAAAAAGGAAGTGCAAGGTATAAATTACCAATATTTTGACTCTGATGAGACACCACGTAACTTCTGATAAAAAGATTAAAAAATATATTAGACCTCCTGCCATATATGCTCTTATTTATTCCATATTAATATAATTTATGCTGAATGAGAAATTACACCTTTGGAAAAACGCTTTCATAGGTTTTAGTGTTTTGATTAACTTTTAGAATCATAGTTTAGAGGTTAATATAGGATGTACTGCTGAAATATTAAAATTTTTTATTAGAGGTTTGTCATATAATGAAATGTCCACATTTCTTTTTTTTAAGGAACTAGATGAACTTTGAGGTCACTTCCAACTCAGGTCAATCTATAATTCTATGATTCTATGTACAAAAAGCATACAAAAGGAGTAATATCCAAACCCAAATCACTGGGCACCTAGCTGTTGAGCCAGATGCTATGGGTGTCAGGGGAGGACACATCCTCAGGCAGCTCCAGTGCTGGAGTCCCAGCTTCCCCCTGTTCCCCTGGTCTTGCTGCTCAGCATGTTGTAGATGTTTTAAGAGACCTCATGTTTGCTCAGGAGGTGTGCTGCCTCAGGTCCTGAGGGACATGGACCACCTCCTACCTCCCTCCATCAGTGCTTGTGGTTTATTCTTCTTTTCTGTAGCAGAGCAAGGAAACTATTTTAGTGGAAAATCAGGAGGTAAGGAGAGCGGCATCTAGCATTCCACAAAGCTGAGATCCCTGTTCATACATACTTGGCTGTGAGGTAGTTTTATTTGTGTTATGTCTGTTTAGAAATGGAGTTATTAAGCCAGGTTAACAAGGAAGTTACCAAAAAAGAAAAGGGAGTGCACAGTCTGTGGACTTATGGACTCACATGCCAAGGCTTAGTGAATTCATGTTCATTTCTGTAGTACATTAGAACATTTAACATGCTTCCTCAGACAATGAACAACATAGAAGAGTGCACAAATAAATTCTTATTTTATTAAAAATTTGCCCATCTTTGAGTTTATAAATACTTTTTTTTCAATTTTTACTTCAAATGACCGATGTTAAACATCTATTAATAGCTATTTATTTTATTTTTGTCATAAGATCCTCAATTTATTATAAAAGAAAACTCCTTGTCCTGATTCCATACACTTCAAAGTCAGTGGTGTTGGGGAAGAGTGCATGCAGTTTCCTTCCTTATACAACTTTTCTTTTTTCCTTTCAGCTTTCCTTATGTCCCTCTTAAAAGAGGCTGCAACTGATGCTTGGATTGGGCTGAATGACATAAATCAGGAGCACACATACTTATGGACAGATGGAAGCCCAGTAGACTACACAAATTGGGCAAAAGGTTCCCGAAGTTATTACAGCATGGTAAACATCAATTTCTGTTTGTTACTTAAACATTACAACTTTGGTAGATGAAAAAAAAAAATGTATGTAGCTACTATTTTATTTTCTGTCATTTCCTTTATGAAGATTTTTAGTAGTCTTGTTGCCTTTTAAAAGCAGAGTAGCCCTGTGGGAGATCTAGCTACACACATTTTTTCAACTTCTGTATTTGTCATGGTTCTTTATGAGTCCAGACAGAGGTTTTAAAGAATTATCTAAAACTCAGACAAGTGAGCAATTTCCCTCACCTTACCATGACTCATCAGGGTATTTGAACTAACCATAGCACAAGCTATGTAATTTGGGATGTGGTGAATGTTATTAAGATTTGATGAAAATACTCAGATAATTGCATGTGCTGACAGTTCTTGGCACTGAGCCAGTCAAGATAAATGCATTGAACAAAATACTCAAAGGAGAGAGTCTGGGCCTTCCTTTCTAATTTTTATCTTCCCTTAATTTTCATGCTGAAGAATCCCTTCTATGTACTTTGAATTGCCTGGCATGTCTATACCTTTTTGTGTGTAATTGTAAGACAAAACTCAGTGTTTCTCAGTAATTGTGAAATGGTTAATGTAGAATACTGCCCAATAGTATTATTTCTGTACTCCTGTGATAGCTTTACCAAGTTTCTCTTTTCATAAGAGAATTGCTTCACATTTTGCTAAAATGGAAAGAAGTTTTATTGAGGTCCAGCTGCCATCAGTCTAGAGCCAGGTTTTGGGATCTTCAGGACGTCCCCATCTCAAACAGGCCTCTGTTTTCCGCAGAAGGCTGTGACTGTTTCCTTCCAGAAATCACTTCAAATACAACTTCCTTCTCTTGCAGACAAGACCTGGGCTAGTGCCAGAAGGGGGTTTGGAGGTAGCATAAGGTTACACTGATGTGAGGTGGGGACAGCTACTGCCTCCTCCTGCAGGAAGCCAAGCCACATCTTCCCATGCTGTGGGAGAAAAAGGAGGAAGATAAAGGGTCCAAAGTGCAGCAGAAAGGGTGTGGGAGGTGTATCCCACAAAAGGTTGTTTCTGACAAACTACCTCTGCATTACTGCACTGTGGTGACCCCTTTGTTCCTAGTCCTGAATTGGGGCAGAAGGAGGAATTCAGCTCTCTAGGTAAGTTTCAGTGCTGAGGAGAAATTCCCCATAACCTCCAGGAAAACAGCAACAGAACTGTGGGCCAGACCTAGCACACATGTATGAACACATGTGCACACATACACAGAGTTTTCTACATCCAAACAGCCCCAGACATGTCCTCGTGCCTCTGTGCTGTGCTTTGCACCTCCCTCTATCATCCAAGTGCAAACTTTCCTAGGCCTGAGTTGCAAAGGCTTATTGTCTTATTATGTGCCTGACCATTGCTTGTATGAATTTTAAGACCTCCATATTCCTCTGTATGTGCTTGTAAGAGATACATGAGTCTGTGTATCCAGGAGAAGAAGAAATGTTTCCTACTTATCCACATCTTTTTTCTTGCTAATTTCATTTGTCTTGTAGGATGATTGTGTCTTTATGATGAAGAACCCTATTGAACAGGCAGGAAAATGGAAAGATGAAGGATGTAAAGCAAGCAAAAGTTACATCTGCCAAAAAAAATCTGGTGAGTTTTCTTTCACCACTTTCTAATAGACCTGGTTTATTGTGGTAATTTCAAACTGGTGCTAAAAGTGACTTTCTTGCGTTTCTGCCCTAACCTAACTAAAATAAATGACAGTATCACATGCATTATGGACCATTTTAACAAGACGGTCACACATTTTATTTTTTGGAGAAAATATCTTAACATTTTCTATTTCAAAGACCAGACCAGTAAATAACAGAAAAATACATCTGTGCATCATCATGTATTTTACTACTTTTGGCAATCAAAGGTGGCTGAGTGCACTGTCTTTACAACTTCAAAACTGGAATTTTTAATGTTATACTAAAAACACTGCAACTTCTTTATTTTTAAAACTGCCCTGCTTGATTTCCTTCACACTCTTTCTCAGACAATTTCAGCAGCAGCAGTTACATCCTTCTGCTTGCTCATGGTGTGCATATCATACCCTGTTCCTTGTCAGAAATACAACAAATGCCCGTATATAATGGAAAAAGGGAAGGAATTGTTCCCTTTAATGCCCTACATTGGTACAATATGGTTTGGGTAGGTCTGGTGCTTACAAGGCATATATCTGGGGAAGATACAGATAATTATGCTACAAGGTCATTCTGAAAATGTTAGAAAATTTTGTCATGGTACATGAAAATGTGTCTTTCATCACTGCAGGGATTGTTTTGGCATATCTTAATTTATTATTGCAGTTTCTCCTAATTACATGACAACTCCAGTACACTAGATATTCTCTCAGTGTTATAAGTCTGAGCCAATACAAAGTTAGACTTTTTGACTGTTCTTTTGCTTGATACAGACCCTAAATTGCTGAACTCCCAACCCACAATTGCGGTGTTTGGTTTTAACAATTATGGTGACGACCGCTATGAAGTCATCAACTACAAAATGAGCTGGGAAAAAGCAGAGAAGAACTGCAGGGACCAGTCTGCAGAACTGGCCAGTGTCCTGGATCCTTATGCTGAAGCTTTTCTGTGGTTACAAATATTAAAGCATGGGGAGCCTGTGTGGATTGGCCTTAACAGCAACACGGTGAGTCCACCAAACCCTTGTGACAGTCATACCCATATCTGAGATGAGCTGTTGGTCAGATCCACAAACGTGTGTCAGGAATCAAAATCTTGCAGAGGATTCTGACTCCCCTCAACTTGAGGAGATTTACACATTTAAATGTTTGTCCATAGTGTGAACAAGAACTGCCTCAGCCCACAATTCAAAGGCCACCAAGGAGGTAGCTGCAGTACTGAGCGGCTCCAGTGGTAAAAGCGGTGATGAAGCTCTCACTTCCTGCTCCATGGTCTACCACATGCTCCTGTGGTGGAGCTGTGCTATTTCTGAAGGCACACTGTGGAGCACACAACAACAACAAAAAAACATTAAAAATAGTTCTCTGTGAGTTTTTGTTTCAATTCACATCCTGGCAGTACAAGAGCTCATGCTGGGCAATAGTGGAAAGAGCAGGGCTCTGGCAGTGGGGACTCCTTAGGCTGGCTTTTGGAGCTGAAGCCAGTGCCTTGTGTAAAACTGCCAAAAAACTCAGCTAAGAGTGGAAAGGTCTGAAATGGGAAGCAGCTAACAGAGGCATGTAAAAAAGGACATGGATAAATATAATGTAGCTGGATATTTTTGGAATTGAGGCTGAGGGGGAAATCAAATTGAGAGAGGTAGAGCAAGAGCTTGGTGGGACACAGGTCTGAGAGAGGGCACAGCTGCTGAGGTGAGAGGAACTGGAGCTGCTCTTCAGTGAGAGCACTGGAAAACTGGGATTAGACAGGAATCTGGAATGAAGCATGGCCAAGGGACTCAAAGCAGATAGAAAAGGAAATGGCACAAAGAACAGGATGGGAACCTGCCTCCAAAGGTCACAGGAGGAAGGATCTAGGCTGCTCAGGAGGGGGTGACTGAAGCCATGGGTGTGACTAATGCCAGTCATCCTCTGCAAGCATGGGTGAAATCCACTGACAAAATACCTGCTTAGCTCATCTCTGGTAGCTGGTCCATGCAAGACCCACAAACTTACCACAAGCTCAGTTTACATGGGTGGCAGGCACCTGTGGTCCAGCCTCAAGGAAAGCCTCATCAGTTCTTCTCTCTCCAGTGAAACCTCAGAGTTTTCTTTTTGCTTTCTAAATACCTAGAAAAGCCTATGTTAGAGGAATGATGACAGTAGCTTCTCTGCAATCTTTATTTGATCTGTGGACATATTTGATTAAACCTTCATCTGCATATTCACATTTGTTGCCTCAAGGCCCTTTTCCCATTTAGGGCTTGAGACGAATGGTGTGAATTGAATAATGTAGGCTGTGTGCTAAACAAACATCTGTAGGACTGCTGCCCTACCTGCTGGGCAGAGTGGGAGTCTGGACCGGTTTCTTATGTATTCATGACATAATCTTGTGCAAGAAAGCATGATTCTCATTTTTTCCTAATTTTTGCATACATTCAAGTGTAATCTTACTGCTCTTCCAATCTAATTCTTGTATTTGACATAATCATAATTGTCATTTGCTTTTAGAATGGTGGCCAGTATGTATGGTCAGATAGAAGGAGGAGCAGGTATCTTAACTGGGGCAGTGGAGAACCAAATAAAAACAAAGCCTGTGTCTATTTAGATTTGGATGGTTTTTGGAAGACAGCATCGTGCAATGAAACATTTTTATCTCTCTGTAAGCAATCCAATGGTAAGTTCTGAATAGGAAAAATGTGATTTGGGAAGCTGGAATTTAAATTAATGGCATTATCTGAATTTAGCTTTTCCGCATGTGCAAATGTTGTGATAGACAGTGTATGACTTGTGATAAACTCTTGCTTTTTTTTTAAGGAGTCAGATTCAGTCTGTCTTGTGTGATTTCCAGACATTTCATTTCACAGGCCAGTCAACACATGCATCATAAAGACAGCTGCAATATTCCATGCCACATGCCATAGTGGGTTTTTTGCATCCTTGTTTGTCAAGATCTGCAGAATCAATCAACTTGAGCCCAACTATAAATATACTCTAACATATAAATATACATAAAGATACAGCCTAACTGTAAATATATTATATGAAGTTATAAAAGTGTATGATACACTTTTACATCTAAAAGTATCTTTTGAAATTAAGAAAATTCTGTCAGTGTAGCAGCCAAATCAATTAATTTGTTTGTTACTTCCCAAATACTTTAGCGCTCAAATATTGCATGCAATTTTCATACATGTTTCAAATTATATAAGAAATTAATATCTGCACCATAGTTCACAAGAAATTTTATACACATTTAAGCTCTGTTTTGGCTTTAATCAGGTGGTACAATATGCTGTAAACTCTGTTTTTGCATTGATTAGGATGTATGATGTACAGGGGCAGGTACAGACAACTTCTCTGTATGACCTCTCTAGAAACTGGCTAGATTTCTAGAAACAAGCCACAGATTTGTGGTGTCAAGGTCCCTTATGTATGCTGACTCATTCCTCATTCTGTTTCACGAGTTTTATGTAAAAATTGTTGTGTTGAAGACAAATGCAGTTAGACTGGTATAAGCCTCCTTTATGCAGACTGGAGAACCAGCTCCATCCAGACTAGTTTATTACGTGTTTGTCATGCTTAATTCATTACTTTATCGGTAGTTAAGTCTATGGGATATTCCTTTTCCTGGAAAAAGTGCCATATTTGTAGAGCAGATGTGTGGTGCAGGAGTCAATATTTCCCTTGGCTTTTAGCCTCCACTGAAACCTGTGTGTGTTTGTAATAGAGTTAATCCCCAGTGAACCACCACAGCTTCCCGGGAAGTGTCCTGAACCGAAGCGTGGTAGATCTTGGATTCCCTTCCGTGGGCATTGTTACTATGTTCACACCACTTCTGAGGAAAGCTGGCCTGATGCTTCCATGATGTGTATTCAAATGGGTAAGTGCCCTTTTTTTATTAGGATATTTAACAAGTTGTGTGTTTGGTTTTTTAATCCAGAACCAAGTGATAATCTGTGATGTGTGCATCAATTATAAGATACACCTATATTAAATTTATTATTAAGCATTTTTACTATATGACAATGCTGATCATGAAGCATGTAATGATTTTTTACTGAGATAATTTATAATGAAAAATCTCACTGAAGTTGTATATAATATTTAACTGATATTTTTAGGTGCTTCTCTGGTTTCCATAGAAGATTCGGCTGAAATGAATTTTCTCTTACTTTACTTGTCTCCACTTGCAAGTGACTTCAGAAAGTTTTGGATAGGATTGTTCAAAAATATTGATGGTAACTATTTCACAATGCATACTGAGATGAAAAAAGATACTAAATAAACAGAGTGAATGTTAAGCACTACTAACATACTAAATAAGAATACCAATATGCTAAATATTTAATAAACAATCAAGGAAAAAATAACTAATAAATATTTAATAACTTTTCTGCTGAAATACTTAAAACATAAACAACGAAGAGGTCTATGCTTTCTGTATCTTTGTTGCAATTAGAGTATATTTGTCTGTAAAAGGCTTTAGCTTAACACTGCAGTAGTTGACAAGAAATGTTTCTTATCGTCTTTTTAAAATCAAATTACTTGGCATTTAACCACTGTAGTATTTTAAGCAAAATTTTGTCTTATCATTAAATGCTGAGCTAAATGAAAGTTAAATTTATTTCTAGACAACACAGGGCATAACATCTCATGTGAGCTGCCGAGAAAAAATTATTAATCTAAATTTCTGTGGTATTTTTCATACATTTTTGGTGGAACCTTTCATTTTAATCCAAATATATTTAATGCAGTTGTTTTGGGGTTTTTTAACTACTATTATTGCAAATTTGGGACTGTATTCTATATCATTGTAATTCTGAAGCCAGTTTTCCTTGGCAGACTTTGAGGGTAAACCTCCAGAGCAAGTCTAGACTGGGCTCCAACTCTACTCAAGTCTGTGTCTCTCACTACCAGCAGTGGTGGGCCAGGTTCATCTGTTCTAGCTGAAAATGAACAGTACAAAAGCAGTGACTTGTTCCTCACCTGTCCCCTGCAGTGCCCCAGTGCTCCACACAGTGCAGGCAGGGGCAGGCGGGAATTCCAGCTGCAGGGGACGGACCGAGGAGGTGGCACTGAGGCAGCTGAATATACCAGGATATGCTGTCATGAAAGCACACCCTGAGGGAGACATGACTGTTATTCCTACTTGATGGGAGATGCTTGACAGTCAGCAGCAGATGAAATGATTAAAGGGAGATCTGATTCAATTTGCAAAGATAATTGATTAATCCAGCTCTAATAACGTAGTTAGTTGCTGATCTTGAATACACACATAAAGAAAATCTCCTGAGCGTTGTGTGTGCTTGCTCTGCTGATACTGGCATGTATAGGTGCTTTGCTTTCCTTAAGGCTCCAGGGCACAGGCTTCAGCTAAAGGTCCTTGAGTAGCTGGAGAAGTGTTCCTTACACCACTGACATCCATGAATGTTAATGAAGTTAACTTTGTGAACATTCAAATTTGGTACACTCCCACCTGAATAACTCTGGCTGCTAAAAGAATGAGAAATTTGTGCTCTAGAGGGAGAAATGGGTGGTCTGTGATACTAATTTAATCAACTAAAAAATCCCAGGTCCAATCTGATATGTCATTGTGACTCGTAGACTAGAAGTTATTCTCCACTTCATTCACTCACTAGGTAATACATTTGATTTTAGGAGAATGGATATGGATGGACAGAAGTGCAGTAGAATATGTCAACTGGGAGAAAGGAGAGCCTACAGTACTTTTTGATGAACACTGTGTTGACATGGATGTCTCAAGTGGAACCTGGAGGACCTATTACTGCTCTGTTGACCAGAATTTTATTTGCAAAATCCCCAAAAGTAAGTTCTGAATTTCTGTGCATCGGGATATTTTAAAATTAGTGGTTAATATACATCAGACCAAACTGTTTAGGCACTGGGTACGCTTTATGTACTGATGGTGATCCACGTACACCTGAATCAAAGCCAAGAGTAATTTCTGTTAAAGATGATGAGAAATAATGTTGGAGAATAACCTGAGTCACTGTTCCCTCAGTTTAAAAGCATTGATTTCTGGGCATTCACTGGACCCTGGGGTAGGGAGAACAGATCATCTGGTGAGAGTGCAAAGAACATTCATAGACATTATGGTTGGAGTGCAAGGAGCAGTAGATGATGAATAGATGATTAAACTAGAGAGTGCTGAGCAGAAAGGCAGGTACTCTCCCATTAGGTGAGTTAAGAGGAAGCAGTACAAAGTCACTGAGCTCCTGCAGAGAGAAGGTGGGTACTGCTGATGGGGACAGTACCACCACAAAGAAGTATGCTGGGCTCTGCTGAACAAAAGAGCAAAAAGCATCAAGTGAGGGTGGGAAGTGGGGCCCAGTTCATTTCTCTGCTGAGAGGCACAGTGAGACATGCCAGGACAACCAAACAGCATGGTATGCTTAATTTGTAATGGTTACTTGTGACCCTGTGGCTTTTTTGGATGACAGCCTGTGAGGAATCTGAGTGTCACAGGCTGAGGCGAGCCCTGCTTGTGTCCACAGCAGTGCTGTATAAAACATGAAGGATGTAATTCCACACACATGCAGATGTCAGGGGCCACTGTATGTGCACAGACCCAGCTGTGTTTGCACACATCAGCTAGGAGACACTTTGAAATAGGTCACATTTGCCACAGGCAAACAGGTCCACCATACAAGTATAATTGGTGTAGGGGAGAACCAATCCTACCTCTGAATCTTCACATGTTGGCAAGTTGGCAATGGAGTCATCTGTGAGCTTTGTAGGGCTCAGCTAGTCAGTCCTACAAGCAATTAACTGAATCATACTCCCCAAACAATGGAGAGAGGAAAAAGAATAAAAAACCAGGTAGAGAGCTGTTAAGTACAGCTGTGCTTTTCATTTTCACAAGTGTCAAAGATGGAGTTCTTTAGTGTGAAGTGTTAAACTTTACACTGTGGAAGAGTAAAAACTTTGAGCAACACCTACTCTACAAAAAAAGGTGATCAAAGCAACGAATAGTGAGATGACAGTTAGTCTCTGAATTTTCTTCTTTTCCAAGTGTTTTTAGCAAGTGTATTTGATGGATTCAGCCTCAGTTGTCAAAACATATTTTCATATATATTTTCATGTCCACGTTTAGCTCTGGGACCCCCAGCATGAGAAAGACTCAACTGGGTTGTTTTAAAACCTTTTAAAATAACCTACTTTTAAAATAGCCTACTCAATCCAGTTTAGAGAAGGATTATGAAGATGATCTGAGGGCTGGAGCATTTCCCACATGAGCACAGGCTGGGAGAGATGGAATTGTTTAGTCTGGAGTAGACAAGACTACCTAATGGGGGCCCACAAGAGAGCTGGAGAGGTACCTCTTCCAGGGGCATGTAGTGACAAGACAAGGGGCTTCAAAATGAAAATAAGTAGGTTTAGATTATATATTAGGGAGAAATTCTTTACTGTGAACATGGTGAGGGACTGAAACAGGTTGTCCAGAGTAGCTATGGACACCCTAGCCCTGGAAATGTTCAAAACCACCAGATTGGATAGGGACTTGTGAGCAACCTGGTCTCTGGAAGGGGTTTGGGAGCAATCTCCTGTCCAAGGCAGGGCAGTTGGAACTAGATGATCTTTAAGGTTCTTTCCAACCCAAATCACTCTCTGATTCTATGATTATTTAAAATTTGTTATGAACACAAATTAAAAATTATGTATGAAATATTTATTTCATTGAACAGCTGCTTTCAAACTGTATAATGTACATATTTTTTATTTTTAAAGTTGCTGAAGTTGAGCCAACCCATGATTCTCTTTTCAATAATGGTAAGTTGGTTGTTTTTAAGCCCATTAAACAGAAATTTAAATAGGTTTATAGGAATTCATTATTTACAAGGGGAATTTCCTCCAGAAAAGTTTCATTTGAATACACATGTAACTGTCACAGATTATTTTATTCTAAAGCTGCTTAAAATGAGAACACTTCCCTCAGCTTGGATGTCTATTTTTTCCTTACAAGTTGTATATGTAGTACAATCTAATGCTTATTGGAACAGATTAAGCCAAATTTTGCATTATCTATCTGAAATATGCATCACTTTTAACTGCAATTATGATTGTTCAGTACTTTTGTTTTTACTGGGTTGCTTGCTTAGGGAGATATTTGATGTATGCAACAGCAGTCTCTGGGCAATTGTAGCAATTTTTCTGTTTTGTCTTCCACAGCATCACAAAAAAAAGCTGCTGCTTCATCATCAAGTAGTTTAGGTGGGATGATTTTTATACTGATCTTCCTTCTGCTAGCTGGCACTGGCCTCACACTGTACTGTTTCTATAAAAGAAGACGTGATCGACAAATGTTTACAGCTGGGTTTGACAACGCCATATACCGTGGTGACGTTGGAACTTGTGAATCAAATTGTCTTGTGACCAATATTGAAGAAAATGAGCAGGCAACAATTTAATAGGCTGAGTAATCTTGGGCCTTATTTTGAAAAGGATTAAAGTGTTCGTATATGAGAATTCTTAAGGAAAGCAATTTTCTCCTATGGAAATTCTACTTAATTTTGCATAGGGTGCTTCTTGCTTTCTGTACTAGCAGGAACAAGCAAACTTGCGAGGCAGATGCAGAGATCTGCTCACAGCCTGTAGTACCTGGGAGGATTGTTGAGCTTTCACATGGACCTGGACCTCTGTTGTGTAAGTTGACACTCAGGCAGCTGCAGCCTCTGTCATCCAGCATCATCTTTAGGCACAAGAACTGTGTTCACCATATTCTGTAGTGAGAATATTGTCCTTAGCATGTCCCAAAAAGTATATCCAGACCTGTAGGTATCCTGAAAAAGTCCTGCTGATCTCCAGCACACACTTGCAGAATTGCACAGGTTGGACAGGATGTCCAAACTCACCTGGGGCAGATCCCTGTTTGAAGCAGGACCAGACCCCAGCCTCAGCCAGGCAACCTGCTCCTATGCTGTGTGTCCACATCTTCTTTTTGCTACTGTGGTACCACAGAGAACATTTGTGTTGCTCATAATATCAGAATTAACATAATTTTCTCCTTTGTTTATTTATGACAGATGGAAAGCAAAGTGTAAATTGAATTTTTTCTGCTGTAGTTCTGTAACATATGCATTGAAAGATCAACTATGATGAGACTTGGGAATGTATTGTGAGTAATAGTGGTTTATCATTTAAACAGTCAAATAGGAATGTCAAAGGATGCTGCAAAAGGGTGGGAAGGAAAGAATTATAATTAATTCACACTTGAACATTTACATAAAATATATTCTTGATACCTCCAATGCTAGTATAGATTTCATAAATTTTTAGGCCATTTTTTAAAGCCTAATGAAACTTACCATTAGAAAGTCTCTTCTAATTTCTAAGCAAATTCTCCCTGTCCAAGTCTGTTTTAAACATTTGAGCCTCATTCTAGACTTCCATCATGTTGGAGCTGGTGGTACTGCATCGCATACTGGTCTACTGGTATATTTTCAGGCTTCATGAACCCTAAAATAGGCCCACATAAGGTTTTTTTTTCACTTTCCAAGTGTATTTTATGCCAAAGGAAAACAACCAAATGGCTCAAAATACTTAGTGCAGTGGATGTCCTTATTTAATTTGATACTTTTTGATATTTTAATCTTTTGACAGATTTTAATTGTGTTTAAGTTAAAATATTTTGTGTGTGTATGAAATACATGTAAATAAATTTTTATTCTGCATTTGTTCACTAAATGGGAATTAAAAGGCTGATTCTAAGTAAAAGTGTGTATCTCTTCTTGAACAAAGTAAAGTATCATGACTATATAAAGAGGATGGGTCTCTTAAATTTTTATAAACAAATGAACATCTGCTATTCCTAGTCTAGCATGTTCTTAAGTGGTCTTTACCAACCTGTGAAAATGTGTCTCATTGCTTCTTTATCCATAACATTTTAAAGTTTACCCTAACAATTTTCTATAAAAAATGTTGTAATTTAAGACTATTTATGTGTTGTTCTGCTCTAGTAGTTTCTGAGACAAAATTTATATATTGGTAGCTCTTTCATATCTCCTCTCAATATTTGCTTATAGCAACACTAGCTCTTCTTTTTGCATTTCACTGGCTACACCTTCTAGATCTCTAATGCCTTCTGCTGCTCCCTTCCAAACCCTGTGCTATGTAGGTCCTTCTGACAGTACACTGCACAGTAGATAAGGTATTGCAGATGAGATCCTAGCAACACTGAGCAGATTAAAAAGATTTAATCCACTTTTTAACACCTTCCATAAAGAATCCTTCTGTCTGACTTGTCTGCATTGGTTCCACAGGGTGCATAGTTTTGGATAAAGAGGTGGCTACCAGAAAACAGTAGGCCAAGCCCAGGAAATTTGCCTAATGAGAAGTTAATTAGTGGAAGTTTCCAAGGACTGGGAAGCTTTAGCAGTCTTGTTGCATTTGTGAGAAGGGAATCCAGAGTTCACTGGGCCTGGACAGGGTTTCTAGTGCCCACGAGCATCAGCAGAGAGAGGATTGTGTATCTTGGACCATGCTGGAGCCACCAGTGGCTGATGTCTGGTAATGAAGAGTAAGACCTCCTGAGGAACTTTCCAGACATCTCCTGAGAATTCCCTGGAGGGCTAGTTATGGCTCTTTGAAACTGAGTGTACAGCTGGGATTAGTTTCAGAATATTGCTCCAAACAATATTGGTGTTTATCTGTGAGTGAACTCTGTGATGAAGTAAATGTGCCACGTGAATATTTATTTGCTCCTTATTATAAGATGTTCATTCTATTCTTAATAACAGCTTGTTAGAAAAAAAACCCAGCAAACAGAACAACTTATTTTAAGAAATTCTGTTTATGATCTGCATTTCTTCCCTATCAGTGAAATGGGAATTCACAAGAAACTTTGGTTTTCCATACACCCTAGTAGGATGGATTTTCTTCTCGAACTTAGTGTTTACTGGTAGAATTTTTATTCCAAATTAGTCTCCTGCAGCTAGATTCCTGAAGGAAACCTACCATTGCCTCTGTATTTCATACCAAATCCTTGCTAATAGACCAACCCCAAGAATGCTCATCAGACAAGGCAGATCAGTACCTAGTGCAAAGACTACTTGTATGGAGGTAGGAAAGATACTCAGCAAGATGCTTGGACACTTAAAGTTTAGTGGTAAGAGCAATCTTTCTACCAGGCCTAGGAACCTTCAGTGTTACACTCCTGTAAATAGAAGTGCAGGAACCACGATTTGTCAACTTGTCCTGCATCCACATAGATTCTGGATTTGGTCTTACATGCAGCAAAAGAGCATTTATAAAATGCCTGTCCACATAGACAAGATGTTGTAACCCACTTTCTCAGTTGCTTGCCCTTGCTTTCTCTATATTAGGGTGGCATTTTAGAATGTCCTACCTTTTCTCATTATTTTCATTATATCCCTAGCCTATAACATACATGAAAAAGTAATTGGCTCTCTACTTGAACTTACTACAATGTAAGAAGTAGTAACTGCCTTTAAGGAAGGAAAAGCTGTGGAAAAATTCACACTTGTAACTTTCTGCAAGGTCAGACAGTTACAGAGCCATAGCAGACAGATGTGCAAAGAATGGAACATCCTCCTGCTCCAACAGAAAACCAATTTACAATGAAAGTTTGCTAATATCAGTATCCATACCTATTAGATTCAGGCCCCTGGCTAAATAGAATTCTAAAAAGAAGCTGTTGCACTACAAGCCTTTACTCTGTCATTTAAGTTTCTAAAACTAGGGGAAAGCTTCTGAAAAAGGAAGTAAAGAGTAATTTGGAGCAAAATGTAAGGAAGTTCTATAAATACAAAGAGAATAGATAGATAGTTGTGAAATGAACTAGTGCCTTCAGGCCAGATAACAGTGGGCAAGAGCCAGATTTTCCGGGGTCAATAGGAAAGGTGTAAACTGCTCCATAAGCATAAAGTTTTCCTGATGTCACCGTATCCGGACAGAGGAAGAGTTGGTGTTCATTTTCTCTCTTCTCAGCTGTGTCCTTATCTGACATATCCAGCTCTCTGGGTGCAAGTTTTTTGCTATGCACAACTATTCACTATCTGTTATACAATCTTTTGAAGAACTTGGTTAGTGTTTTAAGGATGTGGTTAGTGGTTCTGGCTCCTCTGAGGAAATAGTTTCTCTCATTTCTGGAGAATGCATACAGTGCAACCACTGTACTGGCTTTTTACCCAGCCTCTTGATGGAGACATCTAGATGAAATCCATGTCACCTACTTTTAGAACCGACTGAAGTAATTTTGCTTTATGGTTGATAATCAGAAATATACATGGAGGACTTGCAGTTGTTTCATGGTCCACCAGAAGCGGCAAATGATGACACAGATGTTCTAGATATAGGAAGGAATATATGATAACTGGAGGCATAAGGGTTTGTGCAGTGAGATGCATTGGCTGAGGCTGGTAAGAGGATGGCAAACAAAAACACAATATGAAATTTCCAAACAAAGGAGATTGAAGGGAAAGATCAAAGTAGAAATTAAGGAGTTTGAATTGAGCCAGAAGTGCTGACCATCCCTAGGAGAGGCAAGGCTGAGCATGGCAAAGCAGAGGTCTGGGAAATGCAGATGCTGCAGGGAGAAGTGCAGGAGGATAGGACTCCTAGTTGTGGGGAAGGAACAGAGGGTTGAACATGATTTGTGTGCAGCAATTTGTGTACAATCACAAAAAGAGCTGAAGTACCCAAAGTGAGCTGTTGCCTCAGGAGCACTGCTCAAACCAGGAAAGAGAGTGTGTGTGAATGGGGAAGGGCTGGAGAATGTAAGATATTTGTATGTTTGTTCCTATTTGCCTGGATATTCTGGTGTTCTTTGGAAAGGCCACAGCTGGGGAGCAGGGAAGAAGGCAGGCTGCCTCTCCACCTGGCTGCTGATATCTCTCACATGGCAAAGCCATCTAGAAAGATGAGGAGCTAGTTTCTTGAGAGTGGTGAGTGTGCCCTGGGGATCTGCTTCAGAGCATTATGCTAGAGTGCAGAGGATGGGAGGGAAGCCGGGGTTTTCCTAAGAGGAACAGAAAGTGGACCTGTGGGGAAGCCTCTGGGGCAATGGAAAGGAAGAGGTTTCTGCTAGATTGCTACAGAGGAACTGCATGGGCTGTTTTGCAACCCAAGAAGCCACTGAGAGAAAGCTTGCAGCAAGCACTTTCTCTGCAAAGATACTGTGGAAAGTAGAGACATTAGTTTTTAAACAACTTGTTAGAGCAAAACCACCCCCTGGTGTCCTGGAACATGTTTAGTTTGAAGAAAAGATGCTGATAATTCAACATGCTGCATCTGGCCACGATGGGATCCACTCTCAGTGGGTGTTGGGAAGCAAGAACAACAGGCAAAAGAAAAGGTATATTGATCTGCAATTAGTGGGAGGAAGGGTGGGGGGGTAAATAATTTGTCAAAGGGCAAAAGGAATAGTAAAAATGAGGCCTGATTACACATCTCCCAGCAGCAAAAGGATTTCTCCTCCACCCATGTTGCCAGAAAAATTTTGTTTGTTTGTTTCTGGGCAGTGGGAACAGGAGTCTTTTCTCCTAGTAATAGTACTTTTAATTTCAGAGTTACCACATGAGACTGTCATGCTTGTCAGGCTGCTTTTGAAAGTAAGCCTCTGTCAAAGGCACAGTTTGCTCTTAATGCAATCTAAATGCACTTAATGATGCATTTAAAAGTACACAAAATTTAGGGTTTATTCAGAGTTAAATCTGTTTGCCACAAAATTTTAACAGGAAATGGGAAATTAGGAATACGCAATCTCCACATGTAGCAAAGATAACAAAAGTCTGGAAAAGAGAAGATCTTTTATCTCCTTGACTGTTTGTTTGTCAAAGCAGGTTCATTTAGTGCACATAGCAGTGAAACTGTTCATTCTTAGTTGGATTACAAATGAAAGGGAATTGATTATGCCACAAAGAAATGGCTACATTATAATTACTTCCTATATGGGAAATTCAATGATACAGAAACTTAACATAGTGACTCAAATCAGGAAGGGATTTTAAATAAATGAGGAAGCAAGATAAAAAGGAATTAAATCCTTAAATTTTGCTTGAAAGCCATTTGCGTTCACAAAGAGAAAACCACAGTATATGAATTTTCTTCCTTTAACAATTTTCCAGTGCTTCTTGTGCACTTTTATATTTTGACTAAAATTTCACTGGCTACTACAATAATTTCAATTCCAGAAATGTCATATTTTCTTATAACTTCAAATATTCATAAGTTGTTCTTTTCCTCAATTATTTATATGGTGTTTGATAGTTCAAATAACTAAAGTGTCATTCAGAGTAAATTTTGTAAATGGTTTCCGCCTGTTCTCACATTTAGCATGTTCAACATAGATACATTTTTCTATGGAAATGTAATTCTTGGTTGTGGAAGCACTCAAAACCCATCTGGAAAAGGTTGTGAGCAACATTTAAAAGAGTAAATATCTTTGAGACCCTGCTTTGAGTAAGGCATTCACCTAAATGAACTTCAGAACTCCCTTTCTGTGTGAACTATAATTCCATGGTCAGTAGTGGTGTACAGGATTAAGAACTTTTGATGAGCTAAAGCAGAAAATGTAGCAAAGGCAGGGAAGAGACAGAGCCATCATTTTAGGAAGCAGCACTCCTGTCCTGGCTATATGGCTTGTGGCCATGTGGTCAGTGCTACACCCATGGCAGGCTTAAGCTTTCCATTAATGTGAGATCAAAGCACAGAAACCACGAGCATTGTTATAAATGAAATGTCAATTTCATCAGACTAATAATTTGCGCAAGCCAAATTATTATGATAAAAACAAATAAAATTTATTTCAATCAAATTGACAATCAAAATCAGCCACTATAAAAGAAAGCAGGGCCAAGCCTAGGTTCTTGACTCTGGGTGACACATACACAGCTCTGACCACCAGCAGTTCAGAGAGGTAAGTGCACACCTTTGAGATGTTTGAGTCCAGTTTTTATACTGTTTTTCTTGCTCTTGGCTATGAAATCCATTGTCTTTTTCATTCTTGATGATACTCAGGTCTGGTGCTCAGTGGTACATTTAGATGTTGATGTGTCCAAGGATTCTCTTTGTGTTCTGGTTGATGGTTTCCAGTAACTCATCCTAGCATATGATGATCTTTCTGAGAAATCCTTATATGATGACAATGAGGTATCTTGAGTAATAGGTCCATTCATCAGCAATGTCCAAGGAGCAGCAGATCCTATCTCTTGCTTCTTTCAGATGGAAAAAGATTCTTGTTGGGTAAGGTGAAATCATGGGTCTGAGGTCATCTCTTGAGCTTGCCTGCACTTCTTATGTTAATTAGTACCTTCCTTGAGCAAGATGTCATGAGACTTGCCAAGGTGTACTCTGAACACAACTAAGTTTAAACATATATACAATTTACAAGATATACTTTACATTTTAGATCTCACATTAATAACTTATTACATTTATAGTGTTTTAATTCCTTATGAATTTTGACCCATCTACAGCAAGCACCCTCCATCAATGTTGTTTTTGTGGTGTCAAATCTGGTACTACAGCTCAAGAACTGTGGTTTATTCTCACTGCTGTTCTCATTCCTGTCCAAAATTGGACTGACATCACTGTCCCTTGCCAGCCCTGCTTAGAGCAGTGGCAGGAACTGTCCCAAAATCATCAAGAAGATGCACTCCAGGACTGCTGAGTCACAGCCATCGTGTCCTGGTAGCACCCCCTGACATAACAAATTAAAAAAGACGAAGGGATAGGCTCTATCTTCCAGCTGTAGGTGGCCACAAAACATGCTCTTGGATCCAAGTAAATCAGAGAGGCTCTTTGTTCCTGCTCTTGGTAGGCATTTGATAAAGGACACAAGACCTGGGCCAGAAGAACTCCTCCTGGGGTAGAGAGGCCAGAATCCTAGCTGCCTGGCACAGAGGGCCATAACCTACTGCAAATAATGGTAGGGAAGGGATGATAATGTATCCCAGGCTGCTCAAAACATTACTGGAAATGGCATGTTCCAGCAGCAAGTTCAGATTTTTTGTCCTGCCCTTTGAGGATGATGGTTTCTGCCTTGGGTTTGTGAGCCTAGTGTAGCTGATTAGATGGCTTTGGCTAATCAAAACTCTTAGATTTTATCTTAGGGGTTAATGACAGTGCCTAGAGGAAAAGGGAGATGTCACTTATGACCAAGAATTTCACCTTTAAAGGTCCTGCCTAAATTTCAGTTAGTTCTTGGTATCTGTCAAGATCCTCTGAAGACCATATAAAGTCAGTAATCAGAGAAGATGGGAGGTAGATGTTATTTTGAAAACAATATACACCCAAATTAATCTTAATGCTGCATATTTTTATACAGTTTAAAGTCAGTTATCAAGTTCAGTTTATTGTCAGAAGCCAGCAGTCCTATCCATCATCATTTTTAAACACACTTGGAAAAATTCCAATATCCTGAATAGATTTCTAAACTTTATTGAAGGGTGCTTGAAATGGGATCTGTAGAGTGTCCTGAAGTGAAAACAGCAGAAAGGACTGGTGGAAAGTGTGCATATGACACGTGTTCTGTGAGAGGTTTTCTCCAGCCACAACCACGTGGATCCATATGGAGCCCTGTCAAACCTACACAATGGGATTGACAGGGATGTCTACTTGAATTAAGCCAGTAAATTTGTTTTTTTAATCAGAACTTAAAAAAAACTCCACTAGGTCATATTGAAGGTAAATGAACCTAGAATTCTATGATGGGGTCCAAAAACAGGTGTTTAATGAAGAACATTACAGTTGACAGACATCAAGGGATCACTCTTTATTTGCCTCTCTAAGAATCAACATTTGCAGCTCTGGGATTTCCTGAGCCAGATGTAGAAGTTTTGAATTTGTCTGTGTATGGAAACTGGCATGCAATTAACTTGGATTTGAATTTTTTTCTAGCAACTCCAGAGTAAATCCTCAAATAAACAAATTCTAATGTGTGATAAATGTAAGATAATTTACTTTGATTTGCGTGGAAAAGGAAACAAAAAATCCACATAGATAACTATCAACATGCTAGCTAATAGACTCAGTGTATACTGTTACTCTATACTCAATGTATACTGTCCTCTATACATGAGCCTCCAGAAATCCAGCAGTGAAAGAATATATTATTGTAATATTTCTTGGAAAAAATAAACTATTTTTTCATCAAATGCTTATTTCTTTTTTCTTCTTTTTGAATCGCTTTGGATGTTCTTCTATTTCACATGTATCAAGATAATTTCTGACATGAGTCATCTTCACTGTTTTTTTAACATTTCAAAATTTTAATTTCTTTTCTGACTAGTCCATACTATTAAATGGTCGATGGAGTGAACAAATTAGGGCAGTGCAGTATAAGTCACCGAGTGTGAAAATATGAATAGACTTTCTAATGGCCTGTACAGCAGAGGGCAGAGGTTTGGTTTACTTGAGGAGACAAACTGTTTTTTTCCTCAGAGTAAACGACACTTTATTCTTGTTCTCATGCCAACACAGCTTGACTCATGATTTTTCAACTGATGGCTTCTAAAGGAAATATCTCTGAAGAAAAACACACTTATCTTTTGTAAATAGCCTAATGATAGACAATTATGGTTTAGTTCAGAGAACTGAAATATAGGTTCACCCCTTCCCGTGAACAACAATGGTAGAGCTGTGTGTATTATCTTTTACTATTAGTTCCATTAAAAGAAATTTTCTCTGATCAGTTTTTCCTTCCTCAAGAATTTTGGATTTAATATCAATTTTGCATTTAATATCTCAAGTCAGTTATTCTGTACTCTTTATGCAGTTCATTCTTCATTTTGGTCTTTGGATGCTTCCTGCTGCCACTCTGTGCCCCACTATTTGGACTTCATCAGGAAGTGTACATGCTCAGAAACTGCAGGACTGGGTGTCTTCTAAACAGTGGTGAAAATTAGTCCACATACATTTTCATATGTAAAAAATGTCTGAAATGAAATACCACATTCATGCTGGTGTGACTAATAAGTTTAATCATTGATAAAGAGTAAGAATGAAAGAAATTTGGAAGACCTAGCCTATTTTGTGAATTAGTCTGTAGACAACATGAACTAAATGTCCTGCATCACAGGTAATGCTTTAGGAAAAGTCCTGCAATTGCTGAAAGAGGCAAAGACATGGTTGTGAAAAAAAGAAATTCCTTACTTGGTGCTGTGAAATATTCTCATGATTTTTACTGTGTTCAGGGAAAGCTGTCTGTCTGCTCTTCATTAGTGAGTGACTTTGCTGTAGCTCTGAGTTGCCCATGAGACTAGTCACAGACATTCTTAGCCTCTTCAGAGGCAGAGCAGGTGCAAGGACAGCACACAAGGATCTTTGGCAACTTTCTTGCTCTTTGAAGCAGGTCAGCCTGGGCACAAGGCTCTGACTGCAGACAGGAGTGAGGTGGTCTCAGGCCAGCTCAGGTCGATGGCTCAGGCATGAGGATCACAAGCAGCTTTCCTGACATGCTGCTACACTTTAGAGGTGCAGCATCTTTTATTTACCACTGAGTGGAGTCCTTAACAAGACTACAGATGTGCAAGTCCAGATTCCCCAATTGCTGTGTGACATTTTGCTCAGAGCAGCTTGGCAGTGAAGCTGTGCCTGGCACCGCAGCCAGATTGTTCAGGGCATGGGTGAGTACTGGGCTTGCCATCAAGGTGTCACAAATAGAGGGTTACCTTTTGACACCGTTGTTAAATGCAGAGTCTACTGAGTTTTAATACAGATTTTTGGTTTTTTTAGTTTAACAACTGAGAGAGATGCTTATAAACAATACTAATTTCAAAATGTGTGTATCTTTACTCATAATTCATTGGCCCTTTCTCTGGACAATGTCTTATATCAGATACTCACCCCGAGTCTCTTCCTGTGGCTGTGATTACTTCGTTAACCCACTTGAAAAGCTCAGTTGATACTCCCATGTATTCAGCTCCCATGGTAAAGTAGATGAGTGCTTCCAGTACGTAGTAAAAGTTGCATTCCAAATCAAGGTCCAAACCAGATAAGAGGTTTCAAAAAAATTGGGGTCTCACTTCTTCAGGAAATTAATTATATTGTAAGTTTGAAATAAAACCACAACAATCAAACAATCCAAAGAAATCAATTGTGAAAAGAAAGTAAAGAAATAGGATCTAAAAGTACTATTTTCCTCATCTTCATATTTCTGAGTGGCTGTGGGTACCTGTTTGCAATCCTGCAGTCACTTATATTCTCTTGCCGTATCAGATTCTCTTCAAAGACTTCTATCTACCTCTCAGTAGTCTGCTTCTTGTTAGTACCTTAAACCCTGTAATTGATTGTTTTTCTCAATCTCTTCATCCTGAGACTGATGTGCTGGGTCCCCCAAAGAGTGCCCACTGCTGGTCTCTGCAAAAGCAAATTGCCGTGGAGGAGCAGACATGGATCCCGTCTCTTCCTTCATATCCCTCCTGTCCGTGTGAATAGACAGAGCAGCAGAGGAGAGAAAAGCACACAGGATGCTTCACCTGGCTTGTATGGAGAAGTTGGTGATGCTGCCACACATGGGAGCATCCTTCCTCAGAGGTACTCAGAATGGGAAGTTCAGCAAGGCAATTGCAAAACCAACTATTATAATTCCTAACACTGTGCAAATCTGTTGTCATGTTGCAACTATCAAGTTCTTACCTTGCATTTTACTTCAGTCTTATAAAAACAAACAAATATCATATAAATCTTCATTACACAGACACACTGTGTTATCTTACTGGAATGTTCATTTCCATGTCACACTAACTGTATTTTGAAACAAAGTGTCACTTCATATTTTATAGCTTCAAAATACCTTATTTTCAATTTAGGAGGGATTTCAAAGATGCTTGAATGAGCATGTTCTCTATGGTTCTGAATGCCACTGAAAGAGAAGTGCAAATGCAATTTCTTTCTTCAGATGCTAAAGCATACAATAGAAGGCATGGTGTAATTTAGAGCTTAAAGGTCTCAGAATTTTATATATCTTGTGAATAGGAACCTATAATCATATACATAATAGAAATAGGGAACAGAAAAGGTCCTGCCAAAAGCAGTGTCAGCTAAAACTGATCAGTTGCTGAAAGATCTAACACCTCTTTTAATGTTTCCAGCAGCAACCATGGTTTCACCTCTCTTGGGCAGCCTCGTCAAAGCTTCTGTACTAATAATGCTGGAGTGCCTTGCAGTGTCTCTGGCTCCCCAGGACAGATGGGCTAGAGTGGCTCTTGATTGCTCCAGAACAAGCTGGGAATGGCTGAGTTCGACCTGCTTTGTGGGAATGCTCCCTGGAATGCTGGACAGGCCAAACTGGACCTAGAAATCCCTTTGAGGAAGTGTTCACTGTCATGGAGGAAGGACACACACCTACACTCATTTACTGAGTAGACAATCATGCAATATTGCCTTTTCCTGAGTACTACTTAATTTAAATTAATCATTGGTGCCTAATTACCAGCTGGGCTTATACCATGACACAAAGTTTAAATTATTTATTATTACACTTTCCCATTATTTAAGCTATTGACATACAGAATAGTGCCAAAGCTTTCCATAAAACCCTTGTCAGTATACCTACCAACTCCATATAAACTACTAATTACTGGGGATTTTTAGGGCTATGCTTCCTTATTCTCTAGTCATCCTCTCATGATTAGCAAATAGTAATGCTTTTTCCACTACTTTTCTAGGAATTCAAGTTAGTCTGCCTGATTTAAAATTCCTTGATGTTTTGATACCTTCAAACCTCACCTAGTTTCCCTAAGTGCTGAGAATTGCAAATTTCTCCAATTATTCCAGCTTGTCTCTAAGAGTTAAAAATAACCAAATTCATCTGCTTAAAAAAAAAAAAAAGTAATTTATGGGGTTGTCCTGTAGCCCAAGCATCACATTCAGTTTTCATCTTTAATCTATCCTGTTGTTTTATGCAGAGTTGGACACAATTTGAGTGAACTGAACATTGTTCATGGCATAGGAAATGATCTTGCAAATATTTTATTATCTTCTATTGTTTCCATGCCTCCTAATGAATGTCTGACAAAATGCTGTGGAAATGAAGAGCAGGCTGTGTTTTTGTATGAAGCATTAGGCTCGTGAGTGCAGTGACACTGCCTCATGTGAAATCAGAAGAAAAATATATTCTGCACTGAAGCTTTCCAGAACAGACTTAAGTGTGATAGACTATGATGTTGCCAAGAAAAAGTGTGAGATTATTGAAAATGGGGGCAGGAGCCCCAGCATATTGGCTTCATAACATGGAAAATCAGCTAAATTAAGAGTACTTTGTACATGCAGTGATATGAACAGCATCCAAAAAAAGTGTGTTTGATGGATGATGTTCCTATTAGATGAATATTTAGAGAAAAGCAGTAACTGAAAAAAGCATGGCATTGGCTGCAGAGAATGTGGCCTTGGATAGCCCTTTATCTGCCTAAATATGGATTAATTAAGGGAAGGGATAGGTGCCTTTCTCTCCAAAACAGGCAGTTCTGCACAAATAGTGCAACAAACATTGTGTGTCCAGGGCATGTTCAGGCTAAGTAAGATGAAAGTTTCAGCATTAGACAGTCCTGAGAAGTCGGTAAATGGAACTGATGACTGAGCCATAGGAAAATAATTTTCTGTTCCTATAGAGTTATAAATTCAAACCATAAAAAGAAATAAAAAAGGAGAAAATGCACATCAGTGATGTTACAATTCTCTGACTGTCCCTGGAAAAGTTGTGAGAGATTTAGATGACATTTATAAAAAGGAAATCTGGAAACTATTTCAGATTAAAGCCAGCCCTTACAGCTATTTACAGAACTCCTTTTGCTGTTTTAGTTGAACCAGTGTGTGTGACCTACCAGATTAAAAAAAAAAAAAAAAAAAAAAAAAAAAAAAGCCCTACAGATCTTTTTATAGTTTGTAGTTAAGAGATTTCTTTGGTAACAGTCCATGTGAATTTCTACTCTATCTCCTTCTGTACTGTTAATTATGAAATTTCCTTCCTCTTTCAGAAAATAGATTTTATACAATTTCAGTTGGAAGGTTTGTGAGGAGGGGAAGAACTCCAGTGTCTTCTTTGCCAGTGGATGCAAAAAAACTTCAGTCACCACATGTCTCCCCCCGACAGAGACTGACAGATAAGTCAGGCCATGAATCTGTATTGGGCATTAGGACATTTTTCAGACATGAAATTTTTCACACACCCTTGTTACTGATATTTAAAATCATGTTCTGGACCTCACCAATCCACAAGTTGTGGGGGAGAAAAATATTTTAAATACATTTTTCTGCCAACTTTCCTGCTTCAGTATGTTTCTCTAAGGTATTCAAGTGAAATGTGGCATTTAGGTTTTGTAGAGAATTTTAAAAAGAGAAAAGTACTTAAAATCTTAAAAAAATTATCACAGAATCATAGAATACCTTCAGTTGGAAAGGATCCTTAAGGATAATCAAGGACAATTCCCTGAACACTACACCATATGACAAAAGCATTGTTCAGATGCTCCTTGAAGTGTTTGCTCATGGGAAATACTTGGAAACAAAATTTTCTGGAAAGTGGTATACATTTTTTTTTTAATAAGAAAGGAAACAGTGATAAAGCCAAGGAAGAAAACAAAAGCTAATCACAGAGATAATATTAAGAACAAGCATTTTTCCAGTTATTTTTAAAACTATACACTGTTATCCAGGAAGTATGGCTGGACTAATTATGTTTTTCTTACACTATCCATTATTTAAACAATAGTCCAAAAATGCATGTTGATTATTTCCAGTGATTGCTGAGGCTCAGTTACCAAGAATCAGTACAAAAGGTTGATGAGTGTAACTGTAAACCAGCAGTCATGGAGCTTTGTTTGTCTGCTGTGCCTCAGCCAAAATATTGAGGTTCAGATGCTTGTGTCCTCAGGCAGTCCTGTGCAACATCTGCAGCTGGGACGTGCACCCTTGCTGCAATCTCCTAGATGAGGGACTCTTCCATCCCCTGAAGGTGTCCCCTGTGGCCCCATCACAGGAAAAGAAGGACTGAGACCTGCTGAACTCCTGCTGCTCACTCCAATATCTATCCGGGTGATGATGACTTTGGCTCTGTGGTTTACTCTCTGGTTTTAGCACGCTGTTCTCATTTTAACTCCCCACTCCCATGTTGTGGAAAATAAAACAAATTTTCAGAGTCAGCTGCTTTTTCTCTCTAAAGAAAGCTTGCTTGGGTCTCACCTTCTCTTTGAAGTCTAAGGCTGATGTTAGATGATGGACTTTAAGGTTTTTCCTTGACACCAGGGCTTTTTAGGTCTCACTCCCATTGTCTCTGACACTAGCTCAACGTTGCATTGTCTTTCTGTGTTTTTCCCTCCTGTGCTCTGAATTCTTCCAGCATGTCCTCAGAAGTCATGTAATTCCTCTGCATCCCTCTGGGATTATGGGATTCCTTTAAAGGAGAAAAAATAGCTGGTTTGACATTATTTGTGCTTGAAAAGTATTCCCCCTCTATTGAAAAGTATTTTAGTTACAAAAAGAAAATCAATTTCTGAAAGGCACAGATAATAAAGAGTCTTTTTCTTTTGTATAGTAGAAATAGGAGAAGAACCTCAAACACAGAAGATGACACACATCTTTATTGATGGATAATGAAGTGGCACTGATTTGGGGTGCTAATTTGCAGCGTGTTTAGGTGCTGCTGTCCCTAAATATCATTAACGAAATGAGGCTGAGCTAATACTAAACAAGTCAAGATGGAGTCTGATAATGAGCCAGTGACTTCCTGTGTCAAATGTACATCTCATTCAACAGAATACTTTACTCAACAATATTTTGGGGTATATCAACTTACAGATTTTAAATGGGAAAGTTAGAAATTAGATGGCTCTATCAGATAAAAGTAATTTTTTGGTTTGGGATTTGTTTCCTTTATTCCTGCTTGAGATGGGATCACTGATATTTCTTGATTACACCTGCAACATGGAAGATAAGAAGATTGTCGGGATTCTTATTTTAGTAAAAAGCTCATTTGAGCAATAATGTTACATCTACGTCTTGTTCTTGCTCTGCAAGCATACAGTGTATAATAAATATAATAATGTTCTGGTAAGTATAAGCCAAGACCATTAGCAAAGCATGTATTAAAGGAACATCTCTTAACATGAGTCAAAGTTCACTGCTATTTTTTCATGATCTTTTAATTGAATTATGTAATCCATAACCCTCCAAACATTAAAAAAATTGTATTTATTGTTAAATATGATTTAAGCATGTGTAGCATTCTAAGATGTTACACAACTTGCATTCTTTCCAAGAGATTACATTAACGATTTAGCACTGCTATGTGAAATTTTTCAAAACTTCAGTCTGAAGATAAGCCCATAAGGCAAAGCTGATTTAATTTCATTACACATCCTTTCCTTGCTATTCTTTCTCAAGTTGACACTTGAACGACAAAGGGCTCATGGATTGAGATAAGAACAGGGAGAGATCACTCACCAGTTACTGGCAAAACAGACTCTGCTTGGGGAAGTTTGTTTAGTCTATTACCAATCAAATTAGGATGGTGAAAAATAAGTATCTTTCTGTTTAATCACTACATTCTTCGTGGTTGCTTTCATTAGGTATGTACAGAAGTCAAGTAAATTAATGCAATAGCCACAGCACTTTCAGTCTCATGGTTTATTTCCCTAAATTAGTCATTATTTTGATCTGTGTGAATTTCATATTTCTGACCTTGTCAGAACAAATTTAAACTGTTGTCTTTATCAGGCTGAATGAGAAGGACTATGAAGGATGGCAAAGAGTACCTACCCCCTTGCTAGAACCCGGTCAGAAAAATAGCAGGCTCATCAAAATATTCAAAGAAATTTGGCAAAGCAAGACCAATTAATGCCATAACCCATGAGAGCAATGACTTTGCAATGAGCCCCCATGGCTGGGGCTGGTCTGCAGGTGCAGGAGTGCAGGATTGCCTTGGCTGCTCTCAGCCACTGCAGCTGCTGCGTGGGGCACTTACCTTGCCCATAGCTGCTTTCTCATCATTCCGAGCAGATCTTGCCTTGGAAGGGATCCCAAAGCACTGGATATGTCTTCTATGTTTGTAGGTCCTTCTGTCACTGAGGCAGTCTGTGAACAGCTGGTATCAACGCTGGCACATTGCCACCTGCAAAGCCACCATGGCAAGTTACCTCCCATCTGCTGTGCATTCAGGCCCATCAGACAGGAGGGTATAAGGTGCTGTTGAGATTGTGCTTTTCTCAAAGTTCGTGGGATTTCCAGGGAATCCTTAACAGGTCAACTTTTATGCTATCAGTAATCTCTGTGAGTCTAGTTTAGGATGCTGGCATAGCAATTGAATTTGAAAGAACAGAATTGTCTAAATTTATGCCAGGAAGTGCAACTTCGTTGTTAGCCCAATTCCTGACCTTCCAGGTAGGGTCTGGCCAATCTGCCCTTCATGGCTGGATGCAGATTACACCTGTGGGCAGTGGCTGGAGGCAGGTGCCTGACACTGCCAGATTTCACAAGTGCAAAGGAACAAGAAGGCAGTGCCACCTCCTGCCTAGTGCTCCCCAAGGTATGTGTCAAGGGCAAGTGGCTCTTGGGCAGAAGTTGAGAAGAGAAATATAGCTCAAACCTCTTTTGATGTTAAGTCATTTATTCCCTCTGCCCTGGGGGGGACAGAGCACCCGACCTGGGCAGAGTCGGTGAGGTAAGAGGGAGGGGCTTTCCATCCTGCTGGTTTTATCACAGACGGGGGGGAAAGGGGACACCAGGGGCGGAGATGGGACAAACAACCAACCAGATCAGAGCCCGGGCTGCTGGAACCTAAGGTAGACCTGACTCAGTCACATGGCAGGGACCCGGTCGGATGGGGGCCCAGGGGGATCCACCGCAGCAAGTGGCATCATGAAGTTGGCTGTTCTGACTTTGCTCTTCCTCGGAGTCCGGCCTCAAGGATTTCAGCAGCCTTGAGCAGGTATTCCTTTGTGGGAACCTGCACAGTACTGGCCATAGGAGGAGAGGTGCAAACACACCAGGTGTGTTTGGAGTATCAAGGATTTGATGCAATTGTTCAGATAGACCTAAAACTTATCTGAGACTGGGCTGAAGAGAAACCAATGTTTGCTTTACTGCCATGCTGCAGCTGGCACTTGTGTGGCTTGAGGAGCCAGAAAAAAATAGATCCTTTTTATTTCTTTGTGGTTGCAAAAGGTCCAACTGAGAAGAAAATGGAATTCTTCTGGGACTTTATCTGTGTCATTAGTACATTTTGTCGTCATTTGGAAAAGAAAATTCAGTTAACTTTGCCTTAATATCTGTACCTAATATTTCCTTGTAATTTCTTATTTACAAATTCAATTTTTTCCATTTATTTTAATCCCTTATATTTTCTCAGGAAGTTAACTCCCTTTCTTTCACTGTCTTTCTGCTAAGCAGACAAGCAGGATCAAATCCTGTGTTTCAGAAATGCAGTAATCATGGCTAAAAAGAGCAGAGAATAGCAAATTTTCTTGATATAGTATTTTTTTCTACAGGTGCCAATCAAATATGTTACTACATTTCAAATAATATTTTTACATCAGAGATTGATTCTTTTCCATTTAGAAGTTTTTCTAAACAAAACAAAATATTTCCACCGTTAAGATCTTCTGTGATAAATCAGGCCCTTACACAGTTATAGGGACATTGGGAGTGCTGGGAGTATTATAGGGAGTATTAGGAGTGCTCTTTTTCTCAAGTTTCCATCTTTAAGTTTGGAAACCAAAGTACTGAATGCTGGCCCTGGGTATGATCTTGATCTGAGTAAAACACAATATGTAGCATTTCCTGAAATTGTGACTGACTTTTCATATGGCTCTCAAGATTTACCTGCTTCACAAGAAAAAGAAGCATTGATTTTACAACAAGCCATTTTTCAAGTAGTTTTGAGTGCATTTTTTCTAGTTGCATTTGTGTAGAAATGTAGCAAATGGCAAACTCCTGTAGAAGGGCAGAAATTTTTCTAATGTCCTGCAGAATGAATTTCACTTAAATCTTCTAAAATTCATTTCTGTCCCATCTCACACATGGAAATATGAGACTTCTGTGTTTTTCTGATAGTATTTTTTTTCTGCATAGGTAAGATATGAGATTTCAAATCTAAGTCTGAATTCCTCTCCTTCGAGTTTCATTGTTGATTTGATCCCACGAGCTCCACACATTTCCTCAGGAGTGACAGTGGGAAATTAGTAAGATAGAAACTTTTGTGACCACCTGCTTTCCCAAGGAAGCATGGCTTGCCCTCAGTGAGAAGTCATTCTTGTTTGAATGCAAAATTTGTGGCATGTGGTGTTGGTTTTTTGAAATGTGGCATGTGACACAGTTTCCTTATTTAGCACTCAGAGCTTTTTACCCAACCACCCAGCCTGTAAATTGAGGAGGACCGGCCACTGTCCTCTCTTCAGCAGGACTTTATTGCCAGCAACTCTCACCATCCAGGTTTTGCTGAAGGGAAGAAAAGGAAAGAGCACTTACAATTATGTTTTTCGGGTTCTTGCTTGTTCTCTCTCTCGTTCACAGTGCTTTGCAGCTGGCGGGTAAGTGCCTCCTGCTTACTTCCTGTGAAGATTTTCATGAAAGCGCTTCCAATCCTCTGGCTTTTCTGGGTGATTGTGGTTCTGTGGTACTACCAATGTGTACATTATTAGTCTGGGGTTGGGGAACCTCTTAATGGCAGGCAAGAGGCAGGGGAACAATCTCAAAGAAAGAAAAGAAACGGTTAGAGAAGGTTGCAGAGACCAAATTCTTAATGGTTTTATTCATATATAGTGGCACTATCATTTCAATAACCCCAGAAGATCAGGCTTAAGAAAATAATGAGATATGCTTAAAAAATTATTTAATTCTTTACTTCTGGGTTCTGATTTTTGAGCTGGTGTCTGGGCAATGGTTAATAAAATCAGGCAGGAAAAATCTCTAGGAGCGGTGAAATGTGGAAATATTTGTAGGATGTTAAGTTATTCACAGATGATGGCTGTAAAGGGGGCTTTGTTCACTGTTATGAACAGACTCGTTGAATTCTCTGGCATTGATAAAATGGATGGAATAACTTTTTTTTTTAATAAAATTGGATTAAGTTTAGGAAATATAGAATTGCAGTGACAATATGTCTGTTATCCCTTTAGCTGGACTTCTCTTGTAGGTTTTAAGCAGGTGGCTTCTGCAGACCTGAATGTTTAAAGTTAAATACTTTCACCTTTTTAACTCCTGAGGAAAACTGTCACAGATTCTCTCAGAGTATATGGTATTTTTTTAAATCACCATGTTCTGACTGGGGGCCAGAATCATTATTTTCAGTGTACTGCATATTATCAATTACATTGATTTAAAAGTTTTGCAAGCTTTTAATGAAATGTTTTTAACCTCTTAAATACATTTTTACTAAATATTATACTCACTGATCAAGACATCAGGTACCAAAGCTGGTTATGAATCCTACAAGCTTTGGCAAAAATACAGCCGGATGGATCACAAAGTATGAGACAAGGCAGCAGAGAAAATTCATAGGCACAGACAGCTCTCAATTGCTGCAGATAAACTCACTGCAGCCCTGAAATTAAATCCCTTACCTCTAAGCCAACATTTTAGGCATGATCAGACAAGCTGCCTGGAGAGCTAGGGACCCAATTTCGGGTACAGGTGTACCTTCTGACTTCCACCAGCCTTCACACACTGGCAAGTGTCAGATGTTACTACTCCCCAGTCCTTGCTACTTCCTCAGACTGCAGTTGGCTTCCCAAAGTCATTCCTAGTTTTATATTCAATGGCTCATAGTAGGGAGTGCAGGTCTTGTAGGTCAGCAAGGCTGAGGAGCCCAGAGTGACCCCTGAGAAGCCCAGACCAGTTCACTCCCATTTATATGATGAAAAGGAAAGGAAAGGTGCATTTGGGAGTGGGGAGGCAAATGGCTCAGCAAAGATGGTTGTGTACTCACCAGGAAACCTGTAAGATGTGGCAGGGTGAGAAAAGTTTGTAGAGGTCAGACATCTACAAGGCCATACATGTGGGGATAGGTTGGAAAAAGGTAATCATAATAGCAGTGTGGTTGAGGGAATTCATATGACTGATGTAAAACCATCCAGCAAGCTGTGCTCTGCTCAGCTACTGCTGCTGCCCGCCACTGATCAGTATGGTGACATAAAATCATGACATTCCTTTTCTATTGTCTACTTTATTTTTAATCAGCAGAATTGATGTTGCCTTGGACCCTGTTAAAAAACATAATTTTTTATCTGATATGAATGAACTTCTTGTTCATGTGAATGGGAAGCAGAATCATATCACATATCCACTATTCAAATATTCTATATTTACTATTTGTTATGTTGTTTTTTTTTTTTTTTACAGACATTGAAATATTTTTACTATATAATAAAGTCACCAAGCTTTGTCTTGAGGCATCTATTGCACAATCAGTTAGAACTGCCACTTGCAATCAAGACAATGAATCACAAAAATTCAGGTGGATCACAGATCATCAGCTTATGAGTGTGAAACTCAAACTCTGCCTGGGAGTGCCACTGAAGAAGGATCAGGCCATGGTCACCCTGTATCCCTGTAATCAAAAAAGTGAGCTCCAGTGGTGGGAATGCAGAAATGAAAGCCTCCTTGCAATCCAAGGAGAAGATTTATTTTTCAGTCCTGGTAATGAGGAACATGAGAACGTTTTGTTAAAGAAGGAGCTGAGTGCAAAGAATAAGTGGAGTATCTATGGAGCCATGGATGTTTTATGTTCCCAGGGATATGAAGGTACAGAAAATTGTTTCTTTCATCCTTTGCATTAATTCCTTTGTGAGTGTTAGAGTGTTTAAGATCTTTGGCTCTGACTATTCTGACTTCTTCTATGACCACCAGAGTTTTATAAAATCCATGCCCAGAGATAGTTAACCTTGAATTTAATGCTATATTTATGTCCAAGCATGTATTACACACACACACACACACACACACACACACACACAATATTTCAGTCCATGCATTATAGTACATTAGTATTTTATGTATTATAAGTGTTACATGTACTCTCCATGTATTCTATAAATATATATTATTAGTGCATATGTATATACATGCTTACTCTTATACAATGTGTAAGTATTCTGTAAGGTCTCTATTGCTCACCTTACTGGGTCACTACATTATTAACAGAGCACATAAACATTGGCAAGTTTCTCATACAGTCATAGGGATATGAAATTACATACCCATGAAAGAAACACAATATGGGTGAGTACTGACTAAATGGAAGAAGAGCGGCTTTTTTGACTTAGCAAATGAGGATGCTCATGGAATAATTATAGTCACAAGTGCAATTACCTTTTTTAATTAGCTGAAGTCTGATTGTTCTGAATGGCCTTCCCACAGCCAGAATGAGTGCTGTAAAAGCCACCTCTCGTGATATTTGAACACTGAACTCAGCTTTGCATGTGGGAAGCTGCTTCACTGCATGAGATACTTAAGTGGTCACTGGAATAAAACCAGAGAGAGATAGTCTAGTAGATGTTCACTTTTTCCCAGGAATCAAGAGTTATAAATACTCGTTCCTGCTCTTGCATGTGTTATATAAATATTAACATAATTTGAAATAGAAGTATCTTAGGGTAGAGCTCTGTAGACTTATTAAGAATGTAAAATCTTCTTGGACAGAAATTTAATTGTAGGCTTCACTTATGATATATTACCTTACATCAGAACAGCACTGCTCTAAAACAAATGCAAGCAGCTTAGTCTGAGAAACTGTTGAAACAATTTTTTTTATGATTAGGGGACAGGAACCATGAAAAGCTTTGAGATACAATTCAGCCACAGGCTTTACTTCTTCCCTAGTTTACATTCATTTGGTATTTTTCATATTCACGTTATCATTTTGTCTTCTCAGAGACCTTCACGCTGCTGGGAAATGCTTTTGGAGCCCCGTGTGTCTTCCCTTTCGTGTACCAGAAGCAGTGGTGGGCGGAGTGCACGGCCGCGGGCCGCACGGACGGCTGGCTCTGGTGTGCCACCACTGCCGACTACGACACGGACCAGCGGTACGGCTTCTGCCCGTCCACAGGTGAGCCCCCGCTCCCACACAGCTCCCCCCAGCCTGGCATTGGCAAACCAGCACGAGCAGAGTATGATTATCCTTATAATAACAACTCATATCTCACAAGAATGTATTTTAGTATACGATGAATTGCCACATTCTACGGCTTTGCATAAAGATGTGAGGAGAGTTTTTACTCTTCAATCAAGAGTAAAACAGCACTCAGTTCCCATTAACTGCGGGGGTGTTGTTGAGCAGCACAATAATTCTGAGCTCCTTACTGTTTCCCAGCCGGGATGTGTGCTGTCACTCTTGTACAACCCTTCTCTGATGAGTCCCATTGTGATGAATGTGGGCACAAAAATGAGCACCATAGGAAGATTGATGTTGAAGTTAATATTTCAATCTCCATGATTCTCGTGTGAATATGTTTTTTTACTAAAGTGGAATGTGTCTTTTTATCTGTGCTGTTAAGTCCTGTTCATATTGTCCAGGAAGCAGCCTTTCCATCACTTTTACATCTGCCTGGCATTTCTCTGCAATTTCAATCACTTTCTTCTATTTTTGTGGTCTCTTCCCCCTCTATCTCCCTTTAAAGCTTTGTTCTTGTCAGGAGAGCTTTGCATTCATGGCACTGGAATCTCCACCTGACAATTCTTGTCTTTCCTCTATATTCCTCCCCACGGCCCCTGTTCAGCATTGTATTTTATTATTGGAATTTACTCCAATTGATTTAAAGCTGACTTTCAGTGTGACACACATCCTTAGTCAATTATGCTTTCCAGGTCCCTGCAAAGATACCTCAGACACTGAGTCCTGGAGGTGTGTGACATAGGGTAATTGAATAATTTTCAGTTTTTGAAAGCTAGTTCAAGGTTTCAATTCTTTTTTTTTTTAATTTTGTCTTCATACTGACATTTGGGAATAATCAAACACATGATACAATTTTTTACTGTGCTTGATTGAGCATGTATAAGTCTTCAACAAATCAAAGATGCAAAGGTAATCTGAGGAGGAGCACGGTGCTGCTCAACACCACTGCTGCATGACAGGCACTTCCAGAGGCTCTTCGCACGGGAATGGGATTTATCCAAGAACCTTTTTGATTCTAAATTCAGGTCTAGAGCTGGTTCTTAAAGATCTTAGTGGAATTGTTGTCCAGAGAGAGAAGGAGATGTTGAGCATCTCTTTAAATTTTTTCACATGGGATTTCTGCCACAGCATTCCATGCAATGTATTTTCCTATGCAATCACTTCCCTTTTCATAATTCCTGACTTTTCTCTCTTCATGGAACAGGAGGCAGTATAGGCCAGCTTTACCTGTCAGTTTACCAGCCTTAATTTTGTCCTTCTCCATCTGCTCATAACATTCTCAGTGGTCTTGAAGGAGCAGCCCAGGTGATATCTAAGGAGACAAATGAGAACCTGCCACACAGAACAAGAACGGCAGCTCAGTTTTCTGTTGGCAAGTCTCTATGACCTCTGTTGTAATTATTTTCTTCACAGATAAAGACAGCACCTGGACTACAGATCTGTCAACAAATGTTCACTACCAAATAAACTTTGACTCGGCTCTCACGTGGCACCAAGCCAGGAGGAGCTGTCAGCAGCAAAATGCAGAATTATTGAGTATCACAGACATTCATGAACAAACATATCTTAAAGGTAAGGCAGTAAAGCAAACCCTGGGTTACATTTGGGATCTGTTGAGGCCATCATAATAACTAAGGATTATTTGGTATGAATTTGGCAATTGCCTTTGGACCTAAATATGTGTGGTCAAGAAAAAAATATATTCTAGAATTTTCAAATTAATATTAAAATTACTGTCAAATTTACATAGAATTCAAAGTATTCCAGCATCTGGCAAGTGTCACAGTTTGACTTCATGTTTACAAATCTTATTTTATATTAAAACATCATTGATTTTTTTTTTTTTTGGATGGGGGAATAAGTCTTGAAAAGTAAATTTAAGTTTTACTTTTGGTCAAAAGGAAACTTTTTTAAAAAAATGAAAAAAAAAATCTTTATGCCAAAAGAAATGTGTTTTGTTTCAAATGTAGATTTGACAGCTGTTTTTTTCATTCACTTGGCAAACTGAAAAATATCATTTATTTATAAATACCAAATTTCAGCTTTATTTATCCATGTATAGCTGAGGAAATGATATAGAAGAAATATTTACTGTTGGTTTTAAGGATTAATTTAACTTCCAACAGATTTATTATTATTGTTTATATTTAGACTTTACCAATATTTCTTCCTAAATATACAGAATTTAGCCTATTCTGCAGAAACAGTTTTATTTTGGGTATACTCTGTGGATATAATCTGTGCTTATTTTTCAGTAGTTGATGAAATAAAACAAGGAATTTCTGTTTGTTTACCTTTCTACAGTATTCAAAGCTTTGGCATCTTTCAATTTATCATTTATCTAAGTATCTACAGATATTTGCAGTTAGATACTTGGGAATTGCATGTATTCTTATAGACACTGTTATTGACCACTGCTAATACAAAAGTGATTTATAAAATAATTTATCTTCTTTTTGTAACTTAGAATTAACAGAAGGTACAGATTCTGCACTGTGGATTGGACTCAACAGACTGGACTTGAGTAGTGGATGGGAATGGATTGGAGGCAGCCCTTTCCAGTACTTAAACTGGGCTCCAGGTAGATGTGACTGTGTTTGATTGTGTATTTCTAAAGAGAAAATATACACACCTCAAATACTACTGTAAATTTCATTATCAGATAGATATTCCATAAGTATTTTAGCTTTTCTTTCTTTAGCTTTACAAAAATCTCTTTTTCTATAGCAATATAAGACAGAAACCTTCAATGTATTGCAAAAATATTTTAGCTGTGAAAGCAACGTTCCCTGTCCCAAAAAATTTCAGTCTTCCATTTCTTGACTAGGAACTAAAGTATGAGTTTACAGGTTTGTACCCACTTACCTAACTTACACACTACATTTCATACAGACATTTCCCCTACTAGAGACTTGCCTTACCTCTTGAAAAAGCTGGGAAACACATGACCTCCATCACTTCATCCAGGAGTGGTCTCTCCTGTGCATTTTAGACCTTAGAGCTCTGTTTGTATTTCAGAAAATTTTTTTTTTCCTCTGTACTTTTCCCAAAGGAAGCCCCTCTCCAGCATCTGGAAAACTCTGTGCGGTTTTGAATCCTGAAACAAAAGCTAAATGGCAAAATTGGGAATGTGATCAGAAGCTTGGCTATATTTGTAAGAAAAGGAACTTTACTTTGATTCCTTCAGGTACGTTGATATATGTTGATAATCAAAGTAGAAGGTGCTATCTGAACCACTCAGCATATTGACAAGGATGAATAGAAGGATTTTATTAGAAATAGAAATGTCTTCTTGTTTCTCTGGTTGGCTTTTTACAGCTATTGGAACCTTTCTAGTCTGATCTCCTGTTGCACAGCATACAGAATGAAACACATAAAAGAAAGTCCAACTAGTTCCTCCTGTCCATGTTTCAGTGGCTAGGTCTCCCCCATCAGAAGGGAGATCTACCCAAAAATTATTTTTCAGAAGAGGGACATCAGTAAAAATAAGCCCAAGAAAGAAAGATGGAGAATTCAGTGTGGTTCTAAGTCATTCTCCAGGTCCTGTGGTCAATCAGCACCCAGGTTAGTAACTTCAGAGGTTTCTGCAGAGGTGGTAGAAGATCAAGACTATGAAAGATCAATACACTGAAGTGAGAAAAGATATTTTAGGTGTATGGAGTTTTCTCTGTTGTTGTATCCCTATGTATTCTTCTAGCTATAAATCTGTCTTGATGACTGTTACCCTATCAATATATTTAATCCTTTAAAAATTCATAAACCTTCTATGTTAGCTGCAGATAATGTCTGATTTCTCCTATCTGAGAAATAAGTACTAGGTGGTACAGAAGCTGATAAAATTAATAAATTACAAAATTAATACATTACAAAATTAATGTATTTGTTCCAGACATTTGACTAACTTGGAATTAGTATTAGATGTTACTTTAATAGAAAAACTTTCCTTTTCCAAGCTAAAAATTGCCTGATTTAGAATCACATTTTTGTTTACTACATTTTGTGTTCATCATTTCCTTATGATGAGAATTTCAAAACAAAATTCTTAGTTTGGAACTTTTGCACAGCTTAAGTGGAAATATTTTCAGTGTCACATCCCTTACATGGCAACTGAACTCCTCTAAAGCCTTGGCACGTGTTCCCAGGTGACCCTGGGCCTGTGACTTGCCCAGAGGGATGGGTGTCGTATGTGGATTACTGCTATAAGATCTTCAGGGACAGCAAAGGATGGGAAGGAGCTTTGACCTCTTGTCAGAAGGAAGGGAGTCACTTGGCCAGCATCCAAAGCCTTGAGGAGCACAACTTTGTGGTGTCCGAGCTTGGGTACAGTGAGTACTTCCAGGGGGGTCTCTTCCATTGCCTGTGTGGAAAACCAGACATCTGAATTGAGAGTTCCTGCTGAGTTGTGGAGGTTGTCAAAACTCTGATTTTATTTATTGCCAAAATAATTTATTTAGGACTGGGGGGCTGGGCTTAGGGGCTTTCTCACTTTTTCATTTTGTTGAAAGAAGCTTAAAACATTCACGCTTCAAGTTACAATAAACCAATATTTTAAAATTTGACGGTGCAATGGAACTAAAAAATAACTATTCAGAGTTCTATCCTAAAATCATGGTGTATCAGCATTAGGCTGCTAATTCACACCCACTCTTACGAGGAAGAACAAAATTTTTTAATCCAGTGCAAGAATTTCCTTACAGCCTAATTTTCCAAAGCATACAGTCTTTATTTTAATATCTTTGTGAAAATATTAATTTATAAAATGACCATAAAACACACTAAATAATTTTATGCTTCATAAATTTGTGAAAGGTGTTATATGTCCAAAGCTTGATGGTGCTGTGAAAAGGGTGGAGTGCCATAAGAGGTCTTATCTCTTATAAGATCTTATGTCTTTCCCTCTTCAGAGCCGACAGACAAGCTGTGGATTGGGTTGAATGACCGCAGGGTTCAAATGTATTTTGAATGGAGTGATGCTACCCCAGTGACATACACAAAATGGCACCTGGGAGAGCCATCCACCACAAACAACAGGCCAGAAGACTGTGTCCTGATCAAGGGCCAGGTGACATTACTCAACACATATTGTACTTCCATATTGAAATGAAATATTTAATCTAAGAATAAAATGCTCTGTTATTTCAGCAAATGGCTAAGGCCAGAAAAATGGAGGTAGGGAAAAGAATGAGATTGAATGTGACCTTTAAAAAAAAAGAAAACATTGCTGCATCACTGGTGGAATTTTCTCTTTCAGCACATCTGAAAGTCTCAAATGAAATTATTAGGGCTATGAAATGGGTCCCTGAAGGTATTTTGAGTACATTCTCTCCTTTTCATCTGGTGGTAATAATAATAATATGTGGGGATCTCTGATTCCTGCTGGCTCCTCTTTGCCTGCTTATTTGCCATCCCATAGCACAGCTGCCTGTGCAGGGCCCTGCTCAACAAGTCAGGGAGCAGCTCCATGTACCCTTCTCCCTTCTTATCACTGCCAGCTGTGGCTGTACTGCTATAGCCCAGTCTACTATTTCACTGAATGTGAGCAGATTTGGTTTTGTTATCATGTAGGAAAATTGGATTAGGCAAAAAAAAATCCATTTAAAAGTAAAAGGAGAAAGAAAATGAATAATTTTCATTATAAAGAAAGGCATTATTTTTCTTCTTTAGACTATTCATCTTTAATTTCTTTTTTTTTTTCCAAACTTTTTCCTGACACAGAATGGCTATTGGGCTGACCATGTCTGTGAGAAGAAGGCTGGCTACATTTGTAAAAGAAAAGCTACATCACAAATAGCTGGAGAAAAAGAAATTACTGATGTAGGTTGCAAAAAAGTAAGTATGTGAGAAAAGAATTTCAATTTCTCTGATGAAACAAGTACATTGTCTGAGAATCAATTAGAATTATTTGAATTATTTGTATTATTTACATGAAATGTTTTTTCTTTTTATTTAATATGCTGTTTCTCTTTCTCTCTCAGTTACTCTAAACTTTAGAAAACCATTAACAGAAACCACTTAGAAGGAATCTGTAATTTCACTGCAAAAAGTTTCTAATTCATAATATTCATGATCATTGTGCTTCATTAATTTTGAAATTGAATACTTCACTAAATACATGATATCACAATTATTTAAAATTTGTATGAAAATCCTAAAACCATGGTACAGGGCTGGAGAAGATATGGAACCTACTGCTATTTTATTGGACATGTTCCAGCAATATTTTCAGAAGCAAACACCACTTGTGAAAGAGAAGAAGGTTACTTAGCCACAGTTGAAAGTAGGTATGATAATGAATTTTTCTTGGCTTTTAAATAGCTGAAGATTGTATCTTATGAAATATTCCTAGAAAAGCTAACACAACACCAAACAGCAAAGTGTTTAAGTAACAGATGAGGTCTTTAGTTGAGTAACAAAAATGTCTTACTTTTGTTGTTGTTTATATGGAGTCAGAAGACAGTAAGGTCTTCTTCCCCATCTTGAAGCAAAAAATAGGAGAAAAAAAATCATCATCACATTTGACAAGTAGGATTTGGGTAAACAGCTTTGTTTTCATTTGCATCTCTATGATCCCTTTTATAGATATGAACAAGCCTATCTGACTAGCCTTGTTGGGCTGAGGCCTGAAAAATATTTCTGGCTTGGCCTCTCTGATGTGCAGGATCAAGGCACTTTCAGCTGGGCCAATGGTGAAACTGTCTCCTTCACACACTGGGATGCAGGAATGCCTGGTAAGTGCTGTGATGGGAGATGGTGGGTGCTCTCTGAGATTGTGGTCCTATTTGGGTCTGCTTGGTCAAGGTCCTCAGAATTTTATGTTTTAAACTTTTGGTATATTCTACAAGCCCTCACAGTTTTCAAATCCTGTATTTTAATTTCAAAGGGAAAAAAATTGAATCATAATTTTAAATTGGGACATTTGCATATTTATCCATAAGATTAACTTTTGCCCCATCTTCACAGGGAGATAACAGGAGTTACAAACATGTCCTGAGACTATTTCACACTTGTCCCTCTAGGGAAAAAGTTGGCTTGGGAGAAGAATTTATAACAGAGCAACAGTAATGTGGATTTAAAGTTAGAATTACAAACTCAAAGTATCAAAAATTACTGTGCCACTATTATTCTTTATGTGTGTTACTAAGAAAACTGCATTCATGGACTCATACTGTACAGAAGCACAGAAAACAAGTTTTCATAATACCATGAGGAAATCTGCTCTCCCCGAGATATGTTCCTCATAGTGATCATTTGTCTGAAAACTTTATTGAAAACCTCCAGTGAGGTTATAAAATAAAAAATAAAAATAATAAAAAAATACAAAAGACAAAGACTAGTAAAACCTTAGCAAATGACATAAGAAGAAAGCTTGCCAGGGAGTCTATGGTGCCAGCAGATGATCAGAATATGAAGAAAGCACTTGGACGTCATGTTAAGGAATCTTCCCTCTCTGACCATCCAGGGGCCACTCTGGAGTCACACTCACACTACATGAGCTGTGACCAAGGTCCCTTCCCAGCTACACCCCCCACATTCACACAGACAGACAAAGTTTCCTTACCAGCCTGACCCAGGTTTCCCCAGATTTTTTGATCCCCAAAATAACTCACTTATTTTAGGATGCAATAATAAAATAACAGCTTGAGTGGGATGCCTCCAAGGAGGGTCCATGAACAAAGGAAACCCTGGGCTTTTTACCCTTACAGTCTAAATTAGTGAATGCTAGGTGCTTGGCTTCTGGCTGTGTCATGTGGCTGAGACACTGCTGCCTGTGCCCTTTGCTATGCAAAGAATCAGTGCCAGTTCACAGCACTCTGCCTTGGCTCCCACCACCCACAGCTCAATCTCCAGCTGGCACTGCAGCTTGCAAACCAAACTACCTGCAGCAAATGCATTCCTAAACAGTCAGGCTGGAACAGTAAAGAAAATTTTGTTTCCTTGCATCTGTGTTCATTGAGAATAAAATTGACTTTCTGTGCTGAAAAGTTTTTGTCAGGGTATCTATTGCTGGAGAATCTATTTCAAGTGTAAATATCAAGAAAATAGATTATGGAGCAAATTGGTGGCATGAAGTCAGGACTAAGCATGGCTGCAAAAGTATCCGGGAGCTGTTAAGATTACATGAAGTGAACTCTTTAATGTGTGACTTCCTGCTAAAGCTGCCTTCACATCTAAGCTTTGCAAAAAGACAAATTTGGTGCCAGCATTTAAAATGGTTCCAGGGAGATAGAGGAAATACAGATGAATGAGTCATTATTAAATTAGCTGAATCTCTAATAAAGAAAATGTAGTGTGAACGATACATAAAATCACTTCTGGAAAAGGAGGTTATGCTTATAGATCTCCCAGAGCTCCCCACAGAAGGCCAAAGCATATGAATGAGGGAAATCAATTAAGTGTGGTCTATCTCAATCACCAAAAGACTTTCAGCTAATCTGACCTAACACAGAAAAGCTCTTGAATGAAATGAATAAAAATATTGATCAAAAGGCACTGAATGGAAGGTAGATATTTTATTATGGGGCCTATTTTTTATTATGGGGTCTATTTTTTACTGAGGAAGTGTGTTCACCAACAGAGTCTCATAATGACCTGTGCCAGAGCCCATGCTGTTCAATATATTTGCAGACTATCTGGAAAAAGTGAAATAGTGAGGTGACAAAATTTGCTGCTGGTAGTAAATTATTTCTGATAGCAATGATGTGCCTGTGAGAAAACTCAGGATGGGATCGGGAGAATAAGTGACTAAGCATGATCAGTAAAACAGCAGGTGAACTTTGATGCAGGTAAAGGATGTTCTTAGGGAAAACCATGTCTTGAATTGGCATAAAATGATGGATTTATAGCTGATCATTTAATTTCTGTTCTTGGCAAAATGGTAGACAGGTCCATTAAAACATCAGGTGTGTGCCAAACAGAAATAAAAAACCCCAAAATGTTAAAAATACTTAGACGATTAAGAAAGAGCACACATAAGCCATTGAATAAGCCCATTTTGTGCATTTGACTGCATCTTGTGGGATGTAGGCAGCTCGTTTCCTCTGAGAGAACCATCTAAAATTACAGCAAGCATCATGTGATAAGTTTCATGCTGAAACTGTCTGGGTTTGCACACTTGCCCTCTGTATGCACCAGTGGGGTTGTTTCCATCGATGTGAAAAAAGCTAGTGACCAAGGTAATGCTGTCTCATGTAAAACAGGCTTAACATAAATAGAAATTATATTCTCATTTGAAAACACAATATTTCACTTTAAGAAACTCTCACTCTACTTTCTACCCAAAGAATTAATTATGCAGGATGTTCAAAAACAAAGGAAAAAAAGCCAGATTCTAATTGGATCATGACCTCATCAAATAGAAAATACTACTCTGCCTGTATGAAAAGTCCTAGCATATAAATTTACTGTTTAAATGTTATTGCAGGGCAAAAAGTGAGTGATTTGAGAAAAGAATTAAATAATGCACACTTTATAAAATATCCAGCGTGTTTGTTTTGTTTTTTTTTTTTTTCTCATAAGGAAATAAACCAGGATGTGTAGCCATGAGAACTGGGACTGCAGCTGGATTATGGAATGTTCTTGACTGTGAGATAAAGCAAAAATATATTTGCAAGCAATGGGCAAGGGGTGCAACAGTTCCACCTATTGCAACTACTGCTCTGGTCCCTGCATGTCCTGAGGGTTGGGTATCAAACAACCATAGAAGTTCCTGTTTTAAAGTAAGTGCCTACATAGTTAAAAAAAGCAGCTTGGTCTGGGGTAAGAAAATAAACAAAAAAAAAAAAAAAGAAAAAGGAACTGACATCTTCATTTTGCAATATCTGAGATTGGAATAGAGCAAAGAACAAAACCTCAAAAATTCTCAGGAAATTATCCATGAGAGGGGAGAAACTAAGGAAAAAAGATGAGGTTGAAAGGAGGGAAGGGAAGGGAGGGGAGAAGGGCACCGGAAAGAAAATGAGGAAGTTTGTGCTTCAGGGGTTGAATGAACTGGAGCAGGAAATAGAAGAAGAGGAACAAAATATCAAGGCCTCAGAGAAACATAAAGAAAAGATAAAAAAAGAAGAACAGGAAACAACACTTAATATTAAAATATTAAAAGGGCAATGTCAAAATTCTGTATTAAACAGCAGAAGCAGCAAAGCTGGTTTGTTGGTGCTGCTCTTTAGGTCTGGTGTGCAAAGATGTGGTATTTGTCTGAGACATGTGAGAGTTCAGGTAACAAACAGGAAAACAGTGAACCGTAGCCTCCAGCAGCACAATTCCTAAAGCTGGACCTTGCTAAAATAAGCACTTTATCCCACAAAAGAAAGGATAATAGAATCATGTGAAAGGTTAATTAATCCAGTATTTATGAAGTATTTGAGAGTTTCTGATGCAAAGCTACAGATAACCTGTGTTTGAAGTACACTCAGCTATATCTGAGCAGGCATTAAACAGGACTTTCAACAAGAAGAGAGTGTAATGTGCAAACAGTGATTTGGGATTATGCAAAGCTGAAATGGGCTAAGTGTGAGATGTTGGTATTTCTTATCACTTTATTGAATCATTGAATCCTTGGTTTTTTTGTTGTTTTTTTTTTTTTTCCATTTCTTTCAAACTCAGCTGGAATTCTATTTGCTTGGGCTCCTTTATCCCCAAATCATAGTTTTAAATTTGGTCAGATCTGTTCTTTTTGTCTCTTGAACTAGTTAGACATCACACTGCAAATGTAAAGTGGGGGATGTAAACTACCATGAGGTCATTTTTTGCCTCTATGTTTGGACTGCTCCCAGGCCATCTTGCCTCTCCACCACAACTATTCTTCTTTTCCTTCAATTGGAAGGTGGCCTGAGCCTCCTCCAAATAAAAATGAAATAAAGGGAATTGTATTTCCTTTTATCAATTCCTTCCTTTTTCTCTCTTTTTTCTTTTTTTTTTTTTTTTTCTTTTTTTTTTTTGCCACTATGATAAGTAGATAGGCAACTCTAGTGTAAAAATTCTATGAACAGAGTGGAAAATGTTATTTTTCATATGGACTTGACTCTTATGAAACCTCAATTATGTTTAAGCGACTATAATTCTTTAATTATTGTAACATGTGTAAAATATGTTTTAAAATAATTTCTCCACAGTGTTTTTGCAGATCAAAAATTAGAAAGAAATCATGGTTTGAAGCTCGAGATTTTTGCAGACAAATAGGAGGGGATCTGGTCACCATTAACACTAAGGAGGAGATACCATTACTAAACCAAGCAATGAGGTTGGTATTTGATGTGTGTTTATCTTGCTAGATTTCAGAGACTTTTCATATGAACTAATATAAATGATCTTAGATGATTTCTGAAATGTATGGATTCCTCAGAAGTGAAAAGACCTGTGATACTTTGAAATTCATCTATTCAGTAGAACAGTGCTGACTGCTTTTAACCTTTTCATGGAAGAAAAAGAGTGATGTGTGTTGAGAAAAATTTCAAAAAACCTCCACAAGTACCATGATTACTTACTATTAATTACTATTTAGAAACACATGAAATTAGCAGTATTTCTCCAAGGGTAGAAAACATGATCAATGTATCTACTGTTTAAGTATGTATGTATCTACCCTGCAGTGGCCAATGCTGAAACCACTTTTTGAATCTCTGAAAGTTTTCTCTAAGTAAATTGAACATTAGGGAAATACATGATCAATACTACTAATAAGCCTGATAACTAAGTTATTGACACTGTACCACAGAAGTATTACACATTTCTATGAAGAACATATGTATGCACTTCCAAAGGTAATAGGGAAATTTGCAACTTATCTGCTATTACAATGTGCTCTAGAAGGTTCAGTGTATTTCTGGATGGTTTTCATGTTGATGTTTACACACTGCTCTGTCCTGAAATTTCTTTTAGTGACTCTCGCTGTATGTTTGAAACATTTTGGCTTGGTATATTTTCCTTGAATCCAGATGAAGGATTTGCCTGGAGTGATGGGTCTCCAGTGAGTATTTTAATTTTTCATCATATTTGTTTGCTTAAGATACTTCTGGATTTCTACATATGCTTTTTGGCTTTTTACAGTTATCCTCATCAAAGAAAACATGGATCCTGCAAACTAATCTGCAGTCCATCTGCTAGTCTGTATTGTCATGATTAATATCATAGCTAAATGTTTGAATGAATGAAAATTCTCTGTATCTCATCAAAATCTGTAGCTTTTTGTGTAATTTATTTTCTCTTCCAATAAGATAATATTTACACCTAAGGTCAAAACATAAAACTTCATTATACTGCATCATGTATCCTGTCTCAGTAGCCATAAACTTCTTAAGAGCTGACCAAACAGCAAGCATGTATATTCCTGCATCCTCCAGAAAGTGTGGTCATAAAATTTAAATTTATTTATTTCCTTGAATTTATCCAGTCATCTCTTGAGCCCATGCAAATATCTACAGCTGTGAAAAACATTCCTGTGGGTTTCTACTTTTATTACCCTCCATTTACTACTACCCCTATCCTTTGGAGGTTTTTTTAACACAAGAAAGGACCTTTTCTTTTGTCCTATTCACATAACTTTCTATAAAAGTTTCAGAAAGTGACATTATCAAGAATTCTTGACAATAATAAGTAGGTTGCATCGCATGGGTCTCCGTTTCCATTTAGATGTCAGTTTCTTCAGAGGTAACTCCTCTAGATTTGTAGGACATGACTTCCCTCCCGAAAGTCACACTCCCACCCTCATTAACCACAGGGAAGGGAAGAAGGGAATGCTGAATTGGTGCATGATATGGTCACTGCCATCAGACAGACGTCAGACAATGTACTCTTGAACCAGGTCAGACGTGGAGTGAAAAGTACCCTGTCTGCACGTGATTAGCATGACTGATATGTGGGTAAAGTTCAGAGCTGGGCAAAGTTCATTAGAACCCGTCCATTTGCCTGTTTCTCTTCTGTGTCTATGGCTTAGGGCGCAAACAAGAAGAAAAGCCCTCCTTGGCAAGACAGCCATGTCTGAACAATGTCATCATTGTCCCACTCTAAAATCCTTCCATTTATTGCTTTCCCTGCTTCCCAACTCTTTTTAGTTAAAATCAGGATCTCTGAGACGAAAGCAATTAATTTACATTTTCTAAAGGAAAGTACAGCTGCTGAAACAGATGTAAAGAATAACAAAGATGATTTCTTCTATAGGTTAGGTACACAAACTGGGATGATAGTTCAAGGAATTCAGGACAACGCAAGTTTTGTGGCTCACTCTATGGTGGGAGATTTTCTGGACTGTGGTCTCTTTTGGTCTGTCAAGTACAGCACAACTGGGTTTGCCAAATAAAACAAGGTAGATTTCTTCTTCTCTTTTGGCAAGAAGATTAAAAAACTTTAATAAGTAATTGCTTTCTAAGTTAAGTTGCTGGAGAAAGAGACAAAATTTTGAGGTACTCCTTTTTCCAAATGGAGGTCAAGAGCATTGAGTAACTTATTATAGGCTGAGATTTTTCAATTATGGTGGATAAGAATAAATAGATTTTTTGGACATAAATTAGGCTATGTAAATAATCCATATATTTGCAAGACTACAAAAATTTTTAATATAAAGATTTTTTTTGCTTTTATTTTTGTAGTGTTGGAGATGAGGATTTGTAAGGGTTTGTATTTTATTTCTTACAATACTAGTTTTTATACTAACACAGGCAAAGCGAAAAATCAGGTATGTCAGGTTTGTCAGATTTGTCGGTACTTCAAGTTTCCTGTGGAATTACTCAGGATTCAACAGCTTTTGAAAAAAACAATAGTTCACAGCAGTGCCATTTCTTTTTCTATCCCAACCAGAAATAACTCACAGTCAGTATAGGTGTATATATACACACATGTACATGGAGCTGTATTTCCTTTTGCTTATGAATATTACTCAGAGAGTTTTTTAATAGAGCTAAATTAAATCTAGTGGAAATTTTCTCCCTTTTGATGAACATACCCCCAGGTGAATTATGGAATATCTACTCATGGATCAGGAAAGGAGTGGTATGCCAAAGTTTAAAGTGTTTCAGATAAATCTACTGTGATTTACTGGCTGGAAGAGAAATTTTCCCTTGCCTTGCTCTGTGCAGGAATGTGATTCAGCTAAAGCTATGGTTTTTGCTGCTGTGAAGCACAGCTTATAATACAAAGTTAAAGTAGATGACCTTGCATATTGAACAATGTGAAGCTGAACTGTGTGGCAAGGCCCACTTTCTAGTCAATAGCAAAAGGGGTGGAGAATCCTGCTCTGCTCCTCAGTCTTCTTGCAGTCAGTCACAAGCTACATCATAAAACACTCTACAGAGATGCATCATGCCTTCTATTTTCCTCTTTTGCAGGAGTGTCGTTAAAATCTGAACCAATTGACACATATGGTAGGTCTTTGAATACATTCTTATTATTCATATTTATTTTCCTAAAATTGTTACTCTAAAAGAAGCTTTTGTGTTCTACACGTACAGAATTTAAGGCTACCTTATTTATCTTCCAGAATATAAAACCACTGGAGATGGATGGGTCATATATGAAGATAAACTCTACTATATCAGCGAAGAACAGATGTCCATGGAAAAAGCCCGAGAGATTTGCAGGAAGAATTCCGCAGACCTAGCTGTTGTTAATAGTAACAGTGAGAGAAGGTTCCTAAAGAGAGCATTGAAAGAAAATGTGAGAATCATTGTAAACAGGCAGCCTAAAGTAGAAACTATTTTGACAATCTGGTTGTAAAACTTGAGTTGTCTCAGAAGCAGAGCCATCCGCATTTTCACTAATGAAATATCCCCCAATGCACCCTTTGATCCCATGGGATTTGGCGTCTCCTGCTCAGTGCCAGCTGTGCTGATGCAGTTGATGGGAGGAGCAATGTGGGAAGGTACCAACTCTCTTGGGAAGTAGCTGGTTTGGAGGGAGAATAAAAAAGGAGTACCAGTTTCTGACTCAAAATATGCTTCTTTTCTACTCCATCCCAAGAGCCTTCAGAGCTGCAGGACTTCGCTCTGATGTCCCAGATAAAAACCTGACTTCTGTGCCTGGGCATCTAAATACATTGCTGTGCTTAACTGCAAGCAGGTGCTTTACTGCTGTGGACTTCAGTGGCTGCTCTGTGAACCTAATCAACGGTGTATCAATTTCTGTTTGTTTTGCCTCAAAGATTTATGTTTTAAATTAAAATAGTGTCTTTCTGCCTTAGGAGAGCTATGGGAGTAGGTCAATAGGATACTTCATTGGTCTAAGGGTCAGCCTCGATAAAAAGTTCAGGTAAGTTAAGATGATCAGTGCAGCTTTTAACATGTAGAGACAAATTCAATACTTGATGGAGCTGGAGGTACTAAATATGTTCTCTTTAAGGTCTGAAGGCTGTTCCACATACTGTATGCAAAGCAGAATGGGTATTCTAGGACTATATTCTAGAATAGTCCAATAGTTTTCCCCAAAAATAAATAGTAAAAGAACCAGTTTTTCTTGAGTGAGCACTTAGCCAAATAAAGGCTTGGCAGATCTACTCTCCATACGTACTTTCTCAAGTTCTTTTCCGAGATTTACCTCATAAATTGGAGTGATGCTCCACCATGCTGAATCTTGTACCTATAAACATACACACACACACACACACACAAAACATGCCCTATATCATAGGTTTTGTCTTTCTAATGCTTTTTATCTATATATCATGCCTTCAGAGGGGTTCTCCAGAGTTAGGAAGACACAGGTAATGAGTACAAAAGGCAATCTCTGCAAACTCCTGTTCCAGGATAAAAGTCAGCAGAAATTCACTGTACAGAAACATTAACAATTATTCTGAAAAGACCGATGCACAAATCAACTCAAAACTAAATTAAGAGATACTGAAGAGCGTGATACACTGCTTACCTTCCTACCTGCTAGTTAAGGCATGTCTGGGAGGACAAAAAATATGCTTCTGAGGTTGAACTGAAAAAGGTTGGAGGGGATTTGAATTTAACCTTTCTGTTTAAATGCCACTGTTGAATGCATGTAAATTACTTACCCTGGGAAGGGCAGAAGAGAAGTGGGAAGAGACAAGTTTGATAGTGACTGAGTCAGTCGATGATTCTAACCTCCTGATTTAGGAGAAAAATTAGGGATATAGAGCATTCCATGGGTCCAGTGAGAATCTCCTTTATTTAGATCAATTGTATCGGCAGCAGTAAGAGATAGAGGTGAATTTTTTCCCGCTTCAGGCTTACTGACTGAAATTCTGAAATACTAATTAAAATGTGGAAACAACCTCTTCTTCCTTCAACAGCAATATATTAAAGTAAAAAACATGTATATATTGATGAAAAAAATTCAATTTTGGTACTTTAGGAAGGATGGTTTTAAAGCTGACAGAATGCCCTTTAGTTTAGAGAAAAATAGAACACCACTCTTCATAGAGCAGAGTAAAATCAACAGAAAAGTACTTTCATTCTTGTTTTCATCTATGAAAACATCAGGAATGCTCAGGGAGAGAAGCATAACATTAACTAGGAATACAGTAGTTATTGTAATAACTTAAAATTTTAATGTTGTTCTTTGTATTATGCATTATGACTAACTGATTTTGATTTCTCATATTAAATGTCATCAAACCAATCCTGGTCCTTAACAAAAAATATGCTTGGTATATTTTTTTTTTCTATTTTGCAACCAGAAATATTTTACAGAAATTTCTTCAAATTAGAATAATCAAGAAAGGAAAATCTCTGACAGTCCCTCCTGTTATAGCCACTTTCCATTAATTATCATAAACATTCTTAATTGTGAGGTGTTTATTAAGACTATCATGTCAAAACTGAAAGTATTAATAACTGCTTATATATCTTTTCTTTAAGCTGGATGGATGGAACTCCAGTAACCTATGTGGCCTGGGCTCCTAATGAACCAAACTTTGCAAATAATGAGGAAAACTGTGTGGTAATGCTGCCAGAGCATGGTAAGTAGCAATGCAAAACTATTAGATTTTGTTTGTCTCTGTTCGTATTGTAACCGATGCTGTCAAACTTCTGCTGTCAACTGTCACACAATCTTTGGTATCTTTTTTCTGCAATTTCTTTCCAGTGAAAAACCTATGCAATGCTGTAACTCTTCCCAGTCATGGGACCATCAGCCATGGAAGAACTTACGTCCTTAGAATGGGGAGATTTCAGTACCATGTGTAATTTAAAAAGCAGATGTTTCTTTCTGGATTTGTAAGATTGATATTGTACCTTTTTACAGGGCTTTTCACTATTTCTTTCAATAAGTTGAATGGTTTGTCTTCTCTCCCATGAACTTAAGAAAACATTTAAAGCAGCTACAGGAAAAGGGATTTGAAGGCACAAGTCATTGAGGAAAGAAAAAAATACTTCTAATGACCTAAGACATGTTTACAAGTACAATGAAATGCAAATTTGTTGCAAATCCTAGAGCCCTATTTCCTCTTGTCTCTATTTCTGTAACTTAGCTGAGGCTAATGGTAATTTAGTATATATGTATTGATTTCTCAATGTATGTTTTACAAAGAATTCATGAGGTGTGTTTGAACACTGTATTCTGCCATTAGATTGATTTAGTATTTCCTATCTCCTCCATTTCTGATCCTTTTTCTTTTCAAATTTGCTTACTGGTGTGTTTCCTCTGCTGCCTGCAATTTGATGGTGCCAGAGCTCAAAAAAACCCATAATCAGGTTTGTTTTAAACCAAAACACAGACACTGTGGAGAGAGCCCTGAGTGAGGAGCGGATGTGTCAGGGAGCTCAAATTAACTGCAAGGGCCTACGGTGGTGTTACTGTTGGAGCTTATTTGGAGGTGCCATAGTTACTTTGCCTTCAGATCAAGCTGCAGCCTGAAATAAAAACAGAGAAAATTGTGCTCATTAAAAAAAAAAATAGTGATAAATTATTATTACAAATACTATAGCATCTCCATTTGTTTATTTTTTTAATTATTTTTAGGCTTGTGGAATGATGTAAACTGTGGTTCTGCCAATAAATTTGTATGTGAAAAACATAACAGTTCTGTTAATTCAACATTTGCTTCTCCATTGCCTCCTGGAGGATGCCCAGAAAGTTGGATGTTTTTTAACAACAAGGTATGTCAACAAATATCTTCAGTAAATTGTATTAAGCAGTAGAACTGAAAAGAAAATACTGAAAACCTCACATTTTTTATGACTATAAAGTAAATCTGGAGAGTAATTACTTAGTCAAAATGTGCAGGCTGCGTGGCTGGGCTTTTTTTTTTGAGCTGACTATAGGCATTTTACTTTACAGAGAAATACAGTAAAAGATGTGTGTTGAATACATTTCAGAGTATAGTTTGTGCAGGCTTAAAATACACTGTTACTGTTTAAGAAAACCTCTCCTCCTCTCTTCATGTATATTATTTTTTTAGAAATGCAAATTTGTAATGGTCAATTTTGTAAAGAAAGGTGGAAGATTAAGAAAAAATATATTTGGGCAATCACTTTGGCTTGTAAGGGCTTCACAAAGCTCTGAGTTCAGAAAGATGATATCAAACTACAATTGTTTTCAGTGCAGCTTTGCATTCAGAGACAGTCTGGAAGTCCTCTTTGCTGTAACAAAAGAGTTTGTACCAATCTGAGTTGAAGCTCCATCCCCCAAAGGTTATTTTATCTACTCTATGTACACTGCACTGTTATTGCATCCTCAGAATGTTAAGTCGTTGGAAGGAAGACAAAGAACAACTGGAGATTTTTCCCTGCAGCTGTGTCACCCAAAGCCACATTTTCTTGATTTCAAATGATGCCTCTATTAGTGCAGAAAGAAGGCAGATGAAAATGTGAAGAGTGATTATGTACTTAACCTCATTCCATCCAGTAAATTTGATACCAGACTCCTGGATTACACCTGGTGCAATGACAAGGGATAAGTGTATGCCTGGGTAGACACACACACTTCCTACTCTTGAGCTCTGTCACTTGTTCTAGTCCTGATTTCTTTTTCTGCAGAAAAGTATATCTTAGAGGTAATTGATATTATTCACATACAATAATTCCAGTCTTTGATAGTTTGAAAAAATGTTTGATTTGTTTCCAGTGTTTCAAAGTATTTGCTTCCAATGTAACAAAAAATCTCACATGGCATTCTGCACGAGAAGTTTGTTTCAAATTGGGAGGAAACCTGGCTACCATACCAAATGAACAAGTGCAAGGTATGTATATGGGCTCTACTGAAAGAAAAAAATCTTTATCTCTCATTAAAGAAACTGCTATACTCTCCAATATAGAATATGGGATTAGCTGATGAAAATTATTTATTAGCCAGGTCACTCCATGGTTTATTTTAACTCAAGTGCATGACAATAGCTAAAATTATTACATTTAAAAAATAAATTTTGTTTCTAGTTCTTTCAGTTGCTTTTTTTTTGTGAAACTTCCAGTCTGTTTTGAGTGTGGTTGCACAGATCTCTCATACTGACAGAAAATTGTATTTTCTATCTCTCTCACTGGCAATAGGATTTGCTGAAACACTATGTGTGCATACACAGTGGGGAAGGGATGCACATCTAAACATTTAATTAACTGCAGATGGGCTCTGTAGTGGAGAATGTTTTCCTTTTATTATGGCCCCCACTCTTTTGCACTTTTCCCCTCTTTTGGGCAAGTCATATCGTGATGAGCTTTCCTTAATGAGAAATCTTTGCTTCCCTCTAGCTTTTCTCTTCTATCACCTGAAGTATGCCACAACTAATGTTTGGATTGGGATGAATGATATAAACCAAGAGTCCACATTTCTTTGGACAGATGGAAGCACTGTTTCCTACACCAACTGGGTTCATGGTGCACCAGAAAATAAACAAAGCTACTTTGACTTTTATGAGTATGAAACATTGACAGATGATGCTCTGGAGGTATAGGAAATTTAAGTAACCTGTATATCTTGGGCAGCTAGATGATCTTCCTAAAACAAAAAAATTACAACAGCAATAATAGGATCCTGAAACAAGTCCTTTTGTAAGCAGAATGGGGTTTAGCAAATCATCTGATAATGATTCCAACTATACACAAATGTTTGGCAAAGGTTCTGTGGAAGAGGGGTTTTGTGCCTTCCATCTGAACTGAAGACCAGTTCTCTAAAAGAAGCTTGGAGAATCTTATATGATATCAGTTCCTTCCCAAACTGCATTGATTCAAATACTAAAGTTGCAACACCAAAGAGAGAGAGGGTATGATAAACCAAAATTGAGACTGTTGATGCAACAATAATTTGTTTATGTATATGTCCCACTCCAGGCTAATGTGCTCCATACTACTTCACTTATTTCTGATGGTACAAATTGATATCACCAATGAAATTACTATTTCTCTGCTGAAACTCAATCTCTTTTCCAAAGGTGGTAATTTCTGAGGAACTGATTGGCAGTCACCCAAGATTTTTAACATCTACCATCACTCAGCTTGCTGATGACCATAACTTATTTGAATCAGCATAAAGGAGAATCTTGGATCAAGTGCTGAAAGACTGTCATGGCCAGTCTTGAAATCTGGGAAGTCATGAAGGAAATATTGGAGCAATCAAACATAAGGAAGTAAACAGAAAATGTTTTGTTGCTCAGGGCATCTGATAATGATAACTTGATAATGACTACAAAAAACCCAGCAAAGAGTGTATGCTTTCTGCAAGAGAGTCTGCTTCAGTTAAACTAGGGCAGAATAGTGCTTTTAATAGTAGTTCTTATATTGTTTTTCTCATTGATGAAAACATTTTGAAGCAGATCTATATAACTGTAAATCAAAACTGAGAAGATTAATTATAGGTACTTCAGTCATTTCTACAGTCATTAAAGAGTTATTAATAAAGCTGGTAAATTTGTTTTTAATTGACTTCTTTCAGAACTTAACTGGCACCAATGGAAGCTTGGTTCAAATTTACAGGGTTGCTAATAAATATCAGGTCAAGCTGTTTGGCAGAAACCTAGGAAATTTCAATTAATTACACAGATGTTCAATGAGCTCCTCTCCTCTCTGCCATCAGGCCTGCTCTAGCAGTACAGGAGCTTCAGCTCACCACATCCTCACTGCCTTTTGTAATGGCTGTGCCTCTTCTCTCCTTCAGACAGATTGTGTCTTCATCATGAAGTCAGACGGGAAGTGGAGAGATGATAGCTGTGACAACAAAAGGGGCTACGTGTGCCAGATGAATTCACGTGAGTTCTGTTCAACCCAGTCTCCTAAACAGAAAGAGTATCTTGGTTAGATAAACTGAATATATAAACTGAAATTATTTCTTCCAGCTTTGAGCCTCATTCTGAGGCTCTCAGGCTTTCAGAGCTCCCTCAGTGTTAAGCCAGTGTTATGTTAAAAGTAGAATTTGTTTCCCAAAATTTGCTGAAGAGGAACCCCATCTTAAATGGGTTTCGTAACTAATCATAATAATACTAGAGAATAATAAATGAAAATGGATTTCTTCTCAGCAAGGTAGTAGGGGTTTAGGCATCCTGTTTAAGTGCAGTATAAATCGTGTTCTTGCAGTGATCTTCCCATTCTCCTGGATGTCTCTGAGCAGAGCATTTAATCCTCTCACAGTATTTTTACTGAATAGCACATGACGTCAATCAGAATGTACAGCTTCTTGGATGTGTCTCTTGTAGAAGAATATTGTTATTTTTTACACCAAAATAAGTGATAAATATTGACTCTTCTCCTGTAGAATTATAATTATACAAATCCCAGCTGCCCAGCCATATAACAGGAGTAGAGAAGGCAAAGCACAGATAACAAAACCATTTTGCCTCAGCTTTATTAAAATAAAAATTATTCTCTGACCCCTCACTTCAGTCAGTGCCTGCAGCCTGTTCTCTCTCAGCACAGCTAACTTGCTTGTAAGAAGACCCTTCCCTGCAAAGCAAACATATAGTTTTATGGAGGCATTTTTAATTTGCTTTATCCCAGTTCCAGCTCTTCTGAGTACATTTACAATTGCAAGGATGGAAATATACAGTGCCTGACTCAAACATGTAGGCAGCATTCTGGCAGCCCTTACAAACAGGCCAACAACTTGGAGTCAACAGCAAGTGGTGATCAATTAATATCAGGTATCAAAGTCTCAGGCTGAGACTACAGATTACAACAGTTAATGCCTTAAATGACTTGTCCTAAGTCCTACCCACCACATTTATCTGAAATAAATGCATACTCAGATTTCATTAAATTATTTGTAGCACAGAATCTGAAATATCCAATTTAGACGTCTTAGTCTGGACCAGTCATTTCTATAGCAAGTATACTCTATTTCAGGACATCCAGGATTTCACTCAGCTTACTATATTAACATACTTGCTCCATATCTTGAAAGTTATTTTTGGTGCTTTTTTTGGGGTTGGTGTTTTTGGAGGTTTGGTTTTTTTGGTTTGGTTTTGGTTTTTGTTGTTTTTATGTTTTGTTCATGAGCTTAGAAAAAGATTTTGACTTATTGACTAGGACCTTTTTGACCAAATTTTTATAGCTTCCATACTAGAGAAGGGCAATATGTTGTAAATTCATGCATTCGGTTTTTCCTCCATAGTTCCCTTACAGCCTGAAGCACCATCCACAAATCCAGCCTCTGGCTTTACTCATTATGGTGGCAGCAGCTATTCAATCATTTCGTCTGAAATGCAATGGGAAGAGGCCAGAAAAAATTGTCATGAGAAATCTGCAGAACTTGCCAGCATTGCAGATGCCTACATCCATTCATTCTTGTGGATCCAGATGCTGACATATGGAAAACCCATATGGATTGGTCTTAATGGCAATATGGTAAGTGCTGGATAGATGGGAGGTGCAGGTGCTCAGGGAGCTCTCCTGCTCCAATAGTCCCCTGGATGAGCAGTTTATAACAGCAGAACAACTCTTTTCTGCATGGCTTCACTGTTAAACACACAAAAAATCTAGGGGTCCTGGTAGAATTAGTCAAGGAGTTTCATCCACAAAACAGAGTGAAGAATCACAGAGAACGTTGGGCAAGAAGCAAAAGATGAAACTAGAAAGTACTAGAAACAGTAAAAGAAGTCAAGCTGCAGGCTGAGAGTCACAAGCCAGAAAGTACAGCTGTCATGAAGTGATTGTTGGCCATCCTGAAAGTAAAATGCCCTGCTATACAGGAGGATACTTAGAGCTATTATTATATTAATAGGAATTACTATGAGTATTAGGGAGATATTTTAAGATTTAAGCTGTTTAATGCTTAATGTTGAGTAATCTTTATGCACAAATAGCTCCCAACTTTAATTTAAATAAAGCAGAGCAGAGGGGAAAAATTCTGAGTAATTGCTTCTCTTGATATTGGATTTAATAAATGACTTAAGATGGTCTCATCTGACTTTCTCTTTGCCATGCTGTAGAAATTTGTTACTTCAGAAAAACCCTCCCAAAAGCAATGTAGTGTTGAATACTGTTCATGTGTTGTTCTAGTGTAACTCAAATTGCCCAGTGACATTGCTTAGAACAGGCTTTAAAAAATGGCTTTTTTTCTGAAAAAATCAAATAGGCATATGATTATATTTACTCTATATTTATGTGACAGAACTTTTTATGTAAAATAATTAAAAATCTATTACCAGAATTTCTTTGTTTTCAGACTGGTGGCTACTACAAATGGGCCAATAACTGGAAAACCAGATACACAAAATGGGCAGCAGGGGAACCTAAGGAGAACAATGCTTGTGTTTACCTCTCTCTTGATGGTACTTGGAAAACAGCATCCTGCAACGAAAGCTACTTTTCAGTTTGCATGATATCAGATGGTAAGCATCTGATAAAGGCATGTAACAATTTTAAAGATACATTCTTAATTTTATTAGTCTGCCTAATCCCAGAGACTTTACTTTAGCTTGGGCTACCCCTGCAGAGGACTATGCTTGAGGGTAGCACCTACCTCCCTGCAGAATGTGGATGTTTGCTATTGGATGATGTATGAATTTAGGCACAGGAAAGGCTCTTGTGCAAATCCATATGGCTGCACTGCTTTCATGGTAAAGCTGTTTCCATATGATGAAGCTCTATCTTCAAGGTATATCTTACTCTTTACAAGACATGACCATAAATCACATGAATTTGTGTGTAATATAAGTAGGTTCTGGGATGGTGCACTGACTGTATGAACTTCAGCTGAGGAAGCTCACACACAAGTGTCTGGCAAGAGTTTCACTTCCATCTGCTATTGCTAGAGCTACAATTGTAAGAGCTTTGGAAATGTAAATGATACTTTAACTCTCTGCAGAAATATGCAGAGGCATTTTTGCATCTAGATTTTTTAGAATCGTGCTGTTTTCCCTCCTGTGTGTTTTAAGGCTGCATACATTTGGTCTGCTTATGCAGTGCAAGAACCACAGATCCACCAAAGTGAATTGGAGCTGCACCCATGATCAGAAATGGAGTCTAACTTTGCAGAGGCATGCTCCACTGATGGCTTTTCTTTTTCTAAAAAGTGACAACATGAAGAGACCAGCCAGCCAGATAACATGGGGCTGTGGAATTAATGATTCATTAGCCTACAACAGCTTTCTGTGTTGTGATAATGCAAATATGAGATTTGTACCACCCCTCAGAGTTTGCTTTTCTCACAGTACTTCCAAGGCAGTGAGGTAGATGTTGCAGGATGCAATTTGATTCCTTGTCCTAAGAAATGTGATTTGAGAAATAAGATGTTTCACACTTTTGACTGCTTGGGTCTCTCTGCTGTCTGGGTTGGGGGAATGTGGGAGTAGTCAGGAGTAGATGTCCAGATAGATAAAGCTGGGTGAGAGATCCCACACTGTTTACACACGTCATACAATCATAGATGGCTCATAATGCAATACCAATTTCATACCATATGGCTTCTTTAGAGATAGCTCCTACTGACCCTGCTGAGATGCCTGGAGACTGTCCTGAAGCAGATGAACTCCAAGCTTGGATCCCTTACCACCATCACTGCTACTACCTCGAAGCATCAGCTGGGAGAACCTGGGCGCTGGCCTCCCTTGAGTGTGCTCGTTTAGGTGAGAACCTTCATTATCAACTAACAAGATGTGCACCAAGGTTTATACCAAACTGAAATAAAAATGTAAAAATATTGTTTTTTTAAAAAATCTAGAAATATTTTTCTACCTAATAAGCTGTTCTAAGGCTGGCACAATGGAAATAAGCTGACACAAGTGACTTTGTGCAGTGTTCTGTCCTCTCAGTGCTGCAGCTTCCCTGAGTATGGAGCTGCCCATGAGCTCTTGCCTTCTGGGATAGTGTCCTGGGAGCAGCAGTGGGGGCACAGGCTCTAAGTACCTCCAGGTCATTGTCTTCTGCAAGAAGCAGTGGAGAGACCAACAGAGCAGCATTAATACTGCCAGAAGCTATTCTTTGTACAGACTAGAAAGAGGAGGTCATTATAGTTGTTCCTCACGTAGTGTGTGGTTATTTGCTCATTAATGCCTTTCAGGAGCTACCTTGGTTTCAGTAGAAAGCATGGATGAATCTCACTTTCTGACCCATAAAATTCAACCACTTGGAAATAAAGTAGGAGGCTTTTGGATAGGACTTTACCAAAATGTGGAAGGTATGTCTTACTTTCAATTTCTAATGGAAAAATGCTTTGCTATTATAAGAAAATGGAGGATTTAAAAAAATAAAAAGGGTTCCTGCTGAGAAGTGGCTTACTATAGATTTTTAAAGTAGATTGCTGAGCTAAAGAGTACATTTTAATTTTTTTTACTCTGTGAGTTGCTCTATAGGCCAGTGGTTGTGGCTAGATAATGTTGTCCTGGACTTTGTTAACTGGGAGGAGAAAGAGTTCAGTGTGGAGCATCGGTGTGTTGAAATAACTGCACCATCTGGTTATTGGGACAAAAGTGATTGCTCTTCTGAAAAAGGATTTATCTGCAAAAAACGCAAAGGTAAGTCCTCAGTGTGTCAGCCCTTAGTGACAGGGCAGATCTGTTCACCAGTAACCCTTACAGCCCTTCACCACAGGTCCAGAAAGGAAATTGTCTGAAGGAGAGCACTATCATTTTATTCTTCTAACTTAGATGCTAAAAATCAGTCTTATCTAAAAAAAAGGTAGGTAGTCATTGTTAAACCTTTGCACTTTCTGCTGTAGTAGCTGTGAGATCAGATTTAATTTTCCAGCTTTTGCACTGTGCATTGTTCCCAGTAAATCATGGGGAGCATCTCTGTCGTATGCTGAAAACCTCAAAAAAAATAAAGGCTTTCTGCATAGACAGTTTTAAGATTTCATTATTTGGATGAAAAGTTGAAATAACTTGATTTCAATGCCAAAGACATCTCAAGACATGATAGGTGGTGAAAAAATAACTGAAAATTTGGAGTTAACATTTACTCTTTTTCCAAGTAGTGTTTAATTAGAAAATAACCCTGAAATGTAACCAAGAAACAGTCATCTCCCATGCACTGTTAATTTCTGTGCTTAAATCAGCACACACCCATGGCAGTAAATCAGTTAATCTCTATTAAAGATTTACTAAAGACATCCAAATTACATTCCATTCTACATAGTACTAAAATAATAAGGAATCTCGAAAGTCCATTCATTGAATCATAAGGGGCTGCCTTAGCAGGGGTTACTGTTGATTTTTACCTGTTCATTTTGCATTCTGCTTTGCTTTCACTTTATACCTGTCCTTTATAAATTCTGCTCTGGGTATCAAGGGTGTTTGCAAGCTGTGACATAAAAGAGCTAAGAGGAGAAATATTTTCATGATAATTTAGAAATCTTTAATTCTATGTGTATAATTCTTTTCTGAGTTCTATACTTTTTTTTTTTGCTCTTCTTCAACAACAAAATTTTGTAAAGGTCTTTCATTTTTCTCTGTCTCTATCTTACAGAGGAGCAAATAGAAAGATTAATCGTGTGATTCAGTAGGACTTTTCTTAGGAAGACATTTAGGAATCAAAAATTTTGAAACAGCTAGACATGCAGATCTTCCCAAAATATGCCATGTAAAACTAATCTCCAGAGTGGTACATCATGTTCTTAGTACATTAAAATTAATATTTCAGGAAAAATGTGAAAAGATATTTTGAATGAACATAGAAGGGAGTTTGTATCTGAAAGTTGTAAATATAAAAACAATGTAAGGTTTTAGAAGTGGATATGGTTAAGTGGGAAGATAAAAGCTTAACAACAATATATTTTTTGCCTCAAATTGTTGCCTTTTATAGCAGGCATATATGTTATTAATGCAATGGTAGAACTTCAGGGGTTTTTGTTCCTGTACTATTTTTGCAAAACAGTCAAATGTATGGATTCTAATGAAGTGTCATATCATTTCTCTCTGATATTCACTGAAGTTGAGCGGAATGGGAGCCCTACAAAGCAAAAAGGTAAGAGCTTTCACAAGAAAATTAAGAAAAATCTAAATAGAGGAAGAACTTAAAATGAGTTTTCCCAAACCACTCTCTTTTAGACAACAAATCCTGCTGAGGGTTGCTCAATCACTCGGGGTAACCCCAAGGTGCCTTCTGCATGCACAAGAGCACTCAGATGTTCTTGGCCAACGGGACTGCTGCAGGGCTAACCCTGAGCTGACCAGCTCAACACTGGCCAGAGTGGAGAAGAACTTTGAGAACAGCTACAGAGTGCTTCAACTAGGCTGTTGGAAGCTATGTAGATGGATATGAAAGTTTCTTCCAAAGATATTATTGTAAATAATGTAACATAAAAATATTGTAAAACCAATTTCCAATAATTAGCATCCCATATCCATCTAAAGCATACATTTTCAATAAATTCTTACAAGCATCCACCACATGCATTGTATGTCACTGTAATCCAGATCCACTAAAACCATGTTAGCTTTAGGAACAGAGATCTGACTACTGCTTAGCAAAAATTCAGGGCTCAGTTTACAGCCTTCAAATTCAGGCAGAGAGAGAGAATCTCCCTCATGTTTTTATGTTGTATGTGGAAATAAAAACTACTATGTTTTCTCACAGTTATATGGATTCATTTCAGGCAAGGAAAATAACGAAGAGACTCACCCAGCTGTTCATGTCTCTGTTTGGCCACTCACTTTCTTGGCTATTTTAACTGTTTTTGGAGCTGGCATGGCAGCCTATTTCTACAGAAGAAAAAGACAAAACCAGCTCTCAACAGATTCTGGCAATGAAACACTTTTAGAATGATGTGGTGACTGAAGAGTTGGTGAGAACGGATCCTGTGCCATGTTACTTGGAGCAGCAAGTTACTCGCTGAAATTAAAGCATGTATTTGTTAAAAGTCCCTAGTGAGATCTTAAACGAATGAGAACGTGTGTAAATTTAAATAAATTTTGTCTTTGTAAAAAGCATGAGCTGATTTTTTTTTTAATCATACATATTTGACAAAATCAGAATTATGGTTTGATGCTATAATTTTGTAATGGTCGAGATTTTTCTCAAGTGCTTTAGCAAGGACAGTAGTGCAAAACACTTGTCAAAAAACAATTACATGTACTGGAAATGGACTATAAAATTCAACTAGTGAGAAGGAATGTCCAATAAAGCATGAATGCCATTTAGAACTGCATTGCTGTGACTTTGTGGACACTAAAAACCTCAAAAATTAGAACCTGTCTAACTCTGTTGCAAAATTGAACTCATTTCACCCCACAAACTTCAGTGCATCAGACCAGCACTTTCATTGTTCCTTATGGATATATCCTATTACACTTATAAAACTGCTTCATATTCTTATCTCAGAAAAATTCAGGATAGAAAACGTTGTCATGTCCATTTTCTGCTATGGAAAACATAGTTCATGTCAGTAAAGAATATTAAGACTGGGTGTAAGTCATAATAATTTTTCAATTCAATAATGTGATTGTTAATTGTGTTATGTTCACTTACTTGAATTAAAATATTCTTACCCTTACATTCTTCCTTCTTTTTGTTAATGCTTTGAAATAAACAAAATGGTTTTCTATTAGTATAATTTTCGGCTTCAGCATTCCCTGTGAATCAAGTGAGGGGAAAGGGGAAGGGAGGTGCCCCTGCCAGCACAATAACTCTTTTGTCAGTTACAAGGAGGGCTTCTCTCCTCACCACTTTGAATTCAGCTTGAATAAGCACCAACTTCCCATTTTTAAATGCAGGAAAAAGGAACTGAAAATTAAGGAATGCAGCAGATGGTTCTGTACTAGAAATCTGCAAGACACTAAGTTTTAGATGTCAGAAAAATAGTAGAAAGCACTACAAAATAGCTTTTAGGTGAGCTGTAATTACAATTAAGACACTAAACACTTTATGAGAAAGAGTGCTTAGCAGATAACCTCAGGAAACAAGGGGCTCCCCCAGCTGCACAGAGTCTATTGAGCAAGCTGGAAAGTTGGAAAAATAAAAGAAAAAAACCCCCAACTAATGAAGTTTCTTTCCTTGGCACTGAACTCCAGTTTTCTTGAAGTAAATACAAGCAGGAGTGTAGGACACTGCTGAGGACAGGTTATTGCACAAGGGGGTATGCAGCACACAGGATACTGACCCCAAAAGGTTTGCAACTGGCACGAAGGCGGTTGGTCATATGAAAAGGCTCTGAAGTACTCAATTCCTCTTTCAGCCTACCCCAGTGTCTGCACTAATCTTTCCTCATCACTGTAGCACTGGAAGAATCCTCAGAAGCATCTATTTACAGGAGAGGGGGAAGGAAGCCCAGTTTGAACCAGACCCAGACTGCCACTCTGTGAGGCAAATGAGAGAACTGGGCAAGAATTATGTCCTCCAGGTAGTTTCCCTTGGGATTTCCTATGCCAGAGGGATTAATTTTGTTATTTTAGATGTATCTGAAATATGTTTTCACTCAGGAAACTCAGCTTCTATTTGTGCTCCACCACATCGGTCCCTTAGCACCATTCAGCTCTATGACTTAGAGCTACTCTTGCAAGCCTTGCTCACACTAAGCCCACCCTTCATGCGACCTGCAAACAGAATAGTTATTATTAAACAATTCGTTTAATTCCTACTTTTGCTGTAATGCAGATATTTTTTTTCCTAAAATGCTTTCCCTTCTTACTATTTTCTACAGCCAAGTCAACAGGTTTGCCTGGTTCTTGCAATAATTTTCCACAACACTCTTTTAAAAATAAAAGCAATGATAGTTGCTCCTCCTCTGACATCTACTGTTCAGCTTCTATATATATCTCACTACTCGCTATTTCACTTCTTGATTTTTTCACTTTTGCTATCACAACTTCTTTTAATTTCACTGTTGTAAATAAACACAAGGAACAGCAGGACTTGTGAATATTTGCCACTATGGTTTTGCAGCACATTTTTACAAGAATTGCCATGCCAATACAAGTCTTCAGATGAGCACTTTACTAACACATTAAAATGAGCTTTTCCAATTTAGTTTGTGTTTGGCTTTGTCCTGAAATAGCCTAATTAGGAATTTCTCAGATAAATAAACACATCCTTTTACTTCATTAAAGCATTAAAGCATTCCAGGCAAAACTTTCCTTTCTGTTACAAGGAAGCTTACCACTGGCCCACAGTGTTGAACATCTTCACTTTTTTCAGATTTTGACAAGCAATTATGAACAGCCCAGCCCCAAAGTGGGATCAGATAAACCAATGCGACAATGTTAAATTTGCCTCAAAGTAGGCAAAAAACTCATGAGGCACCAGAAACTGCAGATCCTGTAAAGTTTGCTCTCTTCTAGATATACAGTGATGTGACATTGTTGCAATGTATTGAAGTGCTGGGACTTTTCCTCCCTTTGTTTCTGAGATGTAAGTGTTAAAACTGAGGGTTTTAGTTGGTGATATTTCACTGCAGGTTTCTTGTCCCCAGTTCTCAAGTTGCTTTTCCAGGTCTGTCCTGTGTAGCACCCCAATTACTAACCTGTATTAATATTAGCAATGTCACGGAAGAAGACAAAATTTACACTTCTAGTTAGAAGGATGGAGACTTCAGTTTTGGAAGGGACTTGCTTTTCAAAGAGAGCAGTGTTTACAATGGGCACTCCAGTTATTTCAAAATACCATGTGACAGGACATTTCCTTTTTCAGAGAACAGAGCTTTATCCATCAACCCGTTGACACAGAGAAGGACCCATTACCATCCACAGAGAGAAGGATTTTTAAATATTGCCAATCTTCTAGTCCAACTTTTGGTAGAAGAATGAGAAGCAAGTTACATTTGCAATGAGTTTCTCCAGGTTTCTAGTTTTCCTTTCCCTCGTGCAATGTTCACTACAGTCATCAGGTAAGTTTCCTGTTGGTGTTGTATTAAACTAGATAAGAAAATGCTTTACCTTGGGCAGTTTTACAGTTTTAATGCATAGATTGATTATTTTGGGTTTTATATCAGATTTGATACATGATCTAAAGAGTATGTTAGATAAACTGGCAGTTCTTGATTCACAGAATAAAAGAGAGGTTCTGTAGGGACTTTGGGAAAATGGAGGTAATAAGAGCAGGATCTTTAAACTGGAATTTCTTTCTGTGGAAATATTAAATCAGATGGCACTGTGTGGGAGGGAAATGAAAGATGAGGAAGCATGGACCTCTTTCCTTTTACCCTTCTCATCACACCAATGGTGCTGTGATCAACATCAGTTACATGTTTTCATGATAAGCTGCGCTAGTTTCTCTTTCTGCCCCACAACATGAGGCATGAGAATGAAGAACTGGCTCCTCCCCTCCAGCCTCGCCAAATTAGAAGAACAGTTCTGCTCTGAAGATGTATATCAGTCATTGGGTATAGGTATAGAGAGAAATGGTAAGGCAGTAATGTGTGGAGAACTAAGTGGAGGAACGAGTTTGTATGAGTGTGAGATTGAGAGTCTATATCAGAAATTTCAGGATGAAAGAACATTCCCATTATACTGTGATAGTTTAAAAATATGGAACATTGCTAACCTTAAAAGAATCTGAGTTCAGGATGAATCTGCAAGATCATTCCAAGCAGAGAAGTGTGCAACTGAAACCTAAAATGTGTACTGTGTAAATATCCTTGTGACAACCTGGTCTGCATTCACTCTTTTTGCTTCAACAGCTAAGGAATAGATGTGGTGAAAAAGTGGTAATGGATAGAGTGATCGAGCAAATAAAGCAAACCTATTTAGCTGAACAATGCAGTGAACTCAGTGTTGTTTCAGTTCCACTTGTAGCTTTTCCCTCTTCAGGAACCACAGTGTATCACTAACATTTCATCACAGAATTTGACTTGCCTACAGTGTATATATATCAAATTCTAACCAGAGTATTTAAACTTCTCATCTTACTAAAACATTTTATTTAAAATCTCTAGCTACATCAGGGAGGAAATGATAATAAAAATTAATTTTAAAAGATTAACTTCTCAATTCAGATAGACAAATATATGATAGATGGATCTGTTATTAGAAAGTGAGATTTATGATTGTATTATTATTTTCATGTCCTCTTAACAATTTTTTCCCCCTAGTTACTTTCACATTACGAGGAAATGCCAATGGACAGCCTTGTGTATTCCCTTTCAAATACGAAGACAAGCAGTACAATGAGTGCACAGATGCTGGCAGGTCAGATGGCTGGCTCTGGTGTGCAACAACTGCAGATTTTGATGCCGATAAACTGTATGGATTTTGTCCACTAACAAGTAAGTCCTTCATTTTATTCAATAACTTGTCATGGAATGTTGTTGAGCAAGCCATCTCTTGAGCTAACAGGTTCTTTAGGAGCTACCAGCTGCACACCTGCACGGCTGACCTTGTCAGAGCAGCCCAGATGAAAATCACCTGACTGACCACTAGTCCCAATGGCTGAGAGCTCTCACTGTAGTGAATGAAGAGCAAGAGGTGCCACCAGGTTCCTGCTTCAGCCCAGACAGGTTCTGATGCATCTGCTGGAGGTGACTGTTTCTCCTTGTGAACCAGAGGGATGAAGACACTCTTTGATACCTGATTTTATGGGACTTGAGTGCATAGCATGAACAGCATGAATTTAGACATCTCACTTATTATTTAGACATTCACCTTCCTTTCAAAAAATTCCTATTTCTCTTCATTCTTCAAACATTCCCTATAGTCACTCCTTACCTAAACTTCTATGTTCTATTTTTTCCCTCTGATTTTCTATCTTATTCTAATTTCCTATTGCCAGCCTACACAACAATGTTGCTGCAAAAATTATCCTCCTCTCCCACCTTTGTGTTATCTTCTGGACTGAAGTTATGTTTGGATTCCTCCACTTGAGGAGGCAAACATTGGTCTCACCAGTGTCCTTCCCAATAACACAGCAGTTTCACCAGGTTTTCTGAGCTACTCTGCAAAAATAGCAGCTGAGCTATACATTGGTGCTACACAGACTTCTTTCATTGTTTCTCAAGCTGTCAAAGGGCCAGGTTGTGCCATTTTTGGAAGAGCTGTTTTTCTTGACAGTGAGCAAAGAGGGAGTTCCTGCCCATCGGGCATGAAGAGTCTCCAGGGCCATAGTTCACCTACACACTTGGTTTATACTGGAATCTCTTATTTTCAATCAATAGATATGTCTGGTTTACCTAGAATTGCATTTCCAGTTTGAGAAAATTCAAAAGCAAGTATTGGGAAACAATTAAGTCCTTTCTAAAAACACAAAAATTTAAAATAATGTGTTTAATTAGAAAAAAATACATACATATTTTTGTAAATTGATGCCCAGATTGATTTTATTTTTTTCTGATACGCCAGCTAATAGGGTGCATCTGTAGAGAATTTGCATTATTACACACTTAGTTTTGTTACAGTTGGTGCATGTGAGTCCACTAGAACAGTGCTCTATGTCACTTTTTCCAGATGACACAGAAAGATTTTGGACAGAAGATGTTTCAACTGGCATTCTCTATCAGATAAACCCAGAATCCGCTCTAACATGGCACCAAGCAAGGAAAAGCTGTCAGCAGCAAAGTGCAGAACTACTAAGCATTACAGAGCCTCAGGAGCAAGCATATATCAGAGGTAAAAGGATAGAGAACAAGACCTTAAACTCTGCTGTGATGAAGCTGGCTGCCTTGTCATCTGCCTCAGCAAAGGAAGAAGGCAGGGTTTCTGGGGTGGTTCAGCAGCCACCAAGAGGGGGATGGTCTGAGCTGCCTTTCCACTGCCTGGGGTTTTTTATGAAGGGTTGGCCACAAACCTCTTTGGGAGTGAAATGTCCCCATGCCATCATTGTGCTCCAGATGGGAGCTCCTGGAGCTCCTGCTTTCCTCTGCTCACCTCTGTGCAAGAGCACTCACTCCTGACCCGGGCTGTGGGCTGGCCCTCAAATCTACCTTTTTCCACTGTGTTTCAAGGATTATTAATCTTTTCAGGAGAACACATGGTGACGGTTAGATTGGTCCTAATATGGGCACATTTGCATAGATAAATTACAAATAACTCCAGTGAATTTCAGGTACAGATGGTACCTATTTCATTATGAATAGTGTAAAGGAGGCCTAGAAAGAACTCACATAGAAAAAGAGCTGGAAAAAACTTATTGCCACATTGTCCTTTTGTTTTGCTCCATGAAAGCTGTTACAGACAACTTTTGGCAAAATTACTCAATGAAAAACAGGGGTTTTTTAGATCTTTTATGTTCTAATAAAAGTAAGTGGAAAAAAAAAATAAACTCTCATTTATGTAGTGAAATAAGATGTTAATTTGTCCTACTAATCTCTGGTCTCTGATCTCTGCTAAATCAATATAGATTCATTTAAAAATTTTACTCTTTGTGATCAGTGCATCTCAGTAATGAAGAAAGTACTAGTTTGGGGCTGGTTTAAACTACGAAATATGAATTTCTTACTTTACACTTAATTTCTTTTAGATGATCTTACTGTGAATAAGAATAGAGAGATACAACTGAGGGACTTTTTTTTCTTTTTCCAATTCAGAGCTAACTAAAAAATTTGGTTTTGCCTTCTGGATTGGACTGAATGCTTTGAACTTCAACAGTGGATGGCAATGGGCTGGGGGCAGCCCTTTCAGATATTTAAACTGGGCTCCAGGTAAGGGCTGTATTTATTTTGTAATCTTTGAATGAGTTCTGATAAGACACCAGCTACTAAAAACTGCACTAGTTAATATGATTTCAGGAAATCCCATTCTGATTTACAACAGCTGAAAATCTAGATCCCCGTTTTAAGACTAACACTTTCCAATTGCAAAGTTCACAGGGGGTATCTTATATACCATATTATTATTATCTAAATAGAGAGCTTGTTTATGAAAACAGAGTGTTGTTTGAAGTAATACATAACCCAACACATCAAAGATCAGAATTTTCCGTAACATGTTGTCCACAAGTTTGAATATAAGTCAAATCTTCCAAAAGTAGTAAAATATTTGGTAAATAATGGCACTATGTTGTTTGGAGAAATTCTAAATACTATTGAGAAGCTTAATGAACCAGCTTATAATTCCTCAACAGTGTATGCAAAATTGCACTGGGCCACTCAAGGAAGAGAAATGGGGTAGGCTTGTGGCGTTCTACATACTTAGAGAGTTCCTCTGTTTGCTACTTGGGTATTTTTGGTTCTGTATTTGCTTTGTGCCATGAGTATTCCAAGCTGTCTCCTGATTTGGAAAAGTTACAAGGTGTCAAAGGAATAATTAAAGTCTCCTCTAAGTTTTCAAAAATTCTTTATCAGGAAATTTTCTTTGCTGCTTACAGAGGTTTGTACACACTGCAATAGAAAAGAAAAAAGGCTATTTCATAGGAAGGTAGAACTGTGAAACTCTTGAAATATAATGGAAGGATAATATAATTTAAAACTCCATATTCTAAAGTTTGGAAGTTTTTGACACAAGATAAACGTCCAGTTTCAGCTGCTCTTCCTGTGAGCACCAGGATGTCGGGAAAAAAATTAGATATTTCCCAGTACTATCCTGATAATAACGTCAATGGAGGGTCATTATTTCACTCCCAATGCATTGACTAAAGGTAGCTCCTATAGACTACAAGGCAGTTATCCTGTAGGGGAGGGCTTCTTCCTATTAATCATTCAAGGAATCATAAAAATCAGATGTTTCCACTGACAATATTTCTGTTAATATTTTTTAGTGATTTTTGCTGTGAGATTCTATTTTCTCTCTTACTTAAAGGAAGTCCTTTCCTGCTCCCCGGAAAAATCTGTGGAGTGTTGAATCCCAAAAAGAATGCTAAATGGGAAAACCAAGCATGCAACCAGAGACTAGGCTACATTTGTAAAAAGAGTTCAAAACCTGACATTATGCCCAAAGGTAAGTTAGTCAAATAAAAAGAAAGGTTTTTATCTGACTTCTAGACTGATATGACTTCTTTTCCCCCCTTTGTGTATTAAACATTCATATTATTTTGTTCCATTACTCTATCATTCAATCTTAGAAGACAATTAGTAGCTGCTCTGTCATAGTTACCTTGCATAAATGTGGTAGAAATACTATTCACATTTGCTCTAAATGAATAATTGCAGTTACTCGTATATTCATGAAAAAAAATCCACCTCTGTCTGATGTCCACAGTTTGCAATGCATTGGCTTCATATGTGTTGGGGTCTAATCCAACACTAGACATATGAACAGAGCAGGAGCAGCAACAACACTGACACAGACCTTGTTGCATCCATGGGCCACCCCAACACACCAGCATGGCTATGAACATGCCCCATGCAAGAGAGATCCACTGGAGATTGTCACATGGGAATATTGTAAAAGCTACTTTTAAAGAATGAGTCATAATAAAGAAAGTACAGAAATAATTTCAGAGAATCTTTATTTCATTATTAACCTTAAAAATAAATGCAAGATTCCATTTTTAAAGCAAGATATTAAGGTACATTTTTAAGAATTTGAGTTATAAAAAAGCTACTGAGAGAATATGCAAAGTCTCCACTAATTTGCAAGGTTTACTGACCTGCAGTTATCAAAGAATTGCTTCATGCTTTTCCATAACTGAAAAATATGTTTGTTTGCAAGAAACCATAGACCAGCAAGCAGAGTCCCATGTGAGCCACCACAGGCAGCACGAGACCTAATGGCTGTGGAGGACAAAGAGAGGAGAGGCTAGTGTCAGCTTTGGTCCTGCTTTCCTCACAGGTCATTTTTTCAAATTGCATTTCTGACACAATGTGGTTATTTTTCAGTAGTTGTCTGTTTAAGAGTACCTCATTCTATTTACACATTTAGCACACTGTGTTTTAATGATATTTGCTTTTAATTTGAATGTATTTTGCAGTGCCAATTACAGCTTTATGCTTATTCATATAGTCCCATTTTTGTAAAGAGTACTCAAGAGACCACATCATAGCGTCCTTTATTTTTCTCTTGTTCTGAAAAATTGTGTCCTGATTTTAGGGGAATTGAGGCCTGTTCAGTGCACAGATGGCTGGTGGCCATACGCAGGTAACTGCTACAGCATTCACCGGGACCCTAAAACGTGGGAAGATGCTATGTCTTCATGTAAAAAGCAAGATGGAGATTTGGCAAGCATCCACAACATTGCTGAATATAGCTTTCTGGTGTCACAGCTTGATTACAGTGAGTATATATGTAGGCCTCTATTGTGTTTGCTCCATCTGTGATATAAAAGCTGAACTTCAAATTAAATATTAAAGCTTTCTCTGACATATCACAGGTCAGAAAGACTGAATCCCTCTTACCATGCTCTTTTATGTTGTTGCTGTTATATAAATACAGAACAATATCTGTGTTTATCAAGAAATAATGCACGTTGTAAAACATTATAAAGGAGGAGAAGGAAATAAAAAACCGGTATTCTTTCTAGAGACATACAAAAATATCTCATGATTGCACCTATATTCTATGTTCAAAGCTTTAGAACTGAGCTACAAACCTAGAAGATAAACTTCTCACTGAGGTTCAAACTTCTTTCTGATGGTAACCTCTTGCTATATATCCATCTAAGAAAACAATATCTTTTCCCTTCTGATACTCCTTACATCTGTGGTAACCAGTCCTGACACTTGTTGCAGATGCTGGCCTTGGTGAACACACCTGATGGGCCAACACCAGTCTCTAATGTACTGGAAGGTGTCTTCCCACCTTGGACTCAGTAGGATCTCTTGAGAGGTGGGACACTCACCTTCTGTAGTGCGGGCCTCCACACTCGCCATCTCAACGTCTTCATGCCCAGGACCATTTTGTTGTCCTGAATCACAGGAAGTTTTCAAAAATCTTCTGCCAGCTATAAAGAGTCTTATGTTCATTAAAATCAGAATTTCTGAATGGAATCTGCTGGGTTTTTTCCACAGCACATCTCATGTAGAGATCTGAGAGGAAACAGGATTTTTACAAAAGTGTGAAAACCACCTCTTGTGTGCCACATGCCAAATTTATCAGTCTCTGCTTGTTCTGCATGTGGAATCATTCACTGCGCAGTGGATAGTAACAAAACCTATTTCTTGTCATGCTTCAGAGCCAACAGAAGAGCTGTGGCTGGGTCTGAATGACGTGAAGACTCACTTCTACTTCGAGTGGAGTGATGGGACTCCTGTGACATTCACCAAATGGCAGCGCAGGCATCCCACCTACACCAACGGTCTGGAGGACTGCGTCACTATGAAGGGGCAGGTATAACGTACTCATTTTACAGCAAAGCAAATTAGTAACTGCATCAGCCCAAAATCTCTTACTTGTGCGTTTATTAAGGTATCATTCGTTATATTATCTTGAAATAGTTTTGCTCCAAGATTTGCTATCAACCACAAGAGAAATCCAGAGGTCAGGAGACATCAGAAAGGGAGGAAGCATTTTCCTAGTTACTCCCTTCTAAAATTCTTTGGTGAAAAGTTTGATCCAGAAATTTTGCATTAAATTCTTTCCCTTGGTCTCAGCAAAGTTTAAGCTCTGGGAAAGAAATGGGGATGAATTTGTTAATACCCTGTGTGGATAGCAGAGGTGCGATTTACATACCTCATATTCCAGTCAGACAGATAATTATGTCCCTCTGAGGGGACTCATGTCACTGAGACATGACATCAAGGTGCAGACAACTGGCACTAGGGCAGATTTCTTTACCTGTCGTCTACCTGCCAAAAAACTAACATAAAATTCTATAGTATTTCTGACTGCTTGACTCACAAACTTTATTTTTTTGCAAGATGTGACTGTTTGATACATTTACCTGCATGTGCATGCACACACATGTAAGCACAAAATGTGTAATGAATTTTGAAAGAAACAAATTTAAAATCCATGCTGTTATCGAGAGAACTTTCATGTCATAGAATAATGTTAATGTTTGCCAGTATTAGGCACAAAAAGAACTGATCCTAAACCAGATATTATGGGGAGGAGGGCAAAGCTCTTTTTTTTTTTTAAAAAGTAGTCAGTCATATTTAGATTCTTTGATCGATAAAATGGATTTACTTCAACCCTTACAGATGTACATTAGTTCAGTTAATTAACCTTTTTTCAAGAAGTGTAGTGAAATAATGATCCTTCTCCAAAATCAGCTCCATTAGCCCCAAATGAGATGGATCTTTACAAACCCTTTCATTTAAAAGTTATGGTAGAAAGTAATGCTAAGAATTCAAAATGTTATTTTCCTTCTTTCATCTCGAAACAGCATTACAGATGTGTCTAATTTTTTGCATAAATCTCCAGTTGGCCTTGTGAAGAAAGAGAAAAAACACTAGTTATGCATATGAGTGCCCTTTTTTGACATTTGTTCCTTCTCCCTGCTATTCTAGGATGGATACTGGGCAAATGATGTTTGCGATAAGAAACTCGGTTATATCTGTAAAAAGAAGCCTTCATCACAATCCACTGAAAAACAGACAATTGAGGACTCAGGCTGCCAGAAAGTAACTGCTCTCTCATAAATAACAAACTTTTAAAAATGTACAGGAATTAATTTATTAGTTCTTGCTTCTTTTGGATACTGTCTTTGTATCTTATAGAAAATCGACTGTTGAGGCAACCTGATCTCTTCCTGCTAGCAGTTTACTAATATATATGCATTTTTCATTTTTATCTGAAAATTCTCAAGAAAGCTGAGGTTCATTTACATGGATGTGAACACTGCCTTGTCCCTCCATCCCCAGATAAACCACCCTGTGATTCGGAAAACCATTGTATCTGTATTGGTCAGCAGAGATCTCTGTAAAAGCAGGAAGAAGTGGGGTTGTTTTACTGATATTCCTCCTTTCCCCTCTCCCTCAAAACAAGCATTGTCTGGATTCCTCTTGGCTCAGAGAATGTCATCACCCCATCTACTTGGGAGTGACATGGGTAGCTTTGGGGAGCTGTGCTTGTTTGTAAATTCATTTCATATGGTAATATTTTGATATTTCATTATGTCTGATTGTGTGGCTCTGGAAAGCAGGAGCTGCAGATCCCCCTGAATGAATCACAGGCTCCTTATCAACTCAGTTTGCATAATCCTATCCCTACAGAGCACTGAAAAGCCACAGCAAATAGCATAGGCACAACCGTCTTTGAAAAGTCATGTATGCATAAAAGAAATGGAAACTGAGATCTTAATGTCATCTCTTAAACAAAACGGCCTCCTGTAGGAGTGAACAGCATCAAAAAATAGCTTTTATTGATTAACAGATCAGCCCAGTCTCATCTTAGTTTTAAACTCAGCTGCAACAAATTGAGGATTGAATATTTATAAATAGAAGAGCAGACTAATTTCTACATTGAGGTCTCTTCCTGTTGCGCACTAAAATCTTATGTTTGTCACAGGGTTGGAAAAGATATGGTTTTCACTGTTACTTGGTGGGTTCTTCACTTTTGACATTCTCAGAAGCAAATAAGACATGTGAACAGAGCAAAGCTTATGTAGCTACCGTGGAAAGCAGGTAGGAAAATTACTTTTTAAAAAAGCTATGCTTTTAATTGAGCAACTTGCAAAACTTTTCTGTTTTTTGAACCTATTAAAGTGTTTTATCAGTGCTTTTCAAAAAAATTTATCATAGAAAAGCATGCAAAGACTATCCATGTAGAAAAAACCCCAAACCCAAAACAAATACCTCAATGTTTTAGGGCGATCTATTCAATCCGTTCTAGCAATTTTCAGATTTGAGGGGTTCTTGAAGTAAACAGTTGTCTCTTATCTTTGAATTCATAATTAAAGCAACATCTGGTTTTGGTGGGGTATTTGGGTTTTTATTTGTTTGGTTGGTTGGTTGGTTAGGTGGGTGGGTGGGATTTTTTTGGTTTGGTTTTGTTTTGTTTGATTTTATTTTGTTTTGTTTTGTCTTGTTCAGGTTTTTTTCTGTTGGAAAGTAGGTACTACAGTTTTCATCTACTTATTGACAGGTGGTCTCTTATTATGATAGGATAGGAAAGCTTTAATAATAATATTTTCCTAAACTACCTTCTAAGCCAAATTCTGAAAAATAGAGGAAATCTTCCCCAGAACCTGCCCTCTCCCACAGCCAGAATCTCTCATCTACCTACACCCCTGTCAGGCTTCAGAGGCTTCATGGCCCCTGAGGAGCATGACTGCCTTCAGAGGTGATGGGTAGCAAAGCTGACAGCTTGGTCTTGTCTTGGTAGTCCGCTTGAGGGACATCACAGGTTTGGAAAGAGAGTGAAAGGAGTAGAATAAGACTAGAAGCCCATGTGAGCACAATTTGTGACTTTTCAGTTGCCTTCAGCTGAAAGGAGAAAGTTTTCCCTCATGACTGTAGTTTAAGTGATACAAACAGAGGCGAATTAACATGACCCCAAACAACAGCTCCTCTGTGAAGTTTAGGCAAACCTCTGGTAGTCTTAGATTAATATTGCATGGTTACAGACTGTGAATGAACACTGTTTCCCACTGCAGAAACGAGCAAAATTTTCTGATTAGTCTGACGGGGCTGAGGTCTGAGAAATATTTCTGGATTGGTCTCTCAGACACAGAAGAACGAGGGAGTTTCAGGTGGACCAATGGAGAAACTCCTCATTTCACACACTGGAACACAGCAATGCCAGGTAAGCTCTGCATGGGCTCAACCCCTGTGACGGGAGTGCAGCTGCGACTCACACGGGTTTGTGCTCTCACTCCCCTGCTTAGAAGTTAGAGCAGGCACTGTGTTTTGTGCCTGTAGCTGCAGGTGGCCAGCAGACCTGTGTCTGACACCAGTGAAATCAGCACTGTCACAGCTGAGCTACAGGTGCTGGTGTAAGTCAGCCTCCTGCCAAGGTGTACAGAGACAGGTTTTGACAGGTTAGGCTGAAGGCAATACTGTGCAGGAGTTAACAAAGACCATGGTCTCATTCTTTTCACTCTTTTTAACACCAGTAAACAACGACTCATCATATTTAGAAAAATTATTCTGGACAGGTTTTTGACCCACAGTGTGCATATGTGAGAAATGAGAAGTGAACCTTCAGCTGTTTGGCATTTCAGCAATCCAGTTTAGAAGCTACCTGTGAGCTCTTGCCTTCACACAGCTAGTTATGCCTTAAAAAAACCTGTTGTACTTGACATGACCCTTCTTGAAATTGAGTTACCAGGATATCCAGAACTCCAAGGTACTTGTCAGGTCATCTATTACACATGTAAATATAATCAAGACCCACTCTCCCTGTGATTTCCCTGGGGTGACAAGATAAGGAAGATTTGTTTCTGAAGCTGCAAATCTCGTTTTGGCAAACCTGTGTCTGTGAGGCTCATTGGCCCATATCTGGCCTCTGACAGGTGGTATTAGAAATAGTTTTATATCCAGGATTTTTTTTAATTTGCATAATCTGCATCTTCCTTTTCTTAATCTTCTATGAATAGAAACAAAGGTCTGATTCCTTAGACAGCAATTAAGGCTTTGGTTTTACTCATTTCTTTTCCACATCACAAAGGGAAAGAGCAAGGCTGTGTCGTCATGGGAACTGGAATTGCAGCTGGATTATGGGATGTTGTTAGCTGTGAGAAGACATCAAACTATCTTTGCAAACAGCGGGCATCAGGAGTGCCACCTCCTGCTCCTCCAGGACAGGTCCCTGTGGCCCCCTGTGCCGAAGGCTGGGACAGAGCCTCCCAGGCAGACTCATGCCTCAAAGTAAGTGTGGCCACCTTCACTGGGAGTCTCAGTATGGGGCAGCCCAGGGGACAGTGCCCTGGTCACCACGATGCTGGGACATTATTTGGGAATGATCTTTTCTTTGGTATAAAAGGGCAAAAAAATACACCAGACATAACAAAAGTCAACAAGGGAAAATGATGAACACAGAGTGCTTAGAAATATGTTTTCTTTTTTCTAAAAGCCAGGTGAGAACCTCACCTAGTTTATTTGCTTCCAGGAGTTTGGAACTTCAGAAAAAACATGGTATTGCATCTCAAGAGCTGGCAGTGTCATTTGCATAGGACAATGTTTCTGAGAGAAAATGTGCCCCTCTGAAAACGTTTTCTCACACAGCACGTGATACTCATGGTGATACTTTTGGATCTGTGTTTAATTGGCAACTCTTCAGCATGTAAAGCTTTTGAGCATTCTCTTGATTTAGCTAAACATGCCTTAAAAAGCTGTCATTTTTGCAAAGGAAAGATGAAAAGAAAAGGCAAAATAAACCAAGTAAATAAATATGCAGCATTGTTCTTCCAAGTCTTTACATAAGTATGCTCTCACTTTCTTTCTGAGACTCTGTCTGTTGGGAGACCAGAGATGGTTTTAGTCCTGTATTTACAAGGGTCTGAGCTTCTATGTCATGTGTAATTATCATTATATTGGTTCTGCCATTTACCAAATTATTGATTATCATTTCCATAAAATGTCAAGCAGTTAGTCCTGTTAAACATATCCTTAGTCAAAGAATGTATGTTCTTCATGGCAGAAAGTGTATTTTGTGTGTGCGTGCTTGCACCTCAATACCAAAACCTCTTCCTCATTTGGGGTCCACACTTTCCCAAACAGCTTTCTGCATCCATACATCTTTTCTAGTACAACATACTGACTTACCCTTCCCCTTCCTATTCTCAAAAATCTCCTGCTTTCTACTGTGAAACACCGTGGTTGAGCTTCTCCATCTTTTTTTGAACCTTTCAGCATTGAAAGTTCCAAATAAGTAATAGATTATTTTTTTCTCCTCTGTTCATTCTGATACCTTTTATTCTCCTCAGATGCCTATACTTTTGCCTTATTTTAAAATAGATGATGCTAAAAAAACATATTTACACTTAACATTTCTAATGTTCATATTAAAGGCTTGGACAGGTGTCATGTTGTCTCACTCAAGAACAAAGGGGTGCTTAAGGGATGCTGTATTTAATTACATATGTTTTATAAGATTTAAAAAATTACTAATTTATTTTTACTTTTTGTTCTCAATAGTTTTTTGTGAGAGAGGGAAACCAAAAGAAGTCTTGGTTTGAGGCTGAAGAATTCTGTAGAGAAATAGGTGGACATCTGGTCACAGTCAATACAAGAGAAGATCAAGTTTTATTGTGGCAATTAGCTTCGTGAGTACTTGCATAAGAATTCTTTTTCATATTCCTGCTATGTTAAATAAAAATTACTTAAAACGTATCTGGAGCTAAACAAGTGAGTGAATAAAAATGACCAAATTTTAAATTACATTGTAAAATTTTTTTCTGAAAATAATATACTGTAACTTTGCTTAAAACAACCCTCAAACTTTAGTATTTCAAAGAAGCTTTAATATTTTTGAAATTTTCATCACAGGTTTTAGCAGGGGTGTTTTTTAGATCTGACCAACTTCTTATATATTAGTCCCTCTCCCAAAAGGGAGAAAATAAAATACTCAGCTCTAACTGGTATTTTGTAACTGTCTGCAATTCTCACTTTAACCAACTCATTCAAAAAATCCCCTGAATTACTTTGTAATGTAAACCAAAATTCAAGAACTTAGTGTGGAACTTTTCTGACTATGAACTGAAGACTCCTGAAATCAAAGAGTAATTCATAGTAATTAACATTTGGCAGCACTTTAGATAGCTATGTCTTGCTCATGATGTATAAACTGTGACATTATTTTCCCCTCAAATTAGACCTATATTCTGATTGTATTGCATAATGACAAGACATGCCAATGACACGTAATATACAGCTATTTAACCAAAACAGTTTCCCATAGTGATGAATTGAGGTTTACTTTCTTAAACAGATTTAAAACTTTCATATTAAGAATTTTTTGTGATCTCACCCTTCTTCATTTTGAATATATTTTAGTATTGTGAGCAGCTGAATGTGGTTTTACTAGTCTGTTAAGTCTCTTTGCTTTAGAGTATAAAATCTTTTTGGAAGGAAATCTTTGTGTTATGCAGTGAATTAAATAGGACTGTTTTACTTGGTCTGTAGGCATGAAAAGATAAATATCATACACTATTATATAAACTTCTTAGGAAGGGCTGAGAAGTAAATGAAAGCAGTTGAAAATAAATTTTCACTGGTTTTTATTAGTTAAATAAACACCTATTTATTATTTATTGATTTACGGATTTATTGATTTACGGATTTATTGATTTATTGATTTATTGATTTATTGATTTATTGATTATTTGTTTATTTATTTATTTATTTATTTATTTATTAAAGGCTCTGTCTTTGAACTCATACTACAACCAAGAGCTGTGCTGCATCCACAGGGATGGAAACCTGAGCTGGCTCTGGGCCATATCACTTCAACTTATTTTTAAATATGGGAAACTTAGCCCAACAGAGCAGTATCAAACCCCCTGACAGAGTGCAGGGAGTGAGTCTGGCTTTGGGCCACAGGTCCCAATTCAAGTGTGACAGAGAGCAGAATGTTTCTATGCTTTCCAGGGTTTGTATCCTGGCCTCTCTTTCCACACTCATATATCTCTCTTGTATGAATTATTTTAGGGATAAAGGACTGAACACTCAGGCTTTCTGGATTGGTTTGTTTCTCTTAAATCCTGATGAAGGATTTGCCTGGATCGATGGCTCCCCTGTGAGTGTTTATTTTCTGGACATTAACTGACCTTCTGTCTTTTAGAATATATATATACTTTTTATTTTTTATGCCTTCTTTACAATCTCTTTAAACTGTGGAGAGAAACAATGGGCTCTACATGATTCAATGTGAATCAAGCAGTAGCCATTTTATTGATGAACTATTGTCCCTAATATACAATTCTTGCTTTCCCTACATGCAATCATGCATAATTATTATTAGTTAAGGCCTATTTTCACACCCTACTTTATGCTTTATGACTGGCTTATGTATGTGTGTCACATCCTCCATCGTGTAAGTCACAACTGTCCTTCAGTTTGCATTTTCATATCCTTTTCTTCCTCTGCTTGCTCCTCATTCGTATCATCCCCAGTGTTGCTTGTTCCTTTCTCACAACCTTCCCATGGACTTTTTCCCCTGTGTACACGTTCAAGTCCTTCTGTCGTACATGCTCTGGATTTTCTATTTTATGGCTGGTTCATGATATGTCCATTTTCCAGTAAAAACATGGTTTCCACATTAAACCTTCCTCAGGATCATGGCATCCCTTTATCAGCAGCTGAAGAGCTGCAGTGAATCGTCTTAGCACAGCATTGCCTCTGTTTCATCCCTGGTACCATGTTATATCCCACCTTCAGCAGTGTGCGCTCCTAGACCTTCAGAGCACCCCAAAACAGGCACTGCTGTATGGCTGTGCTGGTTTAGCCAAATTTAGAAATATATTCTTGGAGAGAAGGCAGGTCACAAACCACCCCTCCCCCTACCAGGTTCGGGAAAAAAACTTTTTTCCTCGAAAGAAAGTGAAAGAGATTAAAACTATTTAACAAACACACAGAAAAAGGATAATAATGCTAAACAATAAACCCCCTCGTTATAGAGAAAAAACCTGGGAAAAATTCCAAAGTCTGTCCATAGGTAGCCTCTCTCCTCCTCAGAGCTGGGCCTTGGCCCAGGGCCAGGGCCTCTGTGCTCAGTGGAAAAAAAGTGCTTCCCAATGCGTTCTATGTGAAACAGTCCAAGGAGCAGAAAAGGAAAAATCCAAAATCCCAGGGAAACAAAATCCAGCTCTCTGGAGGGAAAAAATTCCGAGACCTTGCTGAAAAACCAGAGTGCTACCCCGTTCCTCTCCCACAGCAGCCCAATGCCCAGGCCAGGGAAAAAAAAAAAAAAGCAGAGAGCCAGTGTTATCTCTGTCTATGTCCTTGAAGGTTTATTTTTTTTTCCTTCTCTCTCCACTCATGCTAAATTTAAAAGCATGGAAAGGCACAAAACTAATTTTTGGGCATAGAGCCATGATAGAGAATGCAACATCAAGTCACCCTAAGACAATGGCAGTTCAGGGAAGCCCAGCTAACAATTTTCACAAAACAAGATAAATGTGACTCCCTCTGCCCATCAGTTTTTCTTTCATCAAACACAAGGTTTTCTATACCATGTAGTCTCTGCACCCTCTTCAGGGAGTTGTGGGGAAAGTAACCTGACCAGCATGACTTTCACAGCCCTCTCATGTCTGTTTTAACTCCTACTGATCCGGTAAAAAAGGTACTTGAGACAATGAGATACTGAAGTTGTGTCACCATGGCAATCTCAATTACTTCTATTCAGCTTGAATCACTCAGTAATTGATATGTATTTCCAACACAGGTAATTTATGAGAACTGGGATGAGAATGAACCCAACAACCATGACGAGCTTGAACATTGTGTAATGTTTAATAGATCACCCCAAATGCGCTGGAACGACTTGCGCTGTGAACACTTACTTAATTGGATTTGTGAAACAAAAAAAGGTATTATTACTTCCCCACTTAATTGGAGCAATAAACCCAAGTTTAAAAAGCAAATTTTATTAATTTAAACAAATTGAACGGAAGAAAGATACTGGGAATTGTTCATTTTAAAACCAGTTGCAGTGAAGGCAATACATAAACCAAGAGGAACAAATTGAGATATTTCTCTTGTCCTTGGATGCAGGATATTAGAGTGTCCCTATTACTTCATCTCTAGTTTTATCTCTTTCTGCCATGGGTTGAATAAATTTACAAAGCAGAGGTACTTATCCCCTCTCCTTTAATCTCTTCCCTCTATTTCTGTCTGCTTCAGGCTTACCCAGGGTAGCCATAGATGTAGGACAAGAGAGTTCTTCCTACAAAAGGGAAAAAGCTTGGCTTCCCACTGTGAGACAAATAATGGGAACCAAGAGAGGGATCAGTTGCTATAGGAACCAGCAACTCTGAAAACCTAATTTAATCAAAAGTGGAGGCTGGTGTAACCTTGATGAACTCCGGCATCCACCAGCTTTGCTAGGGAAGCAGGGTCCCAATGCCAAGACTCCCACACCTGGTGCCAGGCCCACAAAGTGGACCTGACAGATGTCGGGGTGCCCACCAGCAGGAGATGGAAATGGGGTCTGCATGGGCTGAAGAGCTCAAGTGAGAGCTGATAGTGAAAGAACTTGTTTTGCATACTCAGTCCTGCTTCTACATCCCTTCTTCCTGGTTGTAAACCTGTTTGTATGCATCTCCATGAAGAAGAGTTTTAAAACCTTCTTGAATAAGAAGAAAGTTGGATGCACACCAGGAACTCTAGGGTGCACAATAGGGAGGGGAAGGGATAAGCAGTTATATAAAAACACTGAGTGTACCTAATATTTGATGACTCTGCCAACAAAAGCCTTGAAGGGTGAATGAGGCACCATGGTAACATTGAAAAATTGCTTAACCAGAAAGGAAGACTCACTGTTCCCTTTTGGTAGATTACTCACACAAACACACCATCCAAGCCCTGATTTCTGCATACCAGTTTGAAGCAGCACATCCTGTGCAGCCCTTTCTGGCACACTGAGCATGCTACTCTGTACAGATGTGGCTCTCTGCTCTTGGTGAGACTACTCAGAAGTTCGGAAACCACAACACGAAGACTCTGATCAGCTTATCTTGATCCTAGAAAGCCTTTCAAAAGCAAGAAAAATTCAAGAAATTGATCTTGTAGTTGTGAATCTAGATTATGTGACAATCAATATGAGAGATGTGCTCAGATGTGAAATCCCTCAAGTTCACCTAAGACAAACATTTACAAAAGATATTCCAGCTGTTTGAAAACAATGGATGTTACAGTTATGTTAGCATTAAACAACAAAATCAAAACCAGCAGAAGTATACAAATTAATGATGAAGATAATGAAATTATTTTGGTTCTGTTGTTCTCTCAATACTTAAGAAGAAAGTGTTTAAAAGATCCCAAAATAATTTTACTTGATTTTTCTTTTTTTTTTGCTTATTTCTCATCAAACAATTTCTGTCATTTCTATAACACTGTGTTTCTCTCCATCAAATCACAGCAGAAATGCAGCAGGTTAAGAGAATTAGTAGTCCAGAAGTGCAAAATAATAGGCATTCATATGAAAGCAGAACATCCTCTGAGAGGCTATAGCTGACTCTGGGATTAGCAACAGCTAATTTGCTTCCTCCTGATCCAACCTGTAATCAGAAACTTGGGTTCGATATCTATTGGCTCTCCATGACTCTTAAAAACAGACTGTCCTAGTAGACACCAAGTCATCAGTAAAGCAAAAATTCATTAAGACACTGATATTACACCTGATATTAAAAATAAACCAGCATTAAGTTTTCAGCACTTGTGGGTAATCTATTACTATGCAGGTAAGATTTAGAATTTGCTATATTGGTTTGGCTCTAGTCGCAAGAATATAAAAAAATTTAATCATAGCATGTCAAGTGAAAATACTAAAATAAACTTTCATCTTAATATTTGTTTAAACTACTACAAGTTTACTGTGAATCCTGGATTTTTTGATACAGTGCTTTTGGAGATACCTTACTGTAAAGTAGATATTTTTCTCTAGCTAAATGTTTGTAAATTATACACATAATTTAATATGGCAGTATGTGCACTAAATTCTTGAAAATGCATTAGCTAATTTGTAGTTTGCTTGGTGGGTTTGGTTTTTTCACTCTACTTTACAAAGCATATAAAACTACATAAAGCAAATCCATCTGATTCTTTTTATTTTATTTAGGATGTTGCTTATGACAATCTTTTATTTTACAGGTACACTGGTAAAGCCTGAAGCAAACTACAGGCTTGGTAGGTTTCCTTCCTCTTTCACAAAGATTACTGTAGAGTTTTCAGACTTTGTACAGACCAGATAGGAAAATATTATATATGATTCTTTATCTTTCAGACTATCAACTCACCAGTGATGGATGGATTATATATGAAAATAAGCAGTACTATTTCAGCAAAGAACGTGTCCATATGGAAAAAGCACGGAGAATTTGTCAGAAGAACTTTGCAGATCTTGTTGTCATTGAGAAAGAAAGCAAAAGACGATTTCTATGGCAATATGTAAGCAGAAAGCCTATTAATTACAGTTGAATTTTGAAGCAGAGCAGATGATAAAATAAAGGGTACATACTAAATATTTAGCAAGGCTGGAGTCCTGAGCTGTTGTCTTACATCATCTATTTACAGAGTAACAGATTTGTTCAGGACCTGTAAAAAAATTAGTATTGTGTTTAATAAGTAAAGGAAAATGGCATGCAAATATTAAAGGTGTAGTGAAGGGTAGTTCGGGTCTGGTTTGCTTATCTCTTCTAATATATGCAGTGTTCAATTGCTTTTCTGTCCAGAGGGTTCTTCACTCCAGGATGTTCCACATATCCCTGTTGCTTGCTTGAAACCTGAGTCTGAACCATTAGTATTCTTACATGAGGCTCAAATTCTAAAGAAAAAGGGGAAAAAAATCACAGGCATGGTTAACTGGCTTTCAGATTTTTGCTTGACATTGAGAACAGTTTATTGTTTAACTATTAATTACTTTTATTTTAGATGTACACAAAACACAGAGGAAAATCATATTTCATTGGCTTAGTTGTCAGCTTTGATCAGAGATTCAGGTGAGTAAAGGAAAACTTAATGGACAAAAAATGATGGTAATTTCATCTCACTCTTAGGGACCACTTCTGTGTGCTTGCATTTTACAAGTTAAATGAAACTTGTGCAACTGACTTCAGGATAGTTTTCAGGAGATGTCTCAGATCAGAAGTGTTACGTTCTTCTATATTTAAGCAGAGAAATGCATTTTACTTCCAAATTTGGGAGAGAAAACCCAATAAAAATTCACAGCTAAGATGCAGCTCGCTTTATGTCTCACACTGAGAACTGGAACCCTGCATAGATAGTGAGGGGAAGCAGCTAATTTTAGGATAATACTTACCTGATCCACTTTTGACATCAACCGAAGGGTGAGATTTACTCTGGCCAGTTCTTCAATGGCTACAGAAAAAGCCCAGGAGCTTTTGATAAAATGTATATGTAAGTGTTAAATCAAATTAATCCCAAGTGGTTCAAGTTTTGTCAGCTGGAAGCAAGAAACATAAGCAGTGTCTCACCCAACAGCTTTCTGAAATTTCTGTCAGGAAACTTGTTTTAACAATCTGTTTATAGAAGGCTTTCAGGAGGATGTCTTTCTGGGATTTAAAGGATGTCCATGCACTGCCTGGAATATGGTAGTACTAAACAGATGAGAAGCAACAGGAATGCTGTGGCTGTGCTCTCTCCAGGATATGTAGAGCCTTTGCCCTCTGGTCACTGCTCATACCTTGTGTAGCCCTCTGCCCAAACAGACCTTGTGACTGGCTGATTGCTGAGATGTCTTTCTGGCAGCCACTGTCCCCTTATTTCTTCCAGATGGCTGGATGACACCCCAGTGAATTATGTTGCCTGGGCTCCAAATGAACCCAATTTTGCAAATAATGATGAAAACTGTGTGATAATGTCAGATGATTTTGGTGAGTAAAATAGCAACAAGGAATATTTGTGTAAAAATTAGCATCAAAATGCAAAATGTTTGTTACAGACTTAAATTTGAGGCTACCCCACAAAGAGGTAGTTCAACAATACTGTCATTTTTTTTGTAACATGCTCGAGTTTGAAACAATGCCATCACTTTTAGGAAAGAAACATATTGCAAAGAAAGGAGGAGTGTATCTGGGTAAATGTGTTTCATTTGTGCTTTATGAAAGCCATCTGGACATGACTGCTTTATGGTTGTGCAAGAGTTTTTCTGTATTCTGTAGTGTGATCAATGATTATATATATTCCACTTCTTTACAGGCTTTTGGAAAGACGTAAGTTGTGGTGTGAAAAATGCCTTTATCTGTGAAAGGCACAATTCAACTTACTTGGGATTTGCTCCTACTGTACTTCCACCTCTGGGAGGATGTCCTGAAACCTGGCTTTTGTTTAACAATAAGGTGCAGTAATAAATCTCAGCCATATTTAGCAGATTTGCTATAGGTGAAGAAAACAACTACCCTTTTTATCTCATTAAATAATACTTCTACACACCAGTTTACTAAGTGGTATCCTATTTAGCAGTGCAGTGAATTTTCAGGTTGGCAAATTTGTAACTAAATCTCAAAACAAGGTGATTTTTATGTTTGAAGTTATAATTTTTGTAAATGGCTGTGTGCCTTCAGCCATAGTTACTTTTCCATTTTCTAGATATTCCTGCTTGTTTTAGGCATACTTACTGCATGGAAATCCTGATATATTATCCTTATCTGTAAGTGTAACCCTGTTTCTCTGAGTAACACAGATGAAAAAACAAAAGGTCACACTTTTCACAAGTAATCAGCTATCACAGCAACTCATCCTAAGCTGAATAACATGAACAGCAATAGATGTCAAATCAAATATAAAAGACAAGCAAGCATTGCTTTCTGCTAAGTTAAGCAAAAAAACCTGGACATACGAACTTTTAAAAAACCCCAACTAACAGACTAACAGAGGAAAACCAGAAATCAATTCCACAATGCAATCAATAGGAAAAGTTTTTATGCATTCAAAGGGCATGAAGGGGGAGGAGCCATGTCTTCTGTCCCACAGAAGATAAACAACCACACAAAAATTATTTCACACTGGTATTCAGGAAAAACCTCCATACAGAAGAGCACTTGTTCCTGATGCTGTTCCACTCATATGAGTTCTCATATGAGCTCAAGTTCTAACACTCCATCAGGGGTATTTAATTGAAAAAACTTGACCTGAGAGATTATTATCTGCTTCAAATTAGGTTCCTAATCAGGAGATAGTTTCAGTCCCTCAAAAATTCTACTTTTCAGTAATTTAATTCCTCAAAAGCTTTTGACCGTTGTCGGCTCTTCCCAAGCAGGGACCCCACAGGTTTGTCAGTACTGTGCACGTCTCTCTGGGGTTGGCTGGGTCTCCTTCTTTCGAGCTGACAGTATTTGTGTTTCATCAGATCCCTCATCTGCAGCTCTTTGCATGCAGGGACTAACACAGAATTAATCCACATCAATGGTTTCAATATTCTTTGCCACCTGAAAGTCTGTCTAATCCTTTATTCTCTCCACAGTGTTACAAAATATTTGGATCCAGAGAAGATGAGAAATTAACTTGGCACTCAGCAAGAAGCGTTTGTAGAGAATTAGGGGGAAATTTGGCCTCTATACACGGTGATCAAGTGCAAGGTATGACATCTGAGCCTTACAGCACTAGGTATGAAGCCACACGTCACCATCTAACGATGAGGGTGAACTGACCTCCAGATCTAAAGAGCATAATCTATGAGGGAAGACCAGGAGATGTTTGATCCAGAGGGAAGGCTGGAGTGAGATACTATGACACTTCTCAGGTCTTGGCAAACATCTTATGTGGAAGGAACAGAATAATCTGTCCCCCATGACCTTGGAAGACGGGGTAAATCGTAATAGTTTATAGTCATGAAATCCTCACAGATATTCAAGGTAGGCATTAAACAAACATCCACCAGAAATTACATATCTGCAGGTGATGCTACCTTGGGAAAGACAATACTTTTGAAGTTACTTTTTGCCCTGATTTCTATAACATTTCCATGCAGCCTAAATAATTTTAATCAAAATGTTTTCCTTTTTCCCCTCTTTTTTTTCCCTGAAATCAAACTGCTTCAGTTTGATTACCCATTGTAATTTTTCTCTTTTACCATTTGCTCATAGCCTAACAATACTGAAGTTGGTATTTCCAATATATTTAGAAGATGACTGGTTGTTTTATTTGTAATTTGATTTACATGGAACTCGAAGAGACGAAACTCCTCAGGTATTTTTTTTTTAATCTATTTTTTATCAGCCTTCCTCACCTTCCATCTAAATGATGTTGCCAGTGGAACATGGATTGGGCTGAATGATATCAACAGTGAGGGTACATATCTATGGACGGATGGAAGCGTTTTTGACTATTCAATGTGGGCACGAGGATTCCCATTCAGAGATGAATTCACGAGGGTTGACTGGAAGTATATTACAATACAGGTAAAGAGAAATAAATCAGAAAATGCACGCCATAAATAACATACTCACGGTTTGAGTATCCAGCCTAACTTCTGTCTCAGATAAGATCTTATTTTCAATAGCTTAAAGCAGAAGGCAACTGAATATTTCAAAGATCAAATTTTTAAAGCTGTACTCAGGAATTAATAGACCCATTTAGTGTCTAGGCTTAATCTCATTCCTTTGTCAAAGTCTAGAACTTCAGAAAAGGAATGCTTTACTATCTTTACTATCTTTACTGCTAGAACTAATTACTTAATTAAAAATTAATTAATTAATTTTTATAATTATTATATTTTACTGAAAATATTTAGTGTTACTAGTTGTGATTTTTATTCTGGTTTATTGTTTTTCCTCCCACAATGAGAATCCAAATGAAACTTCAGCAAATTCAGTACAGATTACCATTAACAACATAATAAAAATAACTTCAATACATTCCAAGGAATTTTAATAGACTGACAGAAGTTCTTGCAGCAATCTGCCAATGAAAGTACATTTGCTTAAAATACATAATATAATGCATTTAATTTCCAACAAGCAATACATGAAAACAAGAGCCAGAAATTTAGAAAAGAAAGCTATTAAGTTTTTGTCCTCATACCTGTTGCTATTATTTTGCTTGGAATTTTGCACTTTATCAGCAACAATTTTATTTTTTATTTTTTCCTTAGACTGATTGTATTGCAATGACAAAAAGATCTGTAGATAATGCAGGATTATGGGAAAATACCGACTGCCAGCATAAAAAAAGCTATATTTGCCAGATGGACAGTGGTAAGTTTTATTTTTCACTTTTTTTTTTGCTGCAGAACATTTACTGAACAATCCAACCATTTAAGTCCTCAGCTGTAAGTGCACAGCTGTGGCTGTAGCAGGCAGGGTGAGAGAGCAGGGCTACTTTCCTGGCTCAGGAATTCCACACAAAAAGGCACTCTGGGATAAGGGAATATAGAAAATATTTTTATTTACGACTTCTCCCCAGCAGCACACTCACAACCACTCAGAGAAGCCAACATAATCTACCCTGCAGAAATCCACACTTAAATCAGATGCTTGCACATGGCATGTAGACACTTTGAAGACAGGATTCCCTAGCTTCATCATAAGAAAAGTGCCCAAACCAGGTTGCTAGAAGGGCTATGCCTTCAAAATGCCTGTTTTCTCTATTAACAGAAAAGTTTAGTCATCTGTGCTTTACCCAACTGTCATAAATCTAGGTGCCTGAATTCAGTTATTTTGCAAATACAGAACAAAAAGAGAAATCCCTCAGTGACCTCCAACTGAGGGTTAACCAAGGCCAATTAAACTGATTAGTTTGCTCTTCAGTCTCTAGAAAGGCCTTCATAACACAAGAACAGCAATACTCAGAAGGGAAAAAGTTCCAGTTTTCTTCATGAAGTCTTAGGGTGGGAGACACATCCGGAGCAGAGCTACACTGCAGAGTCTGCAGGAATGAAAACAGGGAAGTGCTGAGCAGAGAGTTAAAATAGAGGAAGATGGGTCAGATGATTCACAGCTCTGTGCCCTGCAAGGGCAGGAAGCTGCATGAGGGTGGCACTAGCAAAAACAATTGCCAGGGCATCCTCATGAACACAAAGCCAGTTTATCTATTTTCTTCTATCCCCATCACTAATTCTAGGCCTTTGCCTTCTACTTCTGCATATGTAATTTAAGGTACAAAGACAGTTTCCTTTTTCACTTCATCCTACAAGGGAAAGATGTAGCAGCAGGGCCACAAACTTTGCTTATATACAAATTATTTTGAGACTGAAGTGGTATGGAGATAGTCCTGTGCTCATGCCTGGGAATAACTTCGCCTGCACTGAGGTGGGGGGACATGGAGAGCTCAGGGGGAGGATCACAGTGGAACCAGTATTCACATCATTTCATCTGTCCAGTGTATGTCTATAGGTACACACAGCTCATTCTCTGCCTCTCTCTAATCCCTGTAAGTGTTTTTACACCATAGTTAAAATAATTCAAAATTGCCATCGAAATAAATCTCTTTGGTTTTACATAAGAAATGCTGTTCCTTGATGCTTGTGCTGCCACACTATATTCATCTTGTTACCAAAAGCAATACTGCTACCCAGTACCTAGTAATTTTTCTTTTTTTCTTTTCTTCCTCTCAATTTTGTACCTCCTTCCTACAGACCCAGAACTGTTTGATCCCACAAGTGGTCCAGATTCTGATTTTGTCCATTATGGTAACAGCAGCTATTTAATAATTCCTTCTAAAATGGATTGGGAAGAAGCAAGAAAAGCATGCAAGGACAAATCTTCAGAGCTTGCCAGCATTTTTGATTATTACAGTAATATATTCTTGCTGCTGCAGGCAGTGCAGTATGGAGAACCCTTATGGATTGGGCTCAACAGCAATATGGTAAGATTAATAAATTAATATTTCGTAAAGTTAAATGTTATTATTAGCAGGAGAATTTTAGCATGAACAGATTTAGAAACTTAGGACTGGTGGACAGTCTCACATCTTTTGACTTCATCTATCTTAATTCATTAAAATCCATTTTTGGCAATGGAGAAGGATGAGCACCTTTGGCAGTGCTGGACTCTGTTTACTAGTTCTGTGTGAATCTTGGACACCTAGGTAAAAATACCTGGTAAACTTTCAGATGGCCATTTTTAGGAAAGGTGACCCCTACTCAGAGGATCCAAGATGGTCAGTAGGGCTAGTGCCTCATGATCATTGGCAGCTGTAGCTTTTCCATTACATTTTGGTTCAGAAGGGTTCATAGGCCAAACCACACACCTTTGAAAATACACTCTTTGTTACACCTGCTATGTCCCAAAGATTAAAATCAGTAAAAGCTATACTTCACCAGAAGTAGTGAAATCCAGGTCCACCATTTTGTAAGGGAACACTTGAGTGAGAATCAGTCTTATTAGCTCTGTGACTGAGTGACAAATTGAGCTTCAGCATCCCTAGTCAATATGCAGTTGCTAAATGCACTTAAATATCATGTTTCTATTGCATTGTTCTTTGATCTGACTAAACCATCTTGATAATAAAAAGCTTTTTCGTCTGTAATAATCTTAACCATTCATTGTTTTTACTAATTGTGATTCCACGCTGACATATAACATAACAAAACATATCTGAAATTCAGTATACTTAGGGATACTTGTAATAAATACTGTGTAAAAATAGCATTTACAGTCACATGATGAAGGAACACTCTGATAAAGCCCCTCAGAAAGCTACATAGTCTGAAACAATGAACTTGTTGCTGAACAATACGTATTTCCACTATTCTAACAGTGTGTCCCCCCATCAGACAAAATGCTCACATAAGAGATGGGTAGTCACCAACCTTAAAATAAATCCTTCCCCTTGCACAAGTCCACAAGGTATCTCTGCCCAAACCAAAATAATAGTGGAAGTCCACTTGAAACCAAAGCTGGTTGTTTTTACAGTCATGGAAGTATGATATAGAAAGCAGCTAAAATTCCATTTTGTCCAAATTTGAATCACCAGACATTCCCCTGGTACTCATAAACGAGGCATCCTTGACCTTGAAGAGTGAAGCTTTGTGGTTCCTCCTGTTCCCCAGGCAGTGACTGACCTTGCCCTGATGATGCCAAGCTCAGTACGACTTTGTGTACTGGGCATCTCTCTTTACATAGCTATACACTGGAGTGGGACCACATCTTACTGGCAGTAATATATTGTCTGTGTCTGTGTGCTTTTCCTTGTAATTCTTCTGATTCTTCCTGGAAAAGAAAAAAAGGATGGAGGGAAGACTAAACTCAAGAAGTCCTGGTCAGCATATTTCTCTTCTTACCAAGTAATAATTTTATCAGGTTTCTCATAGTGATAGCTGCAGTTTACTCCTGAATATTTCTCCTCAAAACTGCTGGAGCTTAGAGTCCTTGTTTGGTTGCCAACTCTATCCATTTCCACCTGAGCTTTCTTCAGGTTTCATGTTCCTATGGTCTTGCTGCTCTTCATGGAGATCTCACTCCTCTGGGATGGTGATTCCACCTCACAGTGTTGCTTGACATGGGACTGAGTCCCCAGGGAGCAATTTTTAGCCCTCTAAACACCTCCATGGGCTGTTCCAGCATGGGAGCCATACTGTTGTGTCTTGTTTTTATGTTGCTGAGTTCTGATTCAACCAGCATTTTAACAGTACTAGCACAGTACAAACTGAGCTGCCTGTATCACTTTGAAAATGTGCTTCTGCACATTTTAACTGCGTTTATCTGAAGCAGAAAATGAGAGTGCAGAAGAGTTATGTTAAATAGCTGTTTCAATTTTAGAATTATGGATATTATAGATGGACCGATAAAAGGAAAATAAGTTTTTCCAAGTGGGACTATGGAGAACCAAACCAGAAAAGAGCCTGTGTCTATCTAGCACTCTCTGGAAGGTGGAAAACAGCACCTTGTAATGAAAAACATCTTCCTGTCTGCAAAGAATCTGAGGGTAAGCAATGGTGATGACTTTTGGTTTTATGGCAGAAACCTTGCTTTATGTGCTTTGACTGAATTGCAAATTTTAAAGTATATATTGAGGAATAAGTCTGAGTATGTAACGTCAATACATTTATTTCCATTAAAATGTTTTACTTTGATGGAGTTGACATTCACCAGCCAAGATCCTTCCATTTTACTGGGCTGGAGTGATAGCTGCCATGGGAGCAGGCAGACAGATCACAGAGATTGTGGGAGCATAGGGCATTTCACATTGAGTCTAGCATGTAAAACTGGTTCTGCTGACAGGGGTTTTATGGGAAGGTGTGTAATCAATAAAGTCCACCAAGCATAAAACAGATTTTATTTCTTCGACATATACACATCATTCCTACACTGGTTGTTACTTTGGTACTATTAGATCCCAAAATGTAGACAAAGGAGAAAGAGCTGTATCTTATAAAAAAGAGTCTGTTATTGCCCCCCCCAAAATTAATTCTTCATAGGGTTTCTGTGGGTAGCACTGAGGAATGCTACACAGTAAAAGTTACAGGCAAACCTCAAGATGGGAACAAGCTTTTTTCTTTCTTGTTTGTGTTAGAGTAACATCTGTTAGCTCTAGTGACATACACTTAATGAAAATACAGAGTTTATTTGGGGGATTGAGGGGTTTTTTTGTTTGGTTGGTTTTGGTTTGGTTTGGTTTGGGGGTTTCATGGGGTTGGGGTTTTGTGTTTTTTTGGTTGGTTGTTTGATTTTAATTTCTTTTCTAGGCCATACTCTGAATTTCACAGCTATTAATTTGCAACTTCTGTTTTAAAAACACTTGTACTAATTGACAATGTTGCTTTTTCTTTCCATAATGTCATTGCTTGTAGGAAAATGAGAGGTTACTACATAAATATTCAATGAGCCTCAGATTATTCCATGCTTTGTCAGCTATAAGGATGTTCAGAAATTTTCTGCAAAGATTGTTATCTTGAGGAAAATATTAAATGGGAGATTTCTGCAGTAAACAAGGGTTTATATGATATTTCATTTAAAATAAAACTTATTTGAACTTCTTGAGAGTTTGAGAGTTTTCTAGGGGGCCTTTTTCTGCTTTTTAATGCTTCTTTTATTTATATAAATTTGTTGGTTATAACAAAATAAACTAGAACCAAAATCCTTGAACACTCAAATATCCTTGAGATAGTGCAAGTTTGATTTAGTTAGTAATACAGAAGAGCACAGGTTCACATTGGGTCATCCTCTCATGGCTGACCAGTCCCAATCCTCATTGTCACTCTTGACTTCAAAACTGATAATTCTTGCACTGTGTGCCAAAGAATACTCAAAGTACTCTTAAGAAAAGGTGATTTTAATACTTGATTTCATATATGAAGAACTGCGATCCTTACTGAATGGAAGCATCTCTATTATCTCATTTCTTTTAGATGTACTTCCTTCTGATGCCCCCCAGGATATTGGAACATGTCCTGAATTTGATCACATATCTTGGATTCCTTTCCGAAGCCACTGCTATAACTTCAATGCCAATGAAATGAGCTGGGCTCAGTCTGTGACTCAATGCATTCAATCAGGTAATTATTATTTTTACCCAAATAAAGGACTATTTTAAAAAATCTTGGAAAGTAATAATGCAAAATCCACAAATATTTAAAATAAGGAATAAATATCTCATTTATTTTTATTGTTATGTGTTTTTTGGTTACGTTGAATTTAAGGTGATCAGATTTCCTAGTTTTATTTTTCCAGCTGTGCTTGACTCTTGTTATGTTTCTTCATTCCCAAAATTTCTCCTTTTAGTAATATCTTCAATTTTATGTGATTTTAAAAAATCCCACTTGTTTCTGGCCTTATTCCTTCTCCTCCATATCTCTCCCCACACAATATGAAGTAAATATCATGATAACCATCACTCATTTTTAACACGGGCTGTGTGATCTGAAAGGGGTTGCATGTGCTGCCTGGTAGCCCTTGCTCTATCAGCAAGGCTCCCTGGCAGACTGCAGAGCCCAGGGAGGGAAAGTGCCTCCCTCCCTCTCTTTGGAGACATCTGTTCCTGGCCAAGACAGGAGTAGCACCTTGGCACTCTTTCACCTTTGCTGCTGAGTCATCAGCTATTTCATCCATGTCTCAAGAGGCCAGGAAAAAGAAAAGAAATTAATCCTTTGTTTCATATCTTTTTAGATCCTCTTGGCCCTTTTACTGTACCACCATTGCAAGAAAAATTAAGACATCAGTTTGAATTGCAAATTTGTTTGTTTCACAATAATATTTCATGCTAGATGTTATTCTATCAAGCCATGAAGAACAAATAATTAAGCACTCATAATTCCCATGAAAAATATCATCCAATCACTTGAAAATACAGTGCACTTTGCCTGGTGTTTAAAAGTCCATCTTCACTGTGCTTTTGTGTCTTTCACTTCAGACCTCTCTCGTTGTCTGTGCTGCTCCCCTACAGCTGCACACTACCTCGTTGTCTCTACTTAAATTCTTGCTTACTCCCTACCAACAGGAGAGGTTTTTTTATTAACCTTAGCCTATCTCAAAACCTGTAACTGTGTTGGGGATATCGCCAATGATCTTCCATTGTTTTTTCTATAGGTGGTATGTTGACTTCTGTAGAAGATATGGTTGAATCAAACTTTTTAACAGAACATGCAGACTTATACACAAGCAAGACAAGCGGTTTTTGGATAGGAATATACAGAAATGTAAATGGTAACTATTCTAAGTTCTATAAATAACCATAAACAGACTTTAGTAAATGCAAAAAAAAAAATTAATTAAATAAATAGTTTTTAAGCAGCCAATTGAAGTACAGTAGAAGTTTAGACCTCAATCCTCTCTGACGTTGTCTCCTACTCCTGGTCTCTGAGAAAGCTTTTCCTGATGGGAACAAGTCCTGGCTGGCTCTCATCTTCTCATGACTGGGGAACAGTCATGTGGGATCTGTGGGAGTCCAGCCAGAGCCTACAGCATCAAGCTCCTCTGTGACTCTGTATGGAGAGAATTAGGCTGCTTGCTAAAGCATGCAGTAGAAAATATGCATCTGGAAGAAAACACTGTTACCAGACTATAAGCAGTCAGAAAGTGTTTTATTTTGGATTATTTTCATCCCATTGAAAGAACTATTTTTTTTAGAGTCTATTAAAAAAAGTTTTAATTTTAACTAAGCATTACAATAAAAGCTGCTTGATTTTCATTGAGTGCTGCTGAAACAATAATTTAGAAATTTTTTATAAAAAGTCTGAATTAGGCTTTTTTTAGTTTGAAACTTTAATATCCAAGGCAAAAATATGGAGAAATATAAATGGCTGATAAATCTGCAAATCATAATTTGGGAAAGCAATTAAATTGTTTTTGAGACAAGAATCAAATGAGATAAAATGTATCTAAACAACCACAGGTGGAATTTTTGAAGAAAGTAGTATTGTCTCGTTATGATGAATAAAATAATACTGTGTTAATTGTCACTAAGGTGGAAACTCTTCCTGTGGATCTATTAGTATTGATACTAACTTTTGCAACATCAGGGCAGCTGCTTTGGCAAGACAACAGTGCCTTAGACTTTGTCAACTGGGGTGAGGGGCAGCCCTCAGGGGATGATGAGCTGGCTTTCTGCGTGGAGCTGTCTGCGGCCACCGGCAACTGGAGTGTCCTGCCTTGCTCTTCCCAAAGGGGATTTATTTGTAAGAAACCAAAGAGTAAGTGACTTCTTTAATATTTGCTCTTTCCATTTATGGTTTCATTTCAGTAGTAATAGCACAATATGATCACTACAAAAGACTGGCACAAATGTTTCAATGTTCAGACAAAAATAATATGAATTTTTTTTTTTTGTTTGCCCTGTTTATGTTTTCTTGCTTCATAACCTCAGATCTTACATTCTGTGAAGAATATTCAAATAATAAGTAAAAATCATAAATAATTCCTGAAAAAAAATTAAATTCCCTTGTTGTTTTGTTTTCCTCCAACATAAACCCTTTTTTTTTCTACTAACATTCCTATTTTCTGTTTATGGAACAAGAGTGGCATCAATAATTTGCTATTCTTCATCTTGCTGTAGTATGATACATGCTGTTCCAGTAAGAGATGGATGAAGCAATTCTATTTAAATAGGAGAGGAAGTGCGATCCAGAGAGCACATAGTGACCTTTGAAAAGAGTAGAAGTGTTTTGGTTAGCTTTTTTTTTTTTTTAATATTTTGTTTCTGTATAACTGAGCACCATCTGCTTTAGTCAGGAAGTAGAAATATCAGAATATCGTGAGCCAAAGAACCATGTGGTATTTTGGAGTTTAACTGTTAATTCTGAAAAAAAAGTCCAATTTCCTGCCCTATTTCACAACCCCAAGGTTCAGGATGTTTTTGAGGTTCAGTCCTTTCCCCACCAAAGCAAACCTGCAGCTGGTGGGGGAAGCAGCAGTCACACCAGTGCTGAGGGCGTTCTCAAAAGGAAAATTCTGCTTCTAGGACAATGCCCAGTTTACTTTGCAGGCAACAGAGACTGCTGAACGATAGTTCTTTGTTACCAAACAGGTCAGAAAGCAGAAACTCCCTGTCACCACGCAGTTTATTTGACGGGTTTGACTCTGAGTGGCCCTGAGGCACAATGCCAAAGCACAGAGGATATTCCCTGACAGAGCGGAACGGCGTTCCAGCACAACCAGATATTTATTTCATTACAGCCAGCTCTGCGTCCTTTCACGGGACAAATTTAACAGCAGCTTTTCCTTCGTGCCCGCAATCCCACCAGAGCTCAATGCCCTGGTTCTGCTGCAGCAGTCCGGCTCCCGGTGCATCCCACGCTCCCGGGGGGCCCGCTGTCCACGGGGAGATCCATCCTTGCCGTGTCCATCACTCCCCAGCAGCTCCCATCACCTCCCAGCAGCTCCCATCACCTCCCAGCAGCTCCCAGCAGCTCCCATCACTCCCCAGCAGCTCCCATCACCTCCCATCACCTCCCAGCAGCTCCCATCACCTCTCAGCAGCTCCCATCACCTCCCATCACCTCCCAGCAGCTCCCATTACCTCCCATCACCTCCCAGTCCCATTACCTCCCATCACCTCCCAGCAGCTCCCAGCAGCTCCCATCACCTCCCAGCAGCTCCCAGCAGCTCCCATCACCTCCCATCACCTCCCAGCAGCTCCCAGCAGCTCCCACCCGGCCGCCGGGAAAAGCCTTGCAGACGGCGCCCTCTGTGCACAGCCGGGAAAAGCTGCACAAGAAAACCTGAGCCTACACGTGTAATTATAGATGCAAATGAATTATGGTAAACTGAGACCTGCTGGGTCTCAAAGGAATTGTGTGCCATCAGGCAAGCTCAAATATCCTCAGCAGTCGATCAGGTTGTTCCCAGTCTCCGCAGGAAACAGACCCGGTGAAAAGGGCAAGGTTAATTAATGGGGGAGAAGAGAGAGTGCACTTAAAACAGTCAGAAACTACCAGTGCTTGGAGATATTCTGGTTATTACAAAAGAAGCGAGAAGGGGGCTTAATATGCAAAAACCTCCAGTTTTATTGAAGGAAATATGGGGTTAAAAATCTTTCTCTCATTTTCAGCTTTCTTAATTTAGCAGATGTGTTTCCAGAAATGATGATGTGCAGGTTACCAGACCTTTTGCTAATGTGCAACTGCCAGAAAGAAAATGTGACCTTTTTAGATTTTCACTGAACATTTGTCTTTATCTTTGACAGATATTGTTAAAGCAGCTGAAAATGTGGAAGGTAAGATTTTTTTTTTCACCTTCCAAATAATTTCAGATAGATGTTTGAATTTAATATTATCTATTTAGGAGTTTTTTTGTTGTTGTTTTTTTTTTTAAGTATGAGCTTAATTTACTTAGTTGCCAGTGAATTCTTTCCCAGTCTAATTTATCATTATTTGCAAGAAACTTAGGGAACCCCAAGATGATCAAATGCTTTGGTAAATTGATCACCCCCTCTCTGATCCTCCTTTTGCATGGTAAGATCTATGAGGAAGACTGACACAGACACATTATAACAGATTTTCCCCCGAGTAATTAAGGGAGAAATTATAGTTTTCAGTATTCTTATATTTATTTGTGGCTACAGTTCACTAATTTCTATTTACTTTTTCTTTATTTACAGATGCCAAAAAGGACAAAGCCAGTGGTCACATGAATATGTGGATACTACTTACTCTGGTCCTCATCATTTTATTAGGGGTGGGCTTCATGATTTATTTTTCATTCAAGATGAAAACTAGAAGTGGAACTGGAGGAGAGGTGAGGTGGGGCAGCAGACAGCTGGAATACAGCCGTGCCCTTACTGCAGGGGACAATGGAAATGATGCTACCACTGACAAAGAAAAAAATGATCACAGTGTTGTCTGATGGCATAACACAGCCAAACTAGATGGTTAAGCTGGAAAAAATATAGCTGAACTAAAGGAAACCTGTCTTAATTAAGTGCATGTAACTTTTACTGCAAAGTAAAATTGGCAATTATTTCTTTGGTGAAGATTGAGAACTATTGCTGTATACTCTGCAATAAAGTCTCACAGGTATTTATTGACTTAGTATTGTACAAAATGGCTAATTAAGTGAGCATGGAAAATAACAACTAGTGGAAATTTAGATTTAAAAGATATGGATCACTTATTTAGGAATTTATGGCAGCATCACATACAGAGTCAAGACTAACACTGAGCACTCTTTGCAGAGCATTCAGCCTTAATGCCTGCACTTTGACAGTATCTCACCTTACTGTACTGAAGCACCTGCACTGTTACTCAAGTGCTGTTTGGAATAAACAGATGTTTACATGAATTGTTTGTCCCCGTTGCTGTCCTTGTCCTACACCCTTTAGATAAATATCTTCTGTGCTATAGTATTATAAGTGAAATGCAAATACTTGTCCTTTGTCCATGGCTTCAGCTTTGATTTGCAAAAAAATAAATCTTTGCACACAGTCTTATTCTATGGCTTTGAATAGTTTTTATCAATTATGAACATGAAACTATATCAATAAACAATCTATATACTGCATAATAACACTTCATTGTTTAATTAGCATGGGGAGGTGATATAGTTTGTTGATCTGATGCGTCTTCTTCCTTAAAAGAGAGGCTGACAGGAGGAGACACAGAAACATGAACAAGGCAAATGACTAAAAAAATCCATAAATAAACTAGAAAATAAAGTAGTTGCCAAATAAATTTTGGAAGAAATCCACTCCTGGTTTTATTCCACTTGAGCACTCATTTTAGGACACCTTTGCTTGCTATCCTCCTCCTCTCTGATAAATGGACTGATAGCTGGGCACTGTGCCCATGCTACAGGCCAGTAAAACAGTGGAGCACACAACAGTGCCTTGCAAGTGAAATGTTTTGGAGATTTACTGAGATGTTTAAGCTTCCTATGAATTCTCTGTTGTCTGCAACATGCTGAAGAAATAAAGATCTCCTGGATCTCTGGGAGCAACAAACCTTTAGAAAGTGAATAAGAATGGCAGAGGAGATGTCACACGACATTAGATTGACACTATGTAGATATGGCAATTAAAACGTATTGCAGAGCATAAGGAATAAAGGGCATTTTGTAGTCAAACTACTTTTAATGCCAGTCCTCTTGATCTTACAACTTCTTTTTTCCCCTTCATGTAAGTTAAAAAATACACATATTTTTCTTTTTTTGTAAATACTGAACTGGATTCAGTCCTATTTGATGGCTAATGATGAAGGCATGACAAATTAAAAGAATAAACAGATTTAAAAATCCAACATGATAACAATATTTTAAATTTTTATATCTTGTATTGATAACACAGCTCCAAAGACTGTATTGTGTGAATGAATTTCTACTATCTTATGAAGTGATGCTTTGCTCTTGCAGAAAATATAGTGAGATTTGTCTTCATAATTAAGCCAAGGATAATGACAAAAAATTTGAAGGGCAATTTCAGCTGAATTTCTTTCCTCACTTTTTTTTCAAAATAACTAAGGGATTGTGCATCATAGCTGTAGTTAATTTCCACTTAATAAATGACTGAGGCTCACTTGTAAAATTTGAAACTATTACTCTTTCGTTGTCTCATTTGCACTTGGTACAAAGAAAGAATAAAGTAGTAAAATTCATTTGCACTTTATGGATGAAATAATTTTGAAAGGAAGGGTTTTTTTGCCAAAATCACGGAAAGGTTTGTAAATATTTGGCTAATTTGTGTTGGTTCTTCTAAGATAAATTCACATGAAATAACAGCACAGTAGTTCTAGTAGCTGATACACAGGATAGATAAAAGGCAAGTGTATACATAGTACCCAGTTTATCAAGTCACCAAGCAAAATTAAATTGTCCCGTGTGGGTTAATTTTTCACACTGAAATGGTCAGCCTTGCTCACTGTAGTAAATGAAATCAATATATCTTTTGCAATAGTGAAGACCTATCTGTCTAAGAAATTTTCATCTATTTTTGTCTGAGTTTCCCAGGTTTATATGTATGACATTCAAGGTACGTCCACTTAAAGTGCACTCCCTGTTTCTCTGTCTTTGAGGGTCAGAATGTTATAATTCCAGCACAGAACCAAGAAAGTTAAAAATAATTCAGTAGCATGATCTTGAAATGTTAAAACTTTGCCACTTGCATTTGAATGGATGGAAACTTCACTTTCAGATGCAAAGTTTGAATTTTGTAATTATTTATAGATTTCAAAATACCTCATGTGACAGGATATTTCCTTATTTAGAGCCCAGTGTTTTCTCCTTCAACTAAAAATCTCCAAAACTGAGAAGGAGCCAGCACCAACTGATTCTTTAAGGACCTCTACTGCAGCAATTATTTAATCTCTTCTCTTTGTGACTAAGAAGACAGAATGAAACACTTGACCTTTTCTACAGTTTTAGTTTTCCTCTCATTTGTTCATACTGCTTTTCAGACACTCGGTGAGTCTATTTTTTCCTATACCCTGCAAAAGTGGATGTGAAAGTGGCATCTTTGCTGTCTTGTTGGTTTCTCAGGATCTTTAAGATTTTTACACAGCTTTACAACTCTGCATTTCATATTTGTCCTAATGGGAATGGTCCACGGAAGTTTCCAAAAGACAGATACAAACATGTTGATTTACATTTAAAGAGAGGGGAATATCCAAAATGGGGTGAAGCTGGGAATCAGAAGGAGAGAGTCACATATGTGAATAAAGATTGCCTCTTGGGTACAACTTATTTATTGGTTATGTTTGATACTCTTGAGTAGATGGACTTCACAGTGTGCTCCATGGTCTCTGTCTGTATATATGACTTACTCACAAAAATGAAAAGGATGAAAGAATGAAAAAGGGTGTTGTATGTGTTGCTTCTAGCCTTAGCATGAGATTGTGTGGGATGAGATAGAACTTGTGAGTTGATGTAAGATATGGCTTCTCACAGTGGCTGAGAAGATCCCAGTGAAAAAAAATATTATAAATATATGAGAGTGAAGAACAGCTGTGGAATAAGCAAGGGTAAGGATGAGAGGGATAGTTAAGGCTCTGAAGTTGACCAAAGACAGATCACAACTCCCTTTTGAAGTATGATGATAATGTTCAAAGATGTGTTTTCTTTATCCTTCAGTTCATTAGATTTGTGGATTGGGGTATACATATCACAGCTTCCAAAAGCAAACACTGTTCCATGTGAGCTGTGAAAGCAGTACCCTGTGCAAAAAGAGGGTCTCCCACCTGCTCCATGAGCTGGGAACCCAACCCAAAAGCAGAAACCTCACAGTTTCCAGCAAGAACTCCTATACTTAGAACCAAAAATTCTACGAGGGACAATAGCTGATACTTAGGGGACTACACAAAGCACTTCTTTACTGAGCAATAAGAAATAAAAGATTTAATAATATTTAAAACCTTTTGCCTAAATGGACAAAGAAAGAACAAAATAAGTCTCAGCTTCAAATTTAGATTTGCAGAAGTGAAACTACTGTGTATTACTGTGCTGGTCAAAGTAATACAGGGACTTTCTGGAAGAGCTCAAAAACTATTCTTTCCATCATAATCTCCCAGAATTTTCCCCATTCACTAACCAACATTGGCTTGACCTAATATCCTACACTTGTCCTAGAGATGTACTTTAGTGTTTGGACGGGTATCTCACTGCCTCTTATGAGTTATTTCTCAGATGGATACGGCAGTGATGCTGCATCTCTGTTTCCAGGTGGGAATTTGAGGCACAGAGAGCTGAAGGACAAAACTTTGCCCTCCTGTTTGACAGGTCCTCAAACATTCCTCGTAGTCCAAATTTCAGTCCCTCATGACCCAAAGCCAGTGAGAGCTGTATGCTACCTGACATTTTGAAGAGCATGCAGCTGTGTGCCCAGGCAGGCTTGCTTTGTGTGTCACAGCAGAGCTGCAGTTCTGGACAGCCCTTCCCAGCAGAGCCTACTTATAGCCACGGATCACTACATTAGGCTACCTATAACCCTTTGGGAGTGTTAACTATGATGCGTGGCATTTACAATGCACAGGCATGCAGGCCCACACCTATAGGATCTGTGTGCTCCTCGGTGTTGGCTCTTGTGAGAATGTTTGTGATCTATTGTATGAATTACGTTGAATTCTTATGACAGACGTACTGATGAAAGGATACTGGATCAAGGCAGGATAACAAATCGCCATTACACAGTTTTCAATTTCAAAAAAATCCCCAAAACATAACAGCGTGTCTATTCCAGAAGGAGCAAGTGTCATAGGAGGCTCACCCACTAACTGAATTAGGCACAAATGCGAACCCATGGAGAAGTATGTAACAGAAACTAAATCTATAATGCATAAAATGATAGCCAACTTCCAAATTTTCAGTAAAGGTATCTTTTGGAAATCTTAATTGAAATGTACATTTCAGGAAAAGTTCCATTATTCCATTATTATGATCACATTTTTGAAATTGTGCCAATGTATTTTATGTGTTCTCATTCTGTGTTGCGTTTACATGTATTTACTGAGCTGTACGTACTTTTTTTTCCCAGAATGAAGTGTCTTGAAAATTCCATTGATCCTTGTAAATATTTGCAGCCTCCTGACATGACTCAGATCAGCATAGAATAAACAGCACATCTTTCTCCTCACAAGCTCCCCTCACCATGTGCTTACCCTAACCTCTTATTCTGAATGTTTTGTTTTACAGACAAGGATATATTCTTAATATACAATGAGGATACTAAGTTCTGTTTAACTGCTCAGAGTTCTGAGGCAGTCACAACAGCCACTTGCAAAAAAACCAGTGACTTACAAAAATTCAGGTGGGTCTCTGATCATCAGCTAATGAGTGTGGCATTTGCACAATGTTTGGGAGTGCCCTCCAAGAGAAACCAGGCTAAAATTTCTCTGTACCCATGCAACAAGAAAAGTGAATTCCAGAAATGGGAATGCAAAAATGGGGCCTTGGCAATCCAAGGGGAAGATTTATTTCTCAGTGCTGGCAAAAAAAAAGAAGATATTGAACTGAAAACAGGATCAGAGGCAATGGATAAATGGAAGATCTATGAAACCACGGATGATTTGTGTTCTCAAGGCCATGAAGGTAAAGTTTAAACGTTAATCTTGATGGTTTATTGAATCCACTTGTTTCTCATCAGAGATAGGGTCTTTTGATTTCTGCTCCCCTTAGTCTGATATCAGCTGTTCCCCCTGAGGCAATGGTTGACTAGAGAATGATTAGTTCATATATTCAGGCCTATATCTTTCCATCCTGGAGAAACACAGCTGTTTCAGTTCAGACAGAATGCAGTTTGTGCAAAAAATGTGCATATTTTTTGTTCTTTACTTTTAAAGCAAATGTAGATGAAGGTTATTTCTAATTGTTAGTGTTTATCAGTCTTCTCAGTGGTGCCTAGCAATAACAATGGGCAGAAACAAGCACAGGAAGTTCCGTTAGAATACGAGGAAGAACTTCTTTTACCAAGCACCAGAACAGATTGTCCAGAGAGCTGGTGGAGTTTCCCTCCCTGGAGATATTCAATAATGGTGTGGACACAGTCCTGTGCCACATGCTCTGGGATGGCCCTCCTTGAGCTGAGAGGTTGGACCAGATGTCCCTTCGTGGTCCCTATCAACCTGAACCATTCTGTGATTCTGTGACTCTGTAATCAAAGCACTTTATTTAACTGCATACTGTTACAACTGAGATTGTATTAATACTACTGGATGAAAAGGAAAAAATCTCTATGTTTAATACATCAATATTATATGTAAGGAAATAATTCCATGCATAATATCTTCAGTTACTCTACAAGATTTCAGATGCCAAAAAATCCCACAACATTTAACAATTTAATCAATGGTTTACTTTTAATGAATGATAGAAAGTTAAGCCATATGATAAAAAGATAGCACTATTTTTAGAAAATTATATTTAAATATATGAGATAAAAATCATTATGGTTCTTTTATAGTTGGCTACAGCATGAAACTGCTCAAGTTCCAGCTGGTACAGCTAATGATGTACCCCAGAAGCAAAGAGTAAATTGCAATACCTACCAAAAACTTCCATGAAAGACATTACTGGTGATAGTCACACACTTGTAATGCTTTCTCCAGGCTGTCTTATGGAGAGTACAGATACATATATGCACACAGCCATATTAAAATTTCTCTTTTGCCCCCTCAGATCTGTTTACATTGTTAGGAAATTCCAACGGAGCTCCATGTGCCTTCCCCTTCCTGTTGAGTGGTAGGTGGTACGCTGAGTGCACAGCTGCTGGCAGGTCAGATGGCCTGTCCTGGTGTGCAACAACGCCCGACTTCGACAGGGACCATTTGTATGGGTTCTGTCCAGCTGCTGGTAAGTCCCACATGCTGACATAAACCCTGTAACACAACACTGTTACGTAAATATATCAGCATTGAGATGCTGTTAATAATACAGAAGGGAAAAACTCTGAAATTACCTAATTTTACTCAAAAATGTCTCTTTCACTCAATAACGTTCCTGACAGAAGTAACTAATCTGTTTGCTAATAGCTTACAGTCAAGCTGAAAGTTGTCTGGGTGTGTCCATCTGTAGTTAAGACTCAGGAAAGAAAACAGTGAGCTTTAAATATGACTGTCTTCTGCATAGAATCACCTGAAAATTGAGACGTTATTCACAGTCTAATGTTCACTGATATTTGTGATAGCAGTAATCTAACCTTGTCTACCCAAGCAAAGCCCTGTTCTGTATAACAAGATTGGTCTAAAGTTCATGGGAGAATATAGTTTGTTTTCTGAAAGATATAAAATTAAAAGAATGGTTCAAAGGTTTTACTGAAATATTAGTGTCATCAGCATTTCCCTTTTAATGTTTCAGACTACATTACAAAATAATGTTATCTTAACAGATAAAATTATGGTCATTGGAGTGCAGGATCAAGAACACCAAAATACATGTTAATGAAGACATTAAAAATGCTGCCTCAAAACTAATTTTTCAGTGCAATACCACAGAATGAGAATCACAATTTGTCATTTTGATAGAAGCATTGCACTGGGAAAGCAGGTGCAGCTCACTCTCAACCACCAATGACCACCATCATTCTGACTGATTTGGTGAAAATTATTCTCTGGTGCAATATTGCAAAAAGTAGCTTGAAAAATCCCATGACATCCTCATTATATAAACTAGAAAATATGAAGTATTTGGCATTATAAAATTCTTGAGACATTATCATTAATATTTGAGTCTTTAAAAAAATTGTTAAAAATCTCTGAATCAGCAATAAAGAAACAATAATAAATAGAAAACATTTCCTCTAAAAAAATATTCAAGAAACTTAGTATTTTTTTCTCAACAAAAGAAAAAATTAGGGCAAGTTGTAATCACAGCTTATTTAATACTTGCCCACAGACTAGTTCTGCTTAACAGTGATCTCTCAGAAGGCAATTTCAATATTCCAGTTATCTAAAACACAGGCAGACTACAAATACAACCTCAATTCCCTCAGCTTCTCCAGACCAGCTCTCTTGCCCTCCTCTGGATGTGCTCCAGCACATCAAGATCTTTATTGGAGTGAGGCCCAAGACTGAACTGGGTATTTGAGGTGTGGCCTCACCAGTGCCGAGTACAAAGGGACGATCCCTGCCCTGGTCCTGCTGGCCACACTGTTGCTGATACAAGCCAAAATGCCATTGGCCTTCTTGGCCACCTGGCACTCGCTGGCTCATGTTTGGCTGGTTATCAACCAGCACCCCCAAGTCCATTTTCACTGGACAGCTTTCCAGCTGCTCTTCCCCAAGCCCATAACACCGTAAATGTGATTATTGACGGCATAATTTCACAAGAAAGATTTCATTACTGGAAATTCTTGTATTTCAGTTGTGTTTCAGCCAAGAATAAACTTGGGCATAGCCTATGGGCTGCTGAACAGGTTCTCAGGGTAGACAACAAGAAGTTTTGATTTATTGACTTCTTTACAATATTTTTTTTCTCCTGGAGATTATAAAATTTGAAGGGGAAAGTGCAAAGAAAGGATGAAAGGCCCATCACTGCTAACGTTTAGGACAAACCCTCTTTTCTTAACAAAGAACAACATAACTTGTGGGTCTGAGCCTTATTTGCTCCAAAATGTTATTTCTCAAGTAAGCTTGCAGTTAAATTTTGCCATAACATTTTGTGTAAAATGTTTGTTACAAACTCAGGTACTAAATCTCCTTTCTCTCACACAGACAGTGACAGATTTTGGAGTACAGATCCTTTGACAGGAACCTACTACCAGATAAACCACCGGTCAGCTCTCACATGGCACCAAGCAAGGAAGAGCTGTCAGCAACAGAATGCAGAATTATTAAGTGTCACGGAGATTCATGAGCAAATATATCTAAGAGGTGAACTAATAGACAAGATTCAGTGAAAACTGTTTCAAAAGGGTTTTTTGAGTGATTACAAAAGTTTTAATGCTTTAATCACATTACAGTGAACAGCTGATGTAAAAAAAAGTACTAATATAAAATATATGCACTAATAGAAATAGCAAAACTACAATATATTAAGCTTTTTATAGGTGGAATTTCTGTAAGTTTTGGAATTACCATTTTTAATTACTTTTATTTTATCCAAAAAAAATCTAAGAATTTCCAGCTAATTAAGCAAAAATTGGCTCAAGCTCAGAAAACACCAGAAAGGTCCCAGAAAGGGACCTTTAAAACAAGAAACAACATCTTAGGAGGCAGACATTATATGACTATTACATTATATGACATGTTCTATGATTTTATTTCATGTTAATAAATCAGTATTCTTCATGTACATCTAATGAAATAGTATTTTGGAAATACAATGCAAATTTTTTACAGACTTTATAGATTTACACACACTCTGTGGAACGAAGATCCTATATCAATTGAACTACACACAAGAAAACTTGTAACAACATTGATAATAGCAATTCATTCTTTCAGTTTTCCAAGCTTATTCTTTACATATATAGCATTAGATATAGCAATGTAGAATAGCATTAAGTTCAGATAAAATAATATATAAAATATTCTTTTTCAGTTTTCTCTTTATCTACAGAAAAATCCCTCTGAGTTTGTTACCAGTAAATATGAACTCTATACTGAACTTACATACCAGCAGGCAGACTTTTATCATCTTCTTCTAAACTATAGAAATGCAGAAGTTTTTCTAGTGAATCTTATTAGAATTAAATTCTTTTGGTTGACTAGATTTGATTGACAGCAAGAGATCCTCTCTCTGGATTGGACTTAACAGTCTGAATCTCAACAGTGGCTGGCAGTGGAGCAGTGGCTTTCCCTTCAGATACTTTAACTGGGCACCAGGTAGGAATCCTCTTAAACAGTTTTTGGAATTAATATTTCCCACCAATATGATGAATGCATAATAAATGCAGTCCTGTAGTATTCCACATGAACATGAGGAAAGGGAGATGAATGGCTTACAAGACATGTAAAAAAGTATCTGAGAATGATCCTTTCTTCTCTAAATATAACTCACAGAATTTCAAGCAGAAGAGCTGGATAACCTCATCTCCTATCAGAGGCAGATAAAGTAAAAAGCACCAGTTGAGCTGTAGCATACTGGGAATGCCTTCAAGTCAGTGAAATCCTCTTCTCTACAACTGTCACAGGGTTATCAGACCCTGCATCCTGCAAGGACTCAGCTGCCAGTGAGCACTGGTCTTGCAAAGCTTTCCTCTTCACTTCTTATGCTTTTTTGTTCTCTCATTCATAAATAGAGTTCATGGCATTGACAGTTTATCTTTGAAAGTCACTTAATGATGCCATGGCAACAGCAAATTCTGAATAATGCAAGCATAGTCCATCTTTTGGCCTTCCCAAGTCTCAGAGGTGGCACCTGCTTTTTTCTGGCACAAAGGATGAAGGGAAAGCCCAGAGCTGCTGAGTTGTAAAAGATTTTCTACCTTCTGCAGAGATGGTCAAATTCCTCGAGATTTTCAGGGCTGAGGAATTGGCTCTCAGGTCAGACAGCCCACACCCCCAGAGCTCCTGTATCCCCACACAGTGGCTAAGATCAGGCATTAATCTAAACATTTCCAGTTCACAGCAGAAATGTTTTAGTTGTGCATTTTGTGGGGAGAGGGGAAAAAAATGTAATTCATCACACTGTGGGCCTCTCTGAGAAGAAAATACTGACCATTCCCCAGAGAGTAGTCCTGGAGAAACTCCGGGAGTGTTGGTTGGAGAAGCAGGCAGAGGAGAGACACTCAACAATTGTGAGGGAATGTCAGGATGTTCTGCTTGCAGCAAGGAGCAAATCTGCATTCAGTTTCCAAAGGACATGCAGAAAGGATCACTATTCTGTAATCAAATGTGGCAGAAAGTGTGAAGTATGCAACAAGCTTTGAAAGAAATGTTTTGATGGGCACTTCTAAATTACATTTCCTTATCTCTGGTAGAAAAATAATTGCAGCAGTGAAATAATGAGCCCATGATTAACACATGAAAAGGCTATAAGTAAATTGCTCTTTTAGCCACTGACATAAACCCTATGCTACATAAAAGTAATTTGGTTTTTATCCCATGAAGGAAGCCCTGAGCTTGAGTCTGAAAAACTCTGTGCAGTACTAAATCCCAGAAGAGATGCTAAATGGGAAAACCAGCCATGTGAGCTGAAACTTGGCTATATCTGTAAAAAGGAAAACTCCACAAAGGATCCTTTAATTCTTCCATCGGGTATGTCAAGCAAATAAAAAACCTTTTGATAAGGACATAATTTGTGTCGCTAAAGTTGAATTTAATAGCTATTTAAAATAAAAAGAAAAAGCAAGCATTGAAATTTGTTTTTCTGGTACAATGACTGGTACAGAATAAAACATACTATTATTTCTTTAGTGCAATATATTTAAATACTGAAAATTTTCCTGGAGTCCAGTAACCATATAAGCATTTTTTACTTTATGCTATTATTCACAATTCCAGACATTCTGGGTTAAGCCAGACACTATCATGAAAGTATCATGGCCTGCATGGACATGACAATAGAGTTAGAGATGCTTCACTTTTCCTGCAGTGCATTCTGATGGAAACACCGAGGTTTCTCACAGAAGGCTTGGGAAAATGGCACCAGTGGGGTTCTTGATGTAGCAACTTCTTGATGGGGTTGCCTGTAACCTAGAAAGATGGCAAAAAAGAGTAACTTCCTTTGGACCACTTTTCTTCTATACTTCTTTTTGTTTTATTTAATGGGAGTTGGCATGGAAAGCTATGTGTGCAGAGAATTACTTGTTCTGCAGTAATAATGGCTTTATGAAAGATAAAAAACATAATTGAATGGGGTATATTGTGAGGAAATACTACATACCAAATTCCTAAATATTCCTCTGGCCAGTGAATACTTCACTCTAGTGAAGCCCAGTAACAACTCTCTCCAGTCGTTTCCTCTTTTCTTTAAATGCAGTGTGGTTTCTCTAAAAGTACAGAGAGCAACAACATCCAGACTAAAATATATGTGTGAGGAATTAAGAACTGCTTATTTGTTATCACTTCATTTTCATTCTAATTAGTTAATTAAATTATTTTAAATGTAACTGCAGTTATTCTAGACTTCAGTTTGCACCATATACAAACTTGAAATATTTATTGATTTTGAGGGGATATAGAGCCTGTTAAATGCCCAGAAGGATGGTTGTCCTATGGAGGTCACTGTTTCATGGTTCATAGAGATCCCAAAGTATGGAGAGAAGCCCTGATTTCCTGCAATGAGAGCAATGGCAACCTAGCCAGTATCCACAACCCTGAGGAGCACAGCTTCATCCTGTCTCAGCTGGGCTACAGTGAGTATTTCTACAGGGCAATGTTTGGTACAGCTAGAGAACTATACTGTTAGAAATCTTACAGGATTAAAATAAAATAATTCTTGCTTGTTTGTTATGAATATTTATAAGGAAGGCCACAGATATATGTTAGAAAAAACCCAAATGCTAAAAACCCACAAGAGGAATCATTATTCTCTCTTCTTTTTAATTTTAATTCTTCTCATTTTGATTTTCATTTGTTTTTCACTGCATGAAATGACTTGAAGGAAATAATGGCTCAAGTTACTGCAGCATTTCAGTGGATTATCTGCATCAGACACCTTGTAGCTGTAGATACAGTAATGGACTTTACTGATAAAGCTGTGGAAACTCATTTCCTGCTGGTATCTCATTTTTAACTTCTTGAAAGAAGAATGTGAATTACATTTTAAAATAAACTTCTTCATCTTTTAATACAGATAAATTTGCACTGCAACATTGCAATTTCAGCTCATCTCCATAAAATCTTGCTCCTATGGACTGTTTCAACTTGGGTAATAATGCAGATGAATTTCTGTCCTTAGAAGCTGTGGATGAGCTGTGGATTGGCCTGAACGACCTCAAAACTCAAATGTACTTTGAGTGGAGTGATGGGACTCCTGTGACATATACCAAGTGGTTGCCTGGAGAACCAACCCATGAAGTCACTGCCCAGGAAGATTGTGTCATTATGGCAGGAAAGGTGAACCATTCCACATGAATCACAGTGTGGCACCATACTATCTGAGCTATGGTTACATTTCTAGGGAGATTTTTAATGCAACTTAGCACAGTTGCTAAGTTGCATAAAATCAAAGAATGTTATCTTTATTCACTCAGACATATGGTTGTTTTAAATTAAATTTAAAATGCAATTACATATAACTAGTAAATGCTCAGATCTGATTGTGGGTGTACATTATATGCCAAGCAAACCTTAACAATCTGGCCATGCCACTTAGATTACCACAACCTCACCTCCAAGCTCAAATACTTGGAATCCATTAAAAAGTACACATCTTCACATTGAAACAGCATTTTCAAAAGAATGATGATGTTTCTAAAGGAAACAGGTTCTGCCTCACTGTTTTTTCACCTCTTCCCAAACCACAACTAGGATGGATACTGGGCAGACAGTGCCTGTGACAGGAAGTTAGGCTACATCTGCAGAAAAGACCCACTAAAAGGAGTCTCTGGGACAGCAAAGACTGATCCTGCCTGCCCAAAGGTAAGAAGAAAGCATAACCAAGAATCTGGTTGGCAAAATTTCAAAGGCTCCACTTGACATTGAAATTATCTTTTTTTTTTTTTTTTCTTTCCTAACAACTGTTATTCTACAACAGATTCAGGGTGATAATTTTCACTACATTCCCATATAAGGAATAATAAGAAGTCAGGCCTCAGAATTGTCTGTGAAACGGGCTAAAGCCATTCCTGTGGTTGTCTGCATGTTTGTTATATTGTTCTGCAACCAACTGTGGTTATTGAACACATAGTAGGGACTGGTAACAATTTCTGGGCTATGTGGCAAGATGCAAGATGATGACAAATCTCACTACTGAAGCCAAATCAAAACAATAAAGTCCTTTATATGAGTGAATTTGTTTTGAGCAAGTTATTGTATCCTACCACTTTTTTTTCCTTCTTTTCCCTCCTTTTACTTTTCTGTTTATTAGTATTCTGTATTTAGTAACCTTTCCCACAAGCCCATATGGGGAGCAGAGCTGAGACTCATTTTGCTTGATGGAGCTAAGCAGCAGCCAAACACTGAACACAGAGTTTATTTACCTTTCTTGGGTGCAGCAACCAAATATTTGGTTAGCATAAGAGAGAAAAGTGACTTGGAATTCAGATGTAATTTTGAGGATTTTGTTCTTTAGTGGTGTCTATGTTACCTCTTCAGTCAGACTTTTTAGGTGACCTGATGAATTAAAACAATTAATTAGTCTATTTACTGTTCCTTTAGCCTCAAAACATCAGGAAACATGAGTCAGCATTTCTACTACAACACAGACTACTCTTTTTGGTTCTAAGCAAACAAGTATTTTATTCACCTGATTTTGAATGCACTCTCCATTCTGTGTCTTTCTTTTATACCAGTAAAAATGTATCCATTATTATTAAAAAAGTGAGACTCATAGGTACATGCAGAGATTGAGACAAAGGACACGGACACTGCTGGATGCTAATAAGGCAGCAAGCAAAGCCAATTTATTACAGAAATCACCAGCATTTGTAGTTCTCTAAATTCCAGACAAATTCCCCTACTTAGACTTCCTTTGCCTCTGTTCCCACAGGAACACTGTCAAGTCCTTGCAGGCACTCCCTTGCACCAGCAGTGGCCTTGTCCACATCTTCTTTGCCAAAGTGGTCAGGTCGTGGCGTCCTCTTCCTTCTGTCTTTGCTTCTTGTTCTTGCCTTGAGTTTTATCTGTCCCACGGTTACTGCTGAACCAGGGCTAGAAGAACTGCACAGCTGTCAGCTTCCTTTGCTGAGTGGCTCCTGACAATTCCCCCTCTCTTTTTAACAATTATTATTTGTTTTATTGATTTCTTAATTAATATCTGAGTACATTGAATTAAGCAAGGTAAGCATATTAGTATAATTATTAATACTCTTAGTATTAACAAACATTCTTATTTTGATTAAATTTTTGATCTATTTAGTGATTTTCTGGTTTTTAAACTAATTTCTTTTGTCTACTATTTTTAATTTGGTTGCATTATTTTGTAAAGGTTTAATACTCACATGAATTGATTGTGAGTGATTAGAAAGATTTATACAGTACATTTTATCAAAATCTTTACATTTATGTGTGTGGGTTAAAATTAAAAAAATTAATAGCTGTTCTATTTTGTAATGTAGTATATCTAATTGAATTAATATCAGTTAGTAATCCTTTTATAGTAAGCGAAGTAGAGTTAACTAGTAGTTTAGTTTATTTAACAATTTCAATGTTTTTTGGTTGTTACTTTTGGAGTAAAAAATGAGGTAGTCTAATGCTGATGCAGTGAATAGAAGTCGAGGTTATTATTGTAATTAGTGTGAGACGTATGGATACTGTGTTTTTTTCTCTATTGTAATCTGTGTTGTAAAATTGTGGATGTGTTGGATGTCAACAGCAAGACTCGTTTTAAACTACAGGGATTTCTTTTTATATGTGATGGGGTAGCAGTTCGAGTTCTATTTCTACAAATAAAAACCACTCTTGTTGGTAATAATAATGGAATATTAGTAGAGTGAGAGAGATATTTGGATGTGCAATTGTACTGGGCATTTTTGTTTTTAAATGTAGGTTGAGACTAAGAGACATCTTATGCTTTGGATCAGCTGTTCCCACAATAATTACATTTAACACAGAGCTTTATTTCTACAGACCTCAAAAGCTCTACATCTTGAGGTTCAAGGGTTGTGTGATTAAATCTTTCTGCACTGAATGTCTGCTAAAGTGAATTTCCACTAGTATACTGGAATTCAAACTAATACATAATCACATTAGGTTATATAAAAAAATGTTGTGTTATGAGTGTTCACTGAGTTTCAAGTACTAGAACATATGTTTTTTTTTAATTGCAAGTATATTTCATGTGTTCTTGACAGGGTTGGGAAAGGTATGGCTTTTACTGCTACCTGGTTGGACATACCTCTGTAACATTTTCAGAAGCAAAGAAAACCTGTGAAAGGAGCAGTGGTTATTTAACAAGTGTAGGAGACAGGTATGAAAAGAGTTTAAAAACAGTATATCTGATGCAATAATATTGGAATTTTAAAAAATAGATGAGAACCTTAAAAAAAAAAAAAAAAGAAAGAAAGAAAAGCAAAAAACCACCCCAGAATATCCTTTTTATGAAGAAAAAAAATAGAATAAACACAGTATGGCTTTTCTAACTAAACAATTTACACATTAATGTTTCCTGTACTTTACTTAGAAAGAACAGACAACAGCAACTTCTGCTCTGTAAGGGGCAGTTTTTCAGTATAGCACAGGTTCATTCCCTATTGCAGCTACTGCATCTGGGACCCAGTTAAAAAACATATTCCCTGAATAAAGAAACCTAATGGAGAATCTATTCATTCTAGCTGTGAGAAGTTTGGGAGACTGAGGAGTGGAAGATGAAAAGGAAAGCTTGGCTTAATCTCATCTGACTCCTTTCATTTCAGATATGAGCAAGCCTACTTGACCAGCCTCATTGGTCTGAGCTCTGAGAAGTATTTTTGGATTGGTGTCTCAAACATGGAAAAGCAAGGGAGTTTCAAGTGGGTGACTGGTGAAGGTGTTCTGTACACAAACTGGAATGCAGCAATGCCTGGTACTTTTCTGATGCCAAATGATTTTTCCTTTTATATATTCTCTGTATTCTTTACACATATATATGTAGCCCATTATTGTATTAGTAGCCTAGTCCCAGTACTTTACCCTGTTTTTCTTAGCCAGAAAGACAAAGCATATTCCAGAGCTTCAAGCCCTGGGGGGAACAAGGCCCCTAATTTTGGTTCTTTCTGGGAACCAAGGCCGAGAATCAGCACTTCAAGACATGTTTTCATAAACAAAGTTTAGTTCCCATCTGAAGGGGGAGGATTGAGAGAGGATTGAAACAAGGGAAATTGCCTCACCTCTTATGTCTCTAACTGGTGATTTTTGTCAAATACACTAATTTGCTAAACTTACAAAGCTGTATTCACCTCATGTGGGGGGTGGGCATTTGGTGGACATTTTCCACATCTGCCCCTGGAGGCTTCCAGTAAAGACCAAATTTTACATTTCCTCCTATACTAACATTATCTTGAAAGTGTGTTGTTTCATTTCTACATTCTTTAAGGCATCACTACCACTGGACTATGCTACTAAGGAACTCTCTGCGTTCCCTAATTCTAACTCTTTTCCAACTTTGATAAATCCATGATGACACATAGGAACATCTCTGCCTTTGAAACTGAAGTGTTTTTGATACATGTACTTGGCACCAGTGGGGCTGCAAGTTGAATCCCGAGTTCAGTTTTGGGTGCTTGACTACAAGAAAAACATGGAGATGCTGCAGCATGTCCAGAGAAGGTCAACAAAGCTGGTGAAGTGTCTGGAACAGGAGTCTAAGGAGGAGAAGCTGAGGGAGCTGGAGGTGTTTAGCCTGTAAAAAAGGAGGCTAAGAGGAAACTCTATCACTCTACAACTGCTGGAAAGAAGGTTGTAGTGAGGTGGAGATCAGTCTCTTCTCCCAAGCAACAAGTAAAAGGGGAAGAGGAAATGGCCTCAAGGTGCATCAGGAGAGATTTAGATTGGATACTTGGAAAGATTTCTTCACTGAAAGGGTGCTCCAGCCTTGGAATAGGCTGCCTAGGGAAGGGGTTGAGTCACCATCCCTAGAGGTATTTACAAGATGTGAAGATTTGTAAATGTGGCATTGATGGCTTAATGGTGACCATGGGGATTCTGTGTTAATGCTTGGTCTCTACAATCTTACAAACCTTTTCCAACCTAAATTATCCTGTGATTTTATATGATGCAATGAAAATATTTATTTTCTGACTCCTCATTGTTTGTAAGAGCAAAATCAAACTGAAGGGAAAGGATGAAATCCCTTCCAGCTTGGGTGATGAGCTGCCAAAGCCTTGCCGTGAGTGGCAGAGGAAAGAGGCAGGCAAGGAGTTTGTTCATGCACTCAAAGGGAAGGACTCGGCTCAGTGGTTTCCTCTTTTCACAAAGCTCCTCCTCTGAGGGGGTCACTACACTTAAATATTTCAAATAGTCTTTTGTAAATTAATTAAAAGAGCTGTAAAAATGTCAAGGGAGCCTCTTTAAAAACCATTTCAACTTTTTTTTTTTGTATCTTACAAAGGGAAGAAAACTGGTTGTGTCGCCCTAAGGACTGGAAATGCAGCTGGACTATGGGATGTTCAGAACTGTGAAGTAAAGGCAAAATTTCTCTGCAAAAAATTAGCTGAAAAAGTCACTGTTCCTGTTGCTTCTGAAACTATTTCTGATTCCAAATGTCCCTTGGGTTGGGATACAAGCAATAGCACTAATTCATGCTTCAGAGTAAGTATTGCTTTTTGCCATAATCCTACTCGGGAGACAAGAGAGCAGCAGATAGGTAATCTAAACATCACAGAATGGCATGTGATATCACAAATGTAGCCAGTTTTAACACAGCTATCCAAATATCACTGCTGTTTTCGCTCTATCAGTGAAAGTAAGGTTATCCAATTACTTTTGAATCCATATTATAATGGATAATTCTAAAGGAAGGTTTACCTATTTTTCTTATGCAAGGCAGCCAGCAGATTTATTTTTAGCTTGCTGAAAACATAGTGCTCTACCTACATGTACAGGGTTTTGTGAGAGAAGAAGACCAAAAGAAAACATGGTTTGAAGCCCGAGATTTCTGCAGAGAAATAGGAGGAGACCTGGCTGCCATTAGAAGTGAAGAAGAGCAAACAGTGATAGAAAACTTAATGAAGTAAGCAAGTGAACTGTGTAATAATTGATATTTTAGTATAACAACACATTATGTAGTAATAAATTAGAATATACTGGTGCTGCTCCTGAGATAATTAGTTTAAAAATCTATTTGTTTTTCATCATGATAATAAGGAAAATAACTGAGAAAATGTCTCATATGAGTAATGTTTTCAAAGAATTTTTTTGAGTTCCTAAAATGTGTCATAATTTGCAATCATTTTAAATTCAGATAAAACCCAACCCAACAAAAAAAATTTGTTGAATGCTTTTCCACAGATCTTATTCTAAGTTTTAGTGAACCATTTTGAAATTAAACTTTGTCTTCCACTAGCCCCAAACATTTTATTTCTGAAAAAACCACTATAATCACAACATCAATGCAGAAAACCAACATGGTGTGTTTTCAATACAATAATTTGCCAAGTAGAAAATTTTAAGGTATGATCTTTATATACTTGCCAATGAGAGTTTGCTGATCAACAGTACTTTTTATTTTTAAAATTTTTGCTGTACTTCAAGTTCAGTAAGTGTCAGAGTTATCATCCCATGTAACCTTTAAAATTGAGCAGACCTAACAACATATATCCTCTTCTACTCTACATTTTTTTCACACCCTAGAAAGAAATCCCCATCATTTCAGCCTTTCTGGATAGGTTTGCAGTGTTTGGATCCTGATGGAGGGCTTTCCTGGAGTGATGGATCTCCGGTGAGTGTTTCACCATGCCAGTTTCCTTCTGTTCTGACACTCTTTCTGTTGAAGTTTCCATGACGTGTACAAAATCTGTATAAGAATTCCCAAAAATGTCTGTTTTGAAACTGGGTAACTCTGAATCACTATTCTTCCTACCAGATTGGAAAAAACCAAAAAAGGTCAATAAACCATCACAATGTTTTGATGGTTATACCACCACAACAGTGATAAGACAGAGGACTTCTTTCAGCTACAAAGACGATATCCATGTCACAAATGTATGAGAAATGTCTCTCCTGATTTTTGTTAGTCTCTGGGGATAAATTGCCATGTTCCTTTTTCCTGCTTTTGATTTATAATCTCATTTGATTCCAGTTTTTGTGGGACTGCTACAATCTGTTAGATACTGCATAAACTCATAGCCTTTCTTTTCTCTTGCAGAATATTTCTAACTACTTTAATAGCTCACACTGGCTTCACAGGCAGAGGAGGAGAAAAAGGAGTGATTGGAAACTTCTGCTCTACTTCTCCTTCCTTACAGAGTACAGTTTTTTCCCCTGTAGACAAGATTAAAAGCCACAGGTGTGTTTTCTCTGTAGGTGAATTATAAAGCAAGAAATTATTTTTATGATACTGCATTTCAAGATTGTGGAGCAATCCATGAAGACCCTTCCCCGTTATGGACTAAGGAGCACTGTGAATACAGTCATAACTGGATTTGTGAAATAAAGAAAGGTAGATTATTTTTACTCTAAACTCACCTTAGGAAGAAATTCAAGCTGAATCCATTCTATCAAAACAGGAAGCTGTACAAGTTACATATTGGCAGAAAATTTGGTTGATTTCACAGGAATTTTGCACACAGAAAAGTAGTTCAAGATATATAAATACCTTTGGAATAAAAGATTTCATCTGTTAATGATAAAATTTTTTATTGTTTCATTATAAAAAGTGTATTCCATGATAAGCTTTACCAAAATTACACTTCTTTATGTAATTCTGTAATAATAGAAGATAAGATGAAAGCAATCTCAAGAGCTTACCTTGCAATATTCAATGCTCTGTACAAAAGCAGATTTTTGTCAAAACAGTTCTGACTGACTGGGGGAAAAAGGAGGGACTATAATTTGAAAAAAAAAAAAAGAAAAAAGGAAAAAAATATTTTATATTTCCATATCCATTATGAAGTGAAACTTCTCTGCTCAGGCGTTGGTACACAACAGCACATTAGTCACCTACTCTAAGTTAAATAACACTACCAGCATCATAGAGTCAGTCTTTTTGTAAGATGACATGTAAAGACAAGCCTGTAACAACAGGCCTGCTGTGACAAAAAGATGGTAATGAGAGCTTCAAAAACACTTCATACTTTAACACAGGTTCACATCTTCCTCTTATGTTAGTAGACAAATCTTCTCTATTTCTGTGTTTTTTTCTCAGATACTGCTAGGAAAATTATTCAGTGAAATTAGAGAGGAATCAATTATAGCTATGTGTTTGGCTACGAATTTCACTTCCCAGACTAACAGCACTGTTCCTTTGGTGGCTCCCCAGGCTCCTTCACACTAGTTTCAACAGCTACTTTTCTAAAAAAAGCGTAATTTCAGTGCTGCTGAATTATTCAAAACAATCTGATTCTAACCAAGGTGCATAGTCTCAACTTCTCATACTTACAAAGTAATCATCATAGACCTCTATCTCAAAGAAATGTTGTGAAGATACTTTTCCTGGTAAGTTCCTTTGTGAGTTCTCACCTGCATGATCACCACAGCAAAAAATCATTAGCAAAAGTGTCAACAGTAGCTGTTTAGTGTTAATTTGTAGTAGTATTTGAATGGCAGAAATTACAGCCTGAAGAACTTGCCATCATTAATCAGCAGTGCATAATGGCATGCTGAAAGATGCTGAAATAGACATAATACTTTGTCCTTCCAAAACAGATTTATTAGGATTTTTATTTTAAATTTTGTAACCATTTTCTTTTTAAGCTTGTAAACAGTTATACAATAGAGTATTTTTAAAAACTGACA
>JACBWW010000017.1:16483635-16583471 GCA_020086605.1 Lanius collurio | reverse complement strand
CAACTAGCATACTTGGTGTTGCTATTCCCTTATTATAACAACTATTAAATTAATAATAATAATTTAAATGTACTATTTAAAATTTATATTAATATTTTTAAATTAATTTTTAATAATTAGATAATTGTTTTAATAATAAGGGAATAGTCAGCAAAGGAATAGAACAAATATGGAGTCTCACATTCTATGGTACTTTCACTGACAAAGCATTACTTTACAATTCCATCTTTCAGTGAAACAAAGCTATTTGGGAGGGTCCTACTTGGAGGCCACCTCATCTGGCCACTTCCCCAGTCACAGCAGGACCGAAGTGCCCCTGTGTACAGTGATAATGGGAGGAGGATGCAGGTTATCACACATTTCCAGGAAGATTGCTTCTGAACTTATAAGCACAGAAAGCAATTCACTATCCCACAAATTTCAAACTTATTCAGTGTCTTATTACCTAAACTTCAATTGATTTCAGGCTTGTGGAATGATGTCAGCTGTGGTTTTTCCAATGGCTATATCTGTGAGAGACACAGAGGTTTTATAAATGCAACCCTCCCTTCAGCAGTACCTTCAGCTCCTGGAGGATGTCCTGCAGACTGGATTTTATTTAAAAATCAGGTATGACACTTTCATCTAAGCACAATGATATTACTGCTCGGGAAGGTACTTAAAGATAAACATGAGGCCTTTTGTCTCTCAGACATCTTTTGTCAGTTGCATTTAAAAATGAACCCATCAGCCAATTACTTCAAAATGGTGATTTTATAGATTTTTAATTGTTTTCCTCAGAAGTGGTCACCTGAGGCACATTGGGAAAACTGTTACATTGTATATATGTTTCAAAAAGTTGAAGAACTGAATTAATCTGAAAGCACCAGGCATAGCCCAAAATCAGTCATTTGAGATGGAGCAAACCAGAAATACTACAAAGTTTTTCCAAACAGACTTCAATGTAATGTTTGCCTCTTCCCCAATGGGACAAACATGATGTGCTTAATAATCAAGGGTTCTATTTCTTAATACATACAGCATTGTTATGAAGGCACCCATGGATATCACACCAGGTGAGTTTATGCCAGCTTAGTCATCAAAGATTTTCCACAAACCTTGCAAGATAATTCTCTGACTGTGCTCCTGGCATGGCACAGAGCAGAGAGTGGGCTGTAAACATGGAGAGGGCACACGAGGCACACCCATAAATATCAGAACATTTTAGGGTGAACATGTATTGGTAATGTGATGGCTACACACGTTTTAAGAAATTAGTCATTCTTCCATTAATGAAAGAGGTGCACAATGAAGAAGGCTGAATAAACTAGAGTACTGTGACCACGGACACCAGGTCAAAAAGGTTTTCAGAGTTTCCAGCAATTCCACATCTGGGCTGGGCTTTCCCTATACAGTCAGCACTTTGTCTTTTACTTGGGGTGGTGTATGGCATCTCAAAATCTCTGAGTTTGATAACACATTAGATTCTCATCAGACTCCTACCATGATTTGTAAATAGCTATTTGAGTTTTGTTGAGACTTTCTCGGTCCCTTGCAGAAAGACAGAGAGCAAATTTAAAACCTGTGCATGGTTTTGACATGGCTCCAGATACAAATTAACTTTGAAGAAATATTTTGAGGGTCTGAGTTAGGTGAATATTTACTTAAAGTAGTGTAATTCATACCTAAATTCTTTTTGCTGTCACTCTAGCAGTCTATATTTATTTTTCCCTAGTGTTACAAATTTTTTGACACTGGCTATGATTACTGGAGTACTGCAAGAAGAGCTTGCATGAGCCTTGGAGGAAACCTGGCAAGCATACCTAATGAACACATTCAAGGTATAGTGCAACAGCCCCTTAGGTAAAATAAAGCCTTTACTCTGTATACAGTGGACATTTCCTGCAAAGAAGGCAAGCATCAGTATATAAATACATACATTTTATATCTTGTATTCTCAACATTGGTTATGGGCCAAGGCATGAAATGTTTTCAGAACTGAACAATCTCTTTGGGGCATGCTAATGATGCTAAGGATTGCTTCCTCATGTTTCATGCCAAGTGTCTTACATTATTTATAGGCATGAATTAGCGTAAAACTAAAAATCCAGATCTGTCATTTGTAGCTCTGGACACAAAGAAAAAAACTAGAATGCACGGTCTGTTTCTGCCAGAAATAGATTAGGATATACTTCTATACCTCTGCCTAAATTCTGCAACTTAATTTAGCAGAATGTCAGAGAAAGGCATATTTTCACCTTGCCTTCCATTTGCAGATGTGCATAGCCACATATTTGCATCAGTCAAGTGGCTCATCCTTACTATTGAAATACTCATTCCCAAATACTTTCATTCTTTGAGACTTTTCATGGGCAAGGGCTTGGCATAACCTCGAAATAATGAACTCAAATAAATTTCTGATCAAATGTAATTAAAATGTTTTTACAAGATTTTAATGAACAAAACAGTTAAGTATTTGTTTATGAGTTGACATTTTGACTGACTTGACACATTAATTTTTTCCTCTGTTGACTTTTTTTTCCTAGCTTTTCTCACTTACCATTTGAAGGATGTTTCAAATGATCCTTGGATTGGCTTGAATGATATGCTCAGTGAACTCAACTTTGTTTGGTCGGATGGAAGTGCTCTCTCATATACAAACTGGGATAAAGATTCCCCAAAACTTGTCGAACCTGTTTTGTATCCCAGTCTACGTCCAGAAGATGGCCATAATCTGCAACAGGTAAATACTGCTTAGTGTTTACCATCAGGTCTAAATCTTGGAGGAGCAATCCCTCTTCCAGTAAGCAGCTCACTTCACTACAGATATTGCCCAAGCCTTCTCCATTGGTTGGTCATCTATCTACTGGGACTAGAGATAAAACCTTTCAAAGTTTGAATAGTCTAGCTATCTCAGAGCATAAAATGGCATTGGTGTAATTTTGTCAAAGTATTTGGCAAAATTGAAGCAATGGGCAGATTGAATAAATGTTGGATACATGGAATAAAGCTTTCTTTTTCATAGTAAATTGTCAATTTTTCAAAGAATATAAATTCAACATTAGAATTTTAGAAGTTAACTCACAGATTTATTTTCATGTCTATGAAGGAAGGAGAAGAGGATGCAAGAGGAAAGAGTCCAGCTTTTTTACTTCTTCCCTATTTAAAATTGTAATTGAATTACTAAAGGCCAGTAGATATCAACTACTTTCTAAGCCCATCAAACCCTCTCCACCACTAGCACTGATATTAAATCTCATAATACAGTAAATAAAATAGCATTCAACATAATCATACTGATTTGCACACTCACATTGCCTGTCTTCCATTTATCTCTGTATCTTGCTTTCCAGACTTGCCCTTCACACTACATCATTCCACTCCCTGTCCATTCTCCTATAATTTTGGTATCCACACCTTTAGAGAAGCCAGGGACCTGGACAACCAACTTAGTCTACACCTGAGCCAATTCATGTTGTTCTCGCTCATGTAGCCATTGGTCAAGGCAGGCAGAAAGACATAAATGACACTGCACAATCCATAGCTGCAACTCTAATAACATTAGGAAATATCAAGCAGGAAAAAAAATGTGCAAAGGTACATCCTGCTTTTCTCCTTCACCTTCAAGACACTAACAGCTCTCTCCTTCAGAATATCCTTTCCAACAATCATCCCATGGAAGCTTAGTAGAGGAGATTGCAGTTTGTAATACACTTGACAGTTCAGCTTCTTAAGCTGATCCGGTGTAACTGAAAAAGAAATTCTAAGAACTAGAGCTGATGACAGCTCTGCCAAAGACTGTAATTTAGGTGATTTTGTCAAGAATTGCCACTATTTAAAGTCGGTTTTGCAAGTGAAATACAAAGCATGACCTCTATTTCATTCTTATTCAAAACCTTACTGATAGCAACCATTAGTTGGGATAGATAATGTGAAAGAAAGTTCTTGAAAATAATAATGCGTTTCAAGTGTTTCCCCAGGAAAGTATCCAAATGATCGAGCAGGCTGAGTTGAAGAGTGTCCAACACGGGACCTGGCCGCCACAAAGGAGGTCAGAAAGGACAGAGAAGGATAAATGAAACGTGTTTCTAGAGTTGTAATACACCCTACAACATCAGAACTAAAAAAAAAAAAAATGAGTGAAACTACTTAGAGAATATTAGTACTTTGTTTTATAACTTCTAATATCCATGTACCCATTTTCTTTCCCTTACTCCAACAGTTTGATTGTGTTTCTCTAAAGAGAGGTCCTCCTGAAGACACAGGAAAATGGAATAATGAGGAGTGTTTTAAGTACAGAGGGTATATATGCCAGAAGGATAGTGGTGAGTTCTGTATTGTTAATCTTGAAAACCACAACACAAGGATTAAAATAACTTTTCTTGTTTAACATACTTTATTTCAGTTTGGTTTTGGTTTTGTTTTGTTTTCTTTTGTTTAATTTTGTTTCAATTTTAGGTAAAGTATCAGTAAAACCTAAGGGGCCATCCTGCCTTCCAGTGTTACTTAGCAATGTTTTGAGAAAACATAGCACAATATAGGAATAGAAAATTACTTTTTTAAAAAAATTTAATTGAATAGATGAAGCCCACAAACATTTTAATTACATATGTTCATAATGATCTATAGGGTATCAAAACTAGTAAGTTTGATACTTATCCATATAGTCATTAAGCTGCAAAGAGTATTTTAAAAATAGGTAGGGCAAGTGTATTATATCTGAATGAGGGGGTAAATTTACCTCTTATATAAGATACTGTGCATTTACTGATTCAAAATTGTCAGAGGTTGAAAATACATTTCTTTTATTAGACCTGTTGTTTTGAAGTTATATTCAATTATAAACATCTAAGAAGAAGATGTTCCATTCCATTAGCAATTTTATACTAGGTTTGTAAATAATGACGTTTCGCAGTTGCTCAAGTCAAGGACGTGACTCCAAATTTAACTGTTCTGGGGGTGTTTTTTTCCTTTTTTCTACAGATCCTGAACTCTTTAAGTCATCAGCAACAGTGCTCGACTTTGCTTTTGACCATTCTAGTGGGATTAGCTATTCTGTGACCCATTCCAGAATGAACTGGGAGGAAGCACATAAAAATTGCAATAACAATGCTTCAGAACTTGCCAGCATTTTAGATCCATATAGCCAGGCACTGTTGTTCCTACTTGCAGAGGAATATGGAGAGCCTCTGTGGATCGGTCTTAACAGCAACATGGTGAGAACAAATATATTACATACAAGCAGTCAAGCTGACACACGACCTGATTTTACTTTATGCTCTCATTTTGTTGCCCACTGGGATTTCTGCCAGTGTAGTGCTGAAAACAGCATGTTACATCAATGTAACAGCCATTTGCACTGGAAATCTTCAAATAAGACTCATACAGTAGACATTTCCTTTAGCACGAGGAAATGTTCCTGCAAACCAGTATAAAACAATGTAGTGTGCTGTTTGGAGTAGTTTTAAGTATCTTGGATATAAATTGTAAAATCTCCTACATTTTGAGTTGGTTTTAATCTAAAAGATATTCCAGGCACAATATCTTTCTCTCCTGCTATGTGTTCATGTACCTCAGTGATCAATGACAAGGTATCAGAGGTCACTCACCTGACACCTGAGAAGGAACAATTTTTGTGTGTGTTAATGCCCAGACATTTTACTAGAGTGGTCTTATCTATGGTAGCAATAGCAAACTCCAGCTGTGAACAGAAACTGGGGTAAATATTGGTAAAAAGAATATAGAGGCTATATGATATGGTACATATTGGCCAACAGCTATATTTTTTTAATTTGAATATTTACTTGCTCCCATTAGAAGTTAGAATGTTATGGAAAAACAATCCCATCAGTGTGTGAGATGTCTACATGAGTTGTGTGATAGGAGAGGATGAACATTTGGATGGTAGGTGTGTTTTGACATGCTACACTCTTCATGGTGAATCACAGTCACGATAACTGCAACAAAAGTGATGGTGATCACAGCTGCTTAAGAGCACTCCCCACACACTCCCACTTTCCAGGCAGACATCTGGGTGGTTACACCAACATGATGTCTTATCTGACCCCTAGTTTTATGCCTTCTTTCAGGTCCCTTTTCTTTTTTCCCCCTTCCATTTCCCAATGCTTGAAAAAAGCTCTGAATTAATGTTAGATACTTTTTGGAGGCATTCACATTTGCAGATGACAGACTGTACATTTGAGTCAGCATTTACGAGCTAAGAAGGGGCACCAGTAGGCAGATGACTCTACACTGGTTATGGGAGAGTCCTCTTGAGGAACCTGCAGAGTAGTGATGTCACTGTAAGCAACCTTGAAATTACCATATAGATTTTACTTCCAGACCAATGGCAAGTATCAATGGATTGACAGGTGGAGTTTAGCTTACAGCAAGTGGTCCAGTGGGGAACCAAAACAGACATTAGCATGTGTCTACTTAGACACTGATGGCACCTGGAAGACAGCTTCTTGCAAGGAAAAACTCTTCTCTGTCTGTAAAAAATCAGATGGTAAGTAACTCCATACAAGCATTTTGACTAGAGGCTGTATAGAGCTATCAACTGTGCTAAATATAATAAGCCACTGGAAAAATACTTTGTTTATACACCAGGATAAACATAATGCTTTGTTTATACACCAGTAAGACAGGAGTATCAACCTAGTTCTAAATACTGACATGAATTCTTTCCAAAAGTTAATTGATTCATAATAATTACAAAAAGCCTAAGAAACAAAGGATTGAATACTCACTTTTTTAAACTATTCATTCTATTAGGAAAAGTAGTTCACTTGCTATAAGACCTGTTTTTATTAGGCACTATATGAAATTCTGTATACAGTTTGGGGCACCAAAATTTGAAAAGCTTTTCAGTCAACTAGCATTTTCATATGACCAAGTAACAATAATTAAAAGAAAAGATTGGAGTTGGACAAAAGACTAAGAAACCAAAGACTTTGAGAAAACATATTATCAATTCTAAATATTAAAGAAGAGCCTTATGGGATGGAGTTTAATTTTTCCATGTGTCTGATATGAATTGGAAAGGGGTGACATACATATACAGCAAGGAAAACTTTCTAATTGTATCAGTACATAAGTCTTTAATAAATATTCTGGTCAGATCAGCCAATCTCCAGCTTAATAAGAACAGACAGGACTGATATCTGTTAAAAACAATATATCAGCTTCATGTCACTCGTGAGAACAAAGATGGAAATAACCCATTGAGGAGCCTTTCAAGAAAAAAATATATAATTTATATGGAAATAACTATAAATATTATTTTAAAATTTAGCTATATTCCTGAATTTTTCAACATTATGGAAGATCTTGAATCACTAGCAAATTTAAAATTACATGCCCAATTATATTCTAAGATGTTTTAATTTGACAAAAATCCTCAGAATTCATATCTAATGTCTCTTTCCACTTCATTATTCTGGAAATCTCATTTGAGAGCTGAGAATTTCTTATCAGGGAAAGAAACAGACTGTAGAAGACTTTCAGGAAAAAAATGTAAGTTGGCAGAATATATAATTTACATTCCATCTGAATTTATCTATCCAATCCAAGATCTTCCTATTATATCAGTCACTATGGAATGTATTCAGGATGCAGTTTAATAAAAAAATCCTGCACGCTATGCTTTGTTATACCAACACTTTCCACTCACAATCACAGTTTCTCCTGTAAGGTTTTATAAGGTTTTAGTCCTGTCAAAAATGAGATAAGTGTCAGAAGTAATTTTAAAAATAGCAGTTTTAACTAATTAGACAGATATTTATGCCAGAAAAGCAATTTTATATTTTATTGACTAGATTAATTACAAAAAATACCATTAGATAGAATCTATTCTGCTTATAGACTAGTGTAGCTTCCTAATCACATTGATAAACAAATATGAAGAAAAATATTGTCTCAAACAGAAAATCAGAACCATATTCAACCTCTTCTTAGAACAGGCTTTTTCACTAAGATTACAAACATAACACAACAGTTTAGTTTTGTCTCACTAGTATAATGAGAAAAAAAGTTACATAAAATAGCTGGACTCTAACTACCTGATCTCTCATCAGTAAGGGCCCCAACTGAGCCCCCACAACTTCCTGGAAAATGCCCTGAATCAAGAGGACACAAATCTTGGATACCTTTCTTGGGTCACTGCTATTACTTTGAGGCCTCCAAGAAAAGAAGCTGGTCTCAAGCTCATGAGGAATGTGCCCGAGTAGGTGAGTGCTTCATCTTAGAAAGATAGATGATGTGATTAAACATGAAAAATAATAGATAATATTGCTAAGCACATCTCAAATGACTTTAAAACTTCACATTTAATGCTTTTTTTGGTTGCTTTTCCAAGCATGCTTTTGTACAGAGAAAATAATCTTTGTCAGAAACAGCATATATCAAATATCAGGTGAAATATGAGTACCTCAAAAATATTAAATTCCTACTAGTTTTATGTAAAAAAATTAATTAGGTAGGGAGATAAACACTTTTGCAGACCCACTAAGGCACAGGCTGCAGTACTGGCTTTCCCTTCCCCAAACAAACGGGGAATCCACACACAGTGTAAAGTAGGAGACACAAAGTCATAGGATAGCTGTGTTTGTTAGTTCCAGGGCACGGTTCAGTAAGTGGATCTCACTGGCTGGACAACAAATGAGATGGAGGAGCTGCTTACCGCTCACCAACCAGTAAAACACACCCAGCCATGCAGTCCCTGCTCGGGAACAGCCCCATGCTGCCCCCTGAAGAGCATTACCTTCATCAGGGAAAAGACACTTTGCTCCACATTTCCGAGAACTGGTGTGATGCAGCACATATTTCAGCGTGAGCGAGAATAGGAAACATCCCATAAAAAGGCATTCCTCATGTATTTGAAAGCACTGATCTATAACTGAGTAAACAGAAAAAGTTGCTTTGCAAAGGTGTTTTGCTCTACAGCTGTATGAAAACAGAATTCCTGGAGTGGTTTTACAGAAGAATAAATCACATAATTACAACAAAAAGTAAACATTACACTAATAACCAGGATGAAAGGTTACAATCAGACACTGTTCCATGTTCTAAATTCCTATAATTTTGCCTGCCTGTTACCCACTGGCCAGGCGAGGAAGGCGGTCATTTCCTGATGATCCAACACAGCTTAGTGTACTTGCAATACCAGGGCATATGGCAATCATAAATCAATTTGTGGACATCTTCTGGAGTGCAACCACCAGCTGCTGACACATCCTCGCTAACCTGTTATCATCAGGCACAGCCAAAACTGCTGCCAAGCCACTGACGGGGGACAGAGCCAGAGTGGCAACAGGCATGGTGGTGAACACATCACATGCACCTCTTTCAGCCTACCTGCATCACAAACTGGGATATGGTCAGACTTGTCCAAAAAGTATTGCAGGAGAGCAATTACTCTTCTCTAAAATACCAAAGACTAAAAAAATCCAGAAAATTTCAGAAAATCCATATCTTTGCACAGATTTGCATACATACCACACCAAGTCATGCACAAAAAAAAAATAGAATACCCACAGCAAGAATAATGTTGTCTATATGGAAGAGTTGGTGTCTTTTATACATTTTTGCATATTTTTTATGTGTTTATTGCCTTGACTTCTAAGAAAATGAGCCACTGTTACATGTTCCTTAATATTTTTTAGGTGCTGATTTGGTATCGGTAGGAGACTACAGTGAAGCAAACTTTTTGTCAGAAACAATTAAGATACTCCATGGAAAATCATTGAACTTTTGGGTAGGGCTAAAGAAAGATGACAGAGGTAATATATTTAATCCTATGTTACCCTATCATATGAAATTACATGTTTTGTTAAAAAGAAATCAACTTTTTACACTTGAAAATGCATATATATATATATATATATATAAATATAAATTACACAAAGTTCACTTCAAAGTATGCTTAAATATGCCTAAATTATAATTGAAACATTTAGCTAGCAATTCATTTTAGAAATTTTTGTTTTCTCCACCGCAACTCATTCTATTTGTCTATTTGTATATGTTTATTTTTAATGCTAGATCAGTGGGTATGGACAGATAAATCTGCAATGGATTTTGTCAACTGGAAAGTGGGAGAACCTTCAAACAAAAGGCTTAAAGACTGTGGAGAACTATGTGCATTGTCTGGCTCCTGGAACACCAACCTCTGTTCTTTCAGAAAAGGCTATATCTGTAAAAAACTAAAAAGTAAGTCGTATTTCTAATGCATTAAGGTTAATAATGTCTAATAAAGTATTTTCATTGCATAACATAGAAATGTAAAATATTCTAAGTGTGTGTGCAAAACCAATTGACTCTAATGGCAGCATGTGGCTGCCAAAATACCGATAAGCCCCACATGAACTCTGCCTGCCTTCTCAGAAGGCTGCATCTCCCCTGTGCCCTCCAGAACTACCATCTGCCCCATGCAGCCATCACAAATACCTCAGACCCCTATGTCTAGGCGAAAGCTAAGCTCAAAAGCAACACTTTGTTCAATTTCAGATGAATATATTCTCAAACAAAATCTTGTTCCAATGAGTGCAATGCAAACTGTCCTGTAGAAAGGCTGGACTTGGTGATTCCTTTCCTGACTGACCACTGATCTGATGGATTAAAGGAATACCATGACAAACACTCTTATGGCACTCTTTATCTACAGTAGGATAGAATCATGTTTAATAAAATACATTTAGTATCTGAATAGAAAAAATATCACCTGTAAGAAAATGCATGAGTTTGATTACTGAGATTAAATCAAAGTAGCCCAGAATATGGACATTTTGTTTGGTTAAACTTCATATTTCTGTTTACCTTTCTATTACCTGCTAAGTGCAGGAAGTGCAACTACCAGAGGAACCACATCCACATGGAATGGTTATCTCCCTCTGCTGCAACAATGGAAAACTCTTTTCAGCTCAAGTAAAATGCTCATGATGCATCACTGACATGCAAGACCTCCTTTCAGGAAACACCTTAAAATTACTAAGGATCCTGTGGGGAGTTTCTCAGAAATTAACATATTTGAATACACTTTTCGAAATAACAGAAATCTGTCTCTACAAGTGGTTTTGGGTATCTCAACTGAGGAAGTCAGATGCTCTTAAGATGAAAGACCCAAACATCCTATTAGAGTTTTACACATGCTGAACTCCATCTCTCTGGGTTAGAAAGCATCACCAGCACAGGAATTTAGGGGGAATTGTCAGAAACACTGGTACTTAAGAACTTGGAAATGCCTTTTTCTTTTTTTTCTTGTTTTTTTTAAGCATTCAGAATAAACTTTTTTTTTCCTTCCAAAAGCTCCTGAAAACAAAGAGATGTCAACAGAAAATACAGGTAAGCATACTTCTTTTAATCAGAATAAGGGCATGCTTAAATAAAACAGGAGTATAATTACATAGTCTCTCAGTATTAGTTTTGAGGATGTTTAAAAAGTTCATAAGCTTTTACTCTGTATCTCAACATAGGATACAGAGATTATCCTAAAGTAAATATTGGTTTACTTTTATATTTATATTTTTAATATTAGGCTTTGATCCGATTAAATTATATTTTGTTTGGTGTTCGTAAAAAAACCCCCAAAGCACATGTTGAACTGAAAATCGACATGCACATTGAATTTTTCTGCTTTCTGGTTATAGAAGTCTCATTTATAACTAGATTCTGAAATCTTTTAACCTCAAAGCTTATTCCATTGTATATCCTTACAGAAGAGAAAATGGAGAAAGTACTTTCTGCTGGCATCATTTGGCTGTTCATTGTTCTAGCCCTCTCTATAGCTGGAGCTGGAAGTATAATTTATTTCTATTTGAGGAGGAAAAGACAAAACCTGCCACATATTTCAACCAGAATGAGTGGATCAGAAGCCACTGTGGATATTCAAGGAAAAGAGGCACACACAGACATGTAGTCTGACCAAATGCCCATGTAATCCAACTAACAAAACCCAGGCTGTCAGTGAAACCAGTGAAATCTTATCCCAGCTTTTTGTTTTCCATAGGAGACCATAGTCTCCTTTCTTCTCAAATACAGACTTCATGGATTTATATAAATGCACACATATATCTTCCAAAAATCCTTCCAAAGTGTTACAGAGTTGTTTTGTCTGGGGAGTGTATTTGTTTTTCATATAAATGGGCATGGCTGAAAAGTTGGCTCCAGATGTATCATGGGAAAAGTCTGACAGATATTTACTATGTGAAAATTACTTTATTTAACTCAGTGTAGAAATTCTCCTTTTTAACACACATTACTCATAACTTTAAATTGTTTTTCCCTGGGTGTTACTTCAGAGGTATCTAGGCTATGATGGGGATCACAGAATCACAGAATTAACTAGGCTGTAAAAGACCTTTGAGATCATCAGTTCTAACCACTGCTTATTTCAGGTTTTCAGCTTCATAGTTTATGATACTATCTTATAATTTATGTGAAACCTGTTATTATATCTGCATTTGTGGATTAAGTATTATTTGCTTACCAAAGAAAAAAAAAAAAAAGACAAAAAGTTGTAAAAAAATCAAGGAGGCACATTTAATTTTACCCTTAGTCTGAATTTTTGGATTATAGCATTTCCTACAGCCTTGTACTATTCTAGTAGTCTGCAAATATCCATATTTTTCTGCAGTTCAAATTAATAATAAAGATAGAACAGGAGATAATCTTGCCATTGGGTTTTATTTCAGTAATGATTCTTTCAGTATGCAGAGCTGCCCGTTTTAAATTCAAGCGTGTATAATAAATGGCTATGTTGTAGTGCATTGTGTAATTCTTCGGTGCATAGATATAAAATCACTGACATGCTTTTTAAAAATACATTGTTTCTTTTTTGTTGTGATTTCATTTGATAAAGTGCTGCCTAGACCCTTCTCAGCTTTTCTTCCTCTGTACACAGTAGCAGGGTTTGCTTCAGGGGGCAGTTTATCATTCTGCATATTTTAAGACATGCATCATCCCTCCTGATGGAAACACCTTTCCCCAAGCCACAAGAGGGCACGGGGCACTACCTGGCCTCACTGAAGGAGCAAACGGAGGGGCAGGACTAGAGCAGAGGAGCTTCTACCAAATGTGTGTACCAGGAACCAGATTCCTTCTTTGGCCGTTCTGCTGGGATTGCTCACTCACTCCACAGGCTTATGGGCTCTGACTGACAAAAAGATGCGACTGCACTAAAAATCTCTGCAAGGGTAGAAAATCTCTGGAATAAGTGGAATGGGTTTCTGCACCTGGACATCCGTGTCTATATCTGAGCAGCCTGAGAACACACTTGAATTACCTCTGTTTTTTTACATTTCTTCTAGATATCCATCAAGCAATAAAGGCTTCTAACTAAAAATGTTGTTGATAGTTACTTAGAATGGAAGTAACCCCTTCCTCTAGGAATACTTATCTCAAGTGTTTTAACAAGTGCTATCTTAAACCATGGGTCACCCCTGGTAACGTTTCCTCCCAAGAGTTCAAATTTTCCCCAGCCCTCCTTTGCTGAATGGACACACATTATTCCATACATTATTCTATACCTTTGGCTAAGCTGGCAAAGAACTCTCATCAATAACAGATATAGGAAGATGTCTGAAGATTGCATGGCTTTCCCTTTCTTACTTAACCCAGTAATGCCATACAGACATAAGATATTTTAACCAAGACCGGATTCAAAACCAAACCAAACCAAACCAAACCAAACCAAACCAAACCAGCAAAAAACCCCAAAAGTCCCACCACAAAAAAACACAAACCAAAACCTCCCATCCATAAGTTATTTAAAATAGAGTAAAAATTTAAGTATATTTTAAAATTCATGTCATTTGAACACTTTGTAAAGCCCAGAGACAACAGCCTTCAGATAAAAGTTCCTTAAGTTACTTTAATAAGTTTTGTAATACCAGCTCCTTGCAATTAAGAAAGTTATTGCTCTTTTCAGGAGGAAACAGGAAATAGCTGGGAGAGCTTTCCATAAAACTGTGCAAATGAGAAAAACACCACCTGCTTCCCATGGAGATGACTAGAGATAGAACTGTTTCCTGGTACGTACTACAGACATCTGGGAACACACAGTTCTGCTTCCCTTTGGATGAGTGAGCAGGGAAAGCACTTTTCCTGGTCTATGTTTGCAAACAGTACATGCTGCTGGATCCTACTGTATTTATGCCAGGCTTAGTGAATCTAATAAATTAAAGTTACCTTTCCCAAAAGAAAAAAGGAAACATAAAACAGAAAGGACTAGTTTTTTTAAAGGTATTTTTAAGTTAACAATAAAAATTGGGAGTTCATAACAGAAGTGTTCTGGTGACCAAATTCAGCACAACCTGGCACCTTCAGAGGAGAAGACTGGCTGGTATCACCATCACGCAGGAAGCATGGACAGCTCAACAGTCAGGCTGCTCTGCATGCCAGCTCTACGTGCTACCATATGAAAATATTTTGATATACGTATATTTTTACGTCCAGCTACTCTGTGGTTGGGCTGAACACCATGACTGAACAAAAACTGGACAGTATCACAAGTTAGACATGAAGCATTATTGATGATCCCCCTCCAAGTGAGAGACCACAAAGACTGATCCAAAATGCCTCTGACAGAAAGACAGAGAGCACTATGGTGAGAGCAGCAGTGAAAGTAAGGGAGTGCAGAGTGAGCCAGGGCAGCGGTGCTCAGACCTGGGGACAGGGGCTGAGAGCCATAGCCATGACCAGACCTGCTCACACCTGGCAGCCACTGTCACCATTACCTGCGGTTTGCAGCATGGGACAGCACTGCCAGAGCAAGGACACATTCATTCAGCCGACAGTCCCTCAAACAACTGAACAGCCACTGGGAAGAGACCAATGCATCTGAGCTCTGATTCCTCTGCATTTGTGATTTGGACCTGACATTGGATATGAGCAACACATTGCCCACATACCTCACACATTGCTCAGATCCAGAAAAGGGCTGGGTTGCATTTGGTTAAACTCCTGAAGAAAAATAAGGTCCTTACCCCTTTCAATGCTTAATCCCAAATCTCAGCGTTTCTGCTCAAGTATGTTGTTTGCATGTTTCTCTTTTCTTTTCAAAAAGTCCTGTATACTTAAAATTGCTGTCAGTTCAGTGCTTGGAGTAAGAAAAAAAATTGCTTATTGTGAATGTTGCTGTTTAAATTAGATTCAGAGTGGAGAAGAGAAGATACTTCAGCACTGATGTCTAACGTGTTTCACACTGATGTGTGTGATATGGGATTTTTTCCTCTTATTGTTATAAATAAATGGTGCCTGATTTTCCTTACTTTTAATCATTACCACTTGCAATGACAAAATAATCTCTTTCATACATAGGCTCAGCTATCTAAGATGCCTGAAGGGGATGGAATTCATCTCACATAATGCAGATATCTAAAATGCAGCCATATCTAGCTAAACTGCTCACCCAAGGTCATCATTGTGGTCAGCACAGAAGGAAGGATACATTAGGCTGCAATTACTTGATCTGGTCTAGAGACTGGTGAGAACTCTAGATTCTCTCTGGCACAAAGAAAGCCTAAACCAATTATCTCACAGTAAATGAGTTCTGCAGAATCCAGTTCTTAATTGATATCTTATGCAACTTGGTACAACATGCACTAATAGCTTTTTCTTGATTATATATCATCAATAGCTCCAGGCTATTCAGAAAACAGCTATCAAAACCCATCTTCATAGATTTTTCTTCCCCTGGCTTGAAAGTCATTACTTTTGGAAACAAAGCATCTGTCAAATTCAAAAATTTCTGGTTTTATTTTTCATACTAATTCAGAATGGGGACTGAGCAGGTAGCATTTTTTAAGTAAATGTTAAGAACACTGTCAGAAGCTCCTGTGAAATTACAAATAAACTTCCAAGGCAAGCATCTGCCTTTGTACCTCCAGGAACAATTCCCAACCTAGTGCCAGGACAGGTGAAAAATCAATGAAGTGTGTCTGCTCATAGTCTTGATACAATCTCCGTGTTTAAAGTACGCCAAACTGTTTTTCTGAGTAGCTGCTGATGTGTTCACACCACTGAACACTTGGGAAGGTTAAGTTGTGCTGAGCATAAGGAAAAGGCTCTGCCACTTTTGTCTCTATCACTGATACATAGAGTTAAGGAAGAAAAACTGAGTATAAAACTCCTGTTCAGTCCCATACCACGTGCTGCTGCTAAAAATTCCCTCTCCTTTTCTGCACAGACTGCTAAGCTAGAATGGAAGGCTGGTATTTTTGGTCATCAGGTTGATAATTGCTGTTTACCAAGAATTGTTCAATTTTTAATTCAGCTAAATCTGGACAGAATTTATTTTTAAGTTCTGTAACCCCATATGTGTTCACAATTATCATAGATAAATCTTGCATCATTAGCATATAATGTCATAAATCCTAACTATCACCTAAACACCATTACTCATTAATATCTTGTGTGTCTCAGAGACTCCACCCAATGCTGCCCTCACGCTGTGTATGAAACATTTCTGAAGTACATAGCATTATTGTCCTAATGGGTTCAAGTGATGCCATGTTCCATTGGTAAAAAGTGATCAGAAATGGCTCATTACTTGAACTGTATTAACAAATAATTTTCAAATTCTTTGCACAAATACACAGAGACAAGTGGGTAGAGAATGGATTGAGAACAGCCCTACGGAGAAGGACTTGGGGATGGTGGATAAGAAGCTGGACATGAGCTGGCTGTGTGTCCTTACAACCCAGAAAGCCAAACATGTCCTGGACTGTATCAAAAGAAGTGTGAGCAGCAGGTTGAGGGAGGGCATTCTCCCCCTCTGCTCCTGTCTGGTGAGACCCTATAAAGAGTGCTGCATCCAGCTCTGGGGTCACTGGCACAAGAAGGACATGAACATGCTTAACCAAGTCCAGAGGAGACCAGCAAGATAATGAGAGGGCTGGAACACTTCTGCTGTGAAGAAAGGCTGAGAGAGATGGGGCTGTTCAGCCTGGAGAAGAGAAGGCTCCAGGGAAACTCAGAGCCCCCTAACTACAGGAGGCCACAAGAGAGATGGAGAAGGATTTCTTACAAGATCATGCAGTACAGGACAAGGGGGAATGGCTTTAAACTTAAAAAGGGCAGTTTTAAACTAGATGTTAGGAAGAAATTCTTGACTGTGAGTGTGCTGAATCACTGGAACAGGTTGCCCAGAAAGTCATGGATGGCCCATCCCTGGAAGTGTTCAAGACCTGGCTGGATGCAGCTTTGAGCAACTTGGTCTCTGGAAGGTGTCCCTCCCCATGGCAGAGGGGTCCCTTCCACCCCAAATCATTCTAGGATTCTATGAAATTAACTTATTGTTAATTCTCCTCCTTTTCCCCAATTTATTCTCCTTACTCTTTACCAAATCTTGCCATTTTTTATAAATTTTGTATCAACAATTATTTTTTAAAACATTTTCAAAGAAACACCGGTTACACACTTTTCACCCTTAAAAATACATCCAAAATAACTTTTAGCAGCCAACTGCTTCCAGTTACTGGCAGTGGTGATTACCACCAATATCTAGGTTATTTTCTTTCTATTTCAGAGCAAAATCCAGACTATTTCAGCTGGAAGGCTCTTACAGGGACCAGCTAATCCAACTGAATTGCCTGATCAATTTAGGTCTGACAAAAGTGCATTTTTAAGGACAGTGTTCAAACACGTCTTACACACTGTCAGGCTTGGGGCATTGACCACCCCTCTATGATACCTGTTCCAGTGTATGACCACCCTCTTGGTAAAGAAATGCTTCCTAATGTTCACTCTGAACCTTTCCTGGTGCAGATTTGAACCATTCTCTTAACAAGCACCTCTCTTCTCACCCTAATTTTCTTTCCTTGCTGTGATTTTGGTATTAAGTTCAAAATTTAAATGTTAGAAGAAGATCAAAGTATTACATCATAGCCTTTCAGTATCTCTTCTTACATCAAGAAAAGTGGACTGGTTACTGCAGTTACATAACCGGGCATATAGTTGTAGAATTTTCTAAGAGAAAACTCACTCCATCTCCCAAACTTTCTATCTACCATATACAAGTTTGGAAAAGACTTTTACAAAGACATTTAAATGCAAGTTTCTCATGTAATAATCTCAGCACTTTTGTTAAATACTTAAGAATATTTTGCAAAATGTTATGGTTGAGAAAAAGTATTCGAAATTAAACATATGATACAGTTTTATGTTCATTTAGTGCTCAAGCACAACTAAACAAGGCTTTTTTTTTTTTTCCTAACTGAACATTAGTTTTGTCCAGTAGGTTTCCACAATTCCCAGCTGCTCCTAATGTTGTCATTTCTTGTTCATAACTTTGCTACATGTTCAGAGGAAACTCTTCAACTTCATTACTTGATCCCTTTTTAAACAGAAACAGAATTTGAATGGTTTACATTATTCTGGACTTTGTCTGAGTCAGGTTCTGGGTATTTCTACAAAAGCTGCAAAATGGAGAAATATTTTTCCCACACAGGCATTCAGATGACAAGTTGGCATTGGCATCCCAATATTACATGATCCACGCACTGAGGACAGGATTTCATTGAAGACCAGCTGACAAATAAGCTTTGTTACCTCCTGGATTTACAAAGCAATTGAAGAAGAATCTTCCCCATCCTGGGGTACTTGTAGATGTCTCTTATTACTCTGGTTATTGAGCTGAGGAATGACCATTGGAGAGTGTATTTTCTCACAGTCAAAGAGCCCAGGTTTGGTGTGCACCTCGAAGACCAACACTGGCTGCCACTGCGGGCTTGCGGAGACTTCAGGCTGAGAATATTCACAGCCCCATTCGGTGCCAGGGTCTGCACCCTGTGATTTCTCTTCCAGTCCGGGCCTAGGGTGAAACTCCGTGGCTTGGCCATCCCTCCCTCTACCAGGGCAGCCTCGCTGGAGTCCGGGGTGCCCGCGCCTCACAAAGGAACAGAGCGGCAAAGCGAGGGGACACTGCCTGAACCCTCTTCTGTCCCTTTCACTGAGCCCCGGGCTCAAAGTCCCGCAGCCCTCCCCGACGCGGGGCATGAACCCGGCGGGGGCTGCGGCCCGCACCTCACACCCGCCCTGGCCGCACCGCCAGCAGCGGCCCCGCCGCCCGACACGCACTGGAAGCCTCCCATGGCGCCTCCATGGGAGCTGCGGGAGCCAGCGGCGCTGTGGGGGCTGCGAGTCGCTCGGGAGGCGGGGGCGGTGAGAGCAGCAGAGAGCGGGGCAGGACAGTGCAGAGGACGGGAGAGGAAGGCAGAGGAGGGCTGGGCAGAGCAGAGGAGGGCAGAGAAGGGCAGGGCAGAGCAGAGGAGGGCAGGGCAGAGGAGGGCAGGGCAGAGCAGAGGAGGGCAGGGCACAGCAGAGGAGGGCAGAGAAGGGCAGGGCAGAGCAGAGGAGGGCAGGGCAGAGCAGAGGAGGGCAGGGCAGAGGAGGGCAGGGCACAGAGAGGAGGGCAGGGCACAGCAGAGGAGGGCAGAGCAGAGGAGGGCAGGGCAGAGGAGGGCAGGGCAGAGCAGAGGAGGGCAGGGCAGAGGAGGGCAGAGCAGAGGAGGGCAGGGCAGAGGAGGGCAGGGCAGAGCAGAGGAGGGCAGGGCACAGCAGAGGAGGGCAGAGAAGGGCAGGGCAGAGCAGAGGAGGGCAGGGCAGAGCAGAGGAGGGCAGGGCAGAGGAGGGCAGAGCAGAGGAGGGCAGGGCAGAGCAGAGGAGGGCAGGGCAGAGCAGAGGAGGGCAGAGCAGAGGAGGGCAGGGCTGGGCGCAGTGGCCGCGATGGCGGCCGGGGCCGGGCGCGCCCCGCTGCAGTCGATGGCGCCATCTAGCGAGCGATCGTGCGAGCGGCCGCAGCCCGGGCCGGGCCCCGACGGGCAGGGTTCGCTCAGGGTTGTTTCCAAAGGCGGCACCTGAGCCGTGGCCGGAGCGTTTTTGCTCTGAAGGCGCCAGTCCTCTCAGCTCGAGGTGTCCCGGCGTGCCCCAGCATGGGCGCGCTGCGCTGCCCCGGGGGCCGATCCCATCGGCGGGAGGCCCCTGGGAGGCACGGCCCGGGCCTGAGGGAATGGGCTGCCCTGGGGATGACACGGAACGGCCTCAGACCCATCAGTTATTTTTTAGGTGACGAATGAGATAATGCCCTTGTTTTCTCTCTCCATCTAAAATTGTCTTTTTTTTTTTTTTTTTTTTTTTTTTTTTTTATCTCAAGGTTGTGTATATAATCTTTTTCTTATGTTTGACTTGTAAGTGAAGCAGAACAATTAAAATAACGACAATTTTTCTTCAGTTTCTCTTGTGTTTCCACCATTTTTCCTCACCTTCTCACAAGTCTTGTAGGTCCGTCGCTGCAGTGTTCCGGGTAGGCGTTTATTATCACACAAGACATGAGGGTCAGTTTAAACAGTGTTAGTAACAGAGAGAGAGGATATGTGGATGATTCACTAGTGGTTCTGGTAATCAGCTCATTACATGGCAAATAAAAAATTCTATGCCTCCATCTCCCTTGCTAATAAAGGATAATGTGTGTTTATCTCATAGAAGCATTATCAAGATCAGGTAATTGCTTTTAAATCTTAAAATTGAAAAGTCTACAGAAATGCAGAGAACATTAGCTTATTATCATTGGAGATACAGAACTGACAGGAATTCTCCTGGCTCAATTTCAGAAACTTGTTTACACACCAGACTTGCCCCTCTTGGGGATATAAATATGGTCACTTTTATTTCCATCTTTTCTGTCATAATGTCAGGTTGAAGATATTTCACTGACTGCATCACTTGTCTTTCTGTAAATGTTCATTTATTATCTTTCAGTAAATGTCCATTGTGTTGTCTTTATGGGTCTTTTTTCAGACTTTAATGAGGTACATTTATTTCTTTACATGTTTCCAAGGAAGGGAAATGGAGTTGTAATTAGAAGCAATATGGCTTTGACACATCAGAAAGCATCAGTGTAATTGCTAACAGCACTTATGTTTTTGTTGTCTCTTTAAACTGTTCACTAAGATGTAATTGACTAAAACAGATTGAGAGACTTTAAATGAAGAAAGAATTACGGAAAATTGTAGTTATCTGCCCAAAGAATTATATTTATCACGTGGGTGGGTAGTCATGCAGACAGCACATGTGCATGTCCATCACTGCTTTTTGGAGCAAAAGCTCACAACAGAAAGGTTAATCCATCCTAAGGACACAAGGCCCTGGTAGTGCTATGCTGGGGAAAGGTCACTGTAACATGAATTACATTCTCCTCAAATTTTACATATCTTAAAAAAAAAAATTTTTGAAGTATTCTAGAAGTTGGTTTGAAAGAACTAGAAATTGCTGTTTGCTCTATTGCACAATCTCTTCTTGAAAACATTTCCAGTGCCAGAGGAAGAGTAAGACACAAATACTACATCAGTCTCTAAAACAAGCTCTGTGTTTCCCAAGTACTTTGAGACAGCTAATCTAATTTTGTATAACGTAGACTGATAGAAACAGTAATAAGGAAAGAATTAGGAGATACTATGACAACTTATAGAAGAGTAAATGTGCGGGTTTTATTAGAAAATCAGGCCTAGCAACTCTACTAGAAGGATCCAGTTAATGTGGAGAATATAGATCATGCCCTATTCAAAAAGTTCTGAATCACCTGGAAGAAACAGGTAGTGATGGTATTTAGTGATGACTCACATGTATTCGTGGTTGTCAAAGTCAAGCTTGAGTATGGATACCTGCAGAAGATTTTTCTGCTGCTGAGCTATGATTTAATAGAATGGAAACTAAATTTAGTGCTATGAAAGTCATACTAAAATACAAGTTCAGTGACAGCTAAAATTAGCAACATTGTTATGGGGTTACTGAGTGTGATGAGGTTAAATGCACAAAGAGTTTAATTAATAAGACAGAGTGATTAAGGGTGTATAGTATAAATATTATGGAGGGCTATAAAATCAGGAGCTTTGCCATGGGATGACCTGTTGTCAGAAATGGATTTGCCATGTTTCTGGAGAATAGGTTGACAGGAGCTCTTGAACAGTCATCCAAATGTGACCAACCACTGGCTCGGGAGGTTCCTAAACCTTTAACTCAAAGAAAACAGGATGGTACAGCGAGGAAGAATCATTCATTTTATATGCTTATTAATGCACTCTTGTAAGTGACTATTATTAGCCTCTGTAAGAGAGAAAGCAATTTAATACATGGACTTCTGGTTTGAGGCACTGTAGTACTTCTACTAATTCTTGTTGTTACTAGTGACAAAGTTGAAAAAAAGTGAGTTTCACTCCGTTAATAATTGTCAATATCTTGAGTATGAAATATGACTTTATGACATAACTTCTAAATAAACTTGTCAAATGCTTGAAAAATTTCTAAAAAGTGCGTGACTCAGCTACTGCCTGTGTACTCTGTTGTTTTTGGAAATAACAGTGTTGTTTAAGCAACACACCCTTTACTTCATAGCTGCTTTCACAAAAGCAGGTGTAGGGTCCTTTCAAAGACATGAAGGGATTAAATACATTACACTGAGTATCTCAGAGGGCTGTGAAGTATGTTTCTCTCTTTCACGTGTATCCACCAGGGTGATTCCTTTAAAGTGTTTCTTTACTGTCTAAAATACTCAGCTAACTTTCCTTCATCAGGAATTCTGACACTTAATAGCAATGTTTTATTTTGTCTTGGAAAGGAAAATGCATGTTTTCATAAGACATAGCCAAATGTGTTGTACTGTACAAAATACTCATTCAAGTTCCACGCTTGCTTACATGATGGTTTTCCAGCATTTGAAAACAAGCCTGAAATATAGCCAGTTTATTTGTATGGAATCATTCATGAAGATAGATTTTACTGACTATCAAAAATATACTTCTGTAACACTAGAAGCTACATATGTACTTCATCTGGGAGAGCTTCCAGCTCTGTTTACTTAGAGTCTATCTTGAGGATTTCCATACTAGTGCTTTAGTAGGAGCTCAGAACATGAGTAGAAATCTGTATGTTTGGTATTCTGAAGATGTTGAGTGTTTCACATGATCTAGTGCTCATGATGGGTTAGTTGGAACTAGATGATCTGTAAGGTCCCTTCTAGCCCAAAACATTTTATGATTCTGTGATTCCACTTATTGTAATTTTACATTGATTCAGATGCTTATCCAGTATGTAGGGCTATGCCAACTTGCTTCTATTCAAATACATATTTATATAACACAAGTGATTAATAGATTACAAGGTCAGAAAACAGCATGATAATTGCCTTCTTTAATCAGAGACCAGATTGTAAGACTTAGATCTGAGTCAATTCATGTCAAGCTGTTTTTCTTGCATATATTTTGATTATTTTACAAAGAGATTTCATATTTTTCCACTACCGTCAACAACAGAAACACATTTAAATGTCTCCCTGCTTTGTTCTTGTAACAACCACTTTGCTGCAGAAAGATGCTCTTTTTTTTTTTCCTGCAACATTTCCTTCATGGGCCTGTTATTCCTTCTCAGTTAGATTAAAATTATCCTTTAATCTTGCTTTGTGACTACGTAATGAACTTCCAGCACTGTCTTTATCTGTGCAGCATGCTGGAATTACTTTTCCCTCAAATCTTAGGATGCTTGGAATGCCAGTTACTTAACCTTAGGATAGGGCAACTTAGGATAGAGCAGCCTTCTAACCACCATCCATTGTGCCACATTACCACTTATTCAGAGATGTGTGTCTTCTGGACACACTCATATTCATAAAAAGGTAACTTGACTTTTAGTCAGTTTAAAATCAAAAATGTGAAGTTTCTTTATATTACAATAAATTATACTTTAACATATTTTTTTTTCAGCTTTAGTGAAACCAGTTTAAATATCACTTTCAAAACTGACATAGAAGTGCTATGTGTAAACAAGCCTGTAGTCATGTACAGCTGCTTCCTGAGAAATTTGTTTGAAACTCACTGCTGCTGAAAATGTAGCTGGGTTTATTGTGCTTAATGAAAACTGGGTTTATCTGTGCTCCTCTGTAGGCTCTGCTCACTCTAGGAAAATGCTGTATGCTGCACATCATGCAGTAACTGGCAGGACTGGAGCCATACAGAAATATGATAGATGAGGTGAATTGGTGGATTCACGTCCAGTAATTTGTGAGCATCTAGCTGATGTACATTTTCATTCCCTGAGAAAATGTCTCTAAGGAATTTAAGACATCTGTTGTGATGGATTTTTCACACAAATATCAATCCCAACCAGTGAGTTATTTTCTGTATTTAAATTGGTTTTGGAATGGCATATATTGCACTTACACAAATTTTGTCAGGGAAATCCATTACAGTCTTATAAATTCAGCAAAGGTTTCAGTAATTTTATCTTGTGTGCATATTCCACAATTTATTATTAAAACAAATATTGTTGAAGTCAGTGGTAACAAACTAAAATGAGTTATTTCACCAATAAATAACTTCTGGACATAGAAATATTTTCAAATTATACAGTATAAATCACTTATCTGGTTGTACATTTTTCGTTTTATTAGAAGGGTTTTTTTCCTATATTAAACATTAATTCAGGACTTTATAGTAAACTATTAAGGAAGTAATCAAGAATTATTGCCAAGATTAAACGATCATTATGCAAAGTTATAGGTGCAGTACCTGGAATGTTCAGTAATTTTACTGTTTTATCTTTAGATTATGTCTGTAGTAGATAAGTTAATCGACAATTGAAAGGGCCATCTTTTTAAGCAAAAAATTTAAAGCCAGTTCTCTAAACTGTGATGAACCAGAAAAAAAGTACAAATAACATAGAGCTCTAAATGATAAACTTCTCCTGTGGTCAAAAGGACATGAATTTAAATCTGATCAGGATCTTCAGTATAGTACTTTACTGCTGCATAGGGAGTAAGAGACAATTTGGGAAGAAGGGAAATTTGCACAGTCTGTTAGTTTTCTTTGATGTTTTCTACTAGTCTGGATTTTTATGGCAATGCTGCAAATCACACAGCTGACAAATGAACTGTGAAATCACTACAAGTTAGAGTTCATGAATATTCATTGGCTCAATTACTACATCAAGAATGTAAGCTTGGCAGGTTTTACTGACAGTGTTGCAGCTGTCTTCCATATTTGTACAATAATATGTAATCAAACTAATGAATTCTTTGTCTTGATAATATTTTTTCTATTATGCTATTGTGATCCTTCGTGTTTCACGTATGGTCCTCTGCAATACACAATCTAAGAGCTCTATTCTTATAAAATTAAATTGATTCTTTACTAAACCAACCATCTATGAAGGTGTTTTACACATCAGTTTAAGATCCTCAGCCTTGGGCAGTATCCTGGATGAGTTCCCAATTTAATTTATAGCTAAGGCTAGAAATTGAAATTCAAAAATGCTTACTTGATAGGAATATTTAAATAAAACATCATGGAACATTGCCAAGTGTCAAGTGTTCTTTTCAGTTTCCTGCAGTTGAATAAGACCAGATTCCTCTTCAAGCTGCTGGAATTGTGTTCTGTTACAAAATGGTCTAGGTTGTAGACACTGTAATCTGGTGGTGGATTAACTTGTTCACTGCTTAATTTTGTGGTGAGCTTGCCTCTTTATGTCTTGGAATATCTTAAACCACTCACAAACAGCCTAAATATCCCTCGACTGTGCAGCCCCACTTAAGGCAGTGTCAGTGACAGCTACTCCCCAGAGCAGAAGTTGAGAAGAGAAATAAAGCTCAAACCTCCTTTATGATGTTAAGTCATTTATTCCCTCTGTCCTGGGGGGGGAAAGAGCACCCGACCTGGGCAGAGTCGGTGAGGTGAGAGAGCAGGGCTTTGTGTCCTGCTGGTTTCATCACAGAGAGGGGGGGAAAGGGGATACCAGGGGCGGAGATGGGACAAACACCCAACCAGATCAGAGCCCGGGCTGCTGGAACATCAGACAGACCCGACTCAGTCACATGGCAGGGACCCGGCCGGGGGGGGCCCGGGGGGGTCCATCGCAACACTGTATGACATCAGACCTAAAAGCACAAATGCCCCTTTTCTTGATGAATGGAATCTTAAAAATTTCATCAGTGATGACCCCAGTGCATCCCAAGCAGCAAAGTATTTTCTCAGTCAACAGCCAAACCAACAATATTTTCTCTTATAGATGATTGAGAACAGCAGTATTGTAAAGGAAGCTATCGGCAAATGTCTTTATACAGGCAAAAAATGTGTTTTGGGCAGGCTAACAGAACAAAGGCTGGCTTGGTGTATACACTCAAAGTTACCACCTTCAAGCAGTGTTACCTTGTAATGGTAGCATGCCCACTGTTTAGTGTGTACTACTGCCCTTACTGTCACCTGTGCAAATCCCTGTGACAAGGCACGTCCACTCTCATGTGCAGCACTGCTTCTGCAGCTGCCAGTGCCAGTGCTTGTCAGTTCAGCTATCCTGTCTGTCCTAAACAGCACCTGAATTCATGCTGGGAAATAGGAAAATAATACCTCAGTCTCCAAAGGAAGTTAGTATATTTATTTAGCTTACCCTCACGCTGGCTCCCTCCACAGCAGCTCTTTGCTGAACTATGTTAATAGTGGGAGTAGCTTAGTCACTATATTACCCTGGCAGCCCTAGTCAATAGAATCAACCAGGATTGACAAGATAGGATGTGTCTATGGTCCAGTGTTTCCTAGTTTAGGCAGTTCCTGTTTAGGTACAGGCTCAGAGATCCTGGAGACTATTGGGCTGATCTTAATCAAAGAAGCTTTGTTGGGTGCTTGGTGCAATGAGTAACAGCTCTAAACTGCCTTGGGCAGGGACTCCCTTATTCGTGGAGCATTTCTCAACCCTTTATCATCATGACATGCTGTGTCATGCTTACAAATAGACATTCTCCATACATTATTCCAGTATAGTATCTGCTGGTGAGTTAACAGCACCTAAAGGCAGCCACTGCAAAAACGAAGACAATGTATTAATGTTTCACATGAATCACGGCTTAGACTGGTTCAATTTCTTTTGCTTTTAGACTAATGGTGTTTCCAATTCAGTTGTCTCTTGAAAATGGCCTGTATTGCTAAAAAAGCCAGAAGAAAACAAAAGCAGACTGTATCCTGTGTTTATATGAAGCTAGCTGAAATCTGAAAGGCAATAACACAGGAAGAAAATTATATCTTTGCAACCAGCTTGAACATAAGCTGTTTAACTTAATAGTTTCACTTTTTGGGGACATGATATTTTCTTAAGTTCAACAAGGAGTGCATTTAGCTTGCAATTTAGCAATGGCAAGTTAAATGAGAGTCAGCAGTGCTGTGGCAGCCATGAGGGCCAGCCATGCGCTGGGGGCGTCAGGAACAGCATTGCCAGCCAGGCAAAGGAGGTGGCTCACAGGGAATGTGCCCCAAGACACAAAGAAAATGCTTAGAAACAAGATTTTTTGAGGAACACAGGATGCACTGTTAATGTGCAACTCTGGTAAATTCAAGCAACATTTATTTGTAGTTTGAGTAAACTCCAGGTGAATCCATAATTAGTGCTTACTACCATGTCAGCAGCAAGAGGCATGTCCTTTGTACTTCTGATTGCTATGCACACACTGTGAGACAGGACTCTTAGAAAGATGGATACGTTTTTTCCTGCCCTTGTCTTCACTAGCCACAAACTTTAGTGTACATCATGCTGTACTTATCTACCTGAGAACACATTTTTCTTTTGATTTTTAGTGTGGGGCACCTTTCAGAATATGTAGGAGAAAGGTGAAAACTGCTGCAGATTACTGCCTTTATGTGTCAATACTAATGTTAAGATGACCTACAAAACAATATGATTCCAGGAGCTGTATTATATTAAGGTGATGAACTAAATCAAATGCCTGCTATTAGTACTGGCTTAGAAATACAGGAGGAAAAGAAAGGGTTCTGGTAGTTCAGCTAAGAAACCCAATGTAAGTACATTTAATTTCAGCTATGAGGAGTATTGTGTCCTAATCACATCTTGATTATTGTTTGAAATGGGAAGGACATGGGGTTTGAATGGATACAAAGGCAAGCACAATTATTTAGGGACAGAACAGCTCTCTTATGAGACAGAAACTAGAAGGAAAATACCTAAATCTGGACTGGAAAAAGCTGAGGAGAGATACTGGTAATTATTACAAAATCATGAAGGTTGCAAATAAAATGGATACAGAACTGTTATTGATTGAATTTTACAGTATACTAAAAAGTTAGTAAGGAAAAGTTAAGAGGAAATTGATTTTAAAGGGATGAAAGAAAATCCTATTTTACACACTAGGTAGGAAATTTCAAAAATTTTTTTAGCACAGGATTTTATGAAGGCAGTGGAAAGTTGAATTAGCTAAATATGTGGAAAATGTTTATAAGCATGTACTAAAGGCAGCAATCATTGGTGTGCTGCCTCACAGCCCATTCTAATGACTGCATGTGCTGAGTGTGGGGGGAATGGACCCCAAACAGTGTCAGACTTGCATGCACTGTCTAAACAGTGTTTTCTGCTGCTATGACATAATGGCTGAGCAAGGTAAGACAATGCTTAGGGCCAACAGAGCTTTTCTTTGTCCTTATGGTCCTCTTTTCTGGGTTATTCCTTTAATTTCACTTGCCCTCCTTCTCTTCATACAGTTTGCCTTGGACTTTGTTGTTATTCTAGTAAAAAAGTAATTAAAAATACTGAGCCTTATTAAACAGAATAAAATAGATAAAAAAATATGGACTTTTGCAGGGTTTTCAACAAAACCATGGATCTTTTAGAAAATGCAAGTTTAGAGGCTAAATTACTGATCAGCCTAAGCTAAGGTTTGTGCTGTAAAAATAAAAATGTTTCATTTTTAGGATATTGTTAAGATTCTGTGACTAGCATCACGTAGTTGTCTATGCCTTTTATTAGCTGAATGCATAAGTAGTTGGATGTGTACACATTTGATGGTGTGTTTTCAAAGGTATGTTACATCACAGCGTAACTGGGCTACCCTGCAGTGCAAGTTACATCTTCACAGATAATAGGTTTATTATTGTTGGGAGTGTGGTATGTAAGGGTAGCACTTTCTTCTGGGATGTACAGATGGATTGGAAAAAAAAAAAAGAAAGAGAAATGTTGGAAACAAACTGTACTGTAGAAGGATATGAATTCATAGGCTGTTCATGTTGGATCTTCTGTTCTTACTGCCTCCTCATTTATAACATTCATTGAGAGATGACATTTTAAAAGACATTAACAATGTCATGGATATTTCAGCATGTTTAATTGAGTCAAAATATCTCTTGAAGCAAGTCATTCTACTTTGCAAAACAAATTTGAGAATACATTTCTTCTATGTATCATGTATCATCTTTGATAATCATTTATTTACTTTGACAATTTTCAGTCCTACTGTAAAATTCACATTCCTCTGCTGCCAAATAAACTTCATTTCAAGTTAGAGGAATAAACAAAAGCAATTTGGCAAATGCACATAGACGTCTATCTCCAAAACTAATCATTCACCAGCTCAGTAAGAAATACTCTTGGAAACTGTTCCATTCAGCAGATGGCAGCAGTGGTAAGAGGGTGTAGCAATGAGATGCTTGCATCATGTCTGCTTTTATAATCTTTAATATAGTGTAGCTCAAATAGTAAAAATAAAAACTATTAAAAGAAAAAAGAGTTAAATCTTTTATTTCTGTCTTCTTGATGGTGTTGGTGTCAGCATTTGTTGTCATTAATAAGAGAAAATTATTTTCATACATAGTTTATAAATTCATGGCTTGAATTACTGTGGTTTTCACTTCATAAAAAGATCCCTGAACCTTCTACCGTGTAAAATTTGTATTTTTCTTTGAACAAATGAAACAAAATCATGTTCTGAACTAGTAAATCGACATTTCTTTTCCTGAGATCATAAATTGTTGCTTCTACAGATGCATTTTATTAGGGATTGCTTCATTACATTCTAGTGGTCAACATCCTGTTATACTGCCTCACAATCAGTAAATTCTTTCTCGTGACTATAAAAATATTGGAAAGCCTTTATAAATTAAACAAGTATCAGATGCAATGAAGATTGTGTACAATTACTTTGGATCTTTTCTTTGGATTAATTTTTAATAGCATTGTTTATTGATTTCCAAAGCATTTCTTTTTGTTTATTTCATGTCTAAGTTGAGTCCTTGAGTCCTATGTCTGCAGCTTTCCTGCATGCAGGTACTAGTAGAATGCTTCTTCTAGCCCTTGTTTTGCACAAAACTTGCATAAAAAATCTTGGAGATTTTTTCTTCTTCTGTCAGATACATTTAGAAGTGGTAAAATTGTTAATAACTTCCTGGAGTGAAAGGAGTGGGGGAGTTCATACAGGAACAGGGAGGGATTTAACTGCCAAAATGTAATTAATAGTACAGATGTGCACAGCAAAAGCAATCTCTCCAGGCTTTTTTAGCTGTCAAGGAAGTTATAATTACAGAGGCTACAGTGTAATTCCTCTCATCCAAAAGTTTGTTGTGGAATAGGCCTGAAAAACTGCTTCCTAAAGTGCCTCAATCTCCAATGACTGTACAAGGATCCTAGGATGGCTACTCCAGATACTTCCATATACTGCAAATTTAGATGAGATCTATCCTAACTACACACACAGATCTCATCAGCTGAAGTCTCACTTATTCAAGAGATCACACTGAAAAAAAGCAAAAAAACCCTCATGCTTTAAGTAAGGGGGGGAAATGAAAACAAAAGAAAGATAAAAGATACATAATCAAAATGATACTCAATTATAAATAATAAAGATTGCAAAGTGGTTTAGATTTAAAAAAAAAAATGGGTGAAAGAGAATTAGTAGTCTTCATGCATATGTGTAAATGCTTTTTGGAACTATGCTTTTAAAGAAAATATTCAGATCAGAGACCAAGGAGTTGTGGGCAGATTATTGATGTTGGCTTTCCTGTAAAATTTATAGATCTTTCAAGAATTGATTCGTTGACATAAAGCTAGAAATTTCCATTCTGAAAGATTTAATTCAGCTTTATTGATATGTTAAAGAAGAGATAACATAAAGGAGCCTGCCAAAGGGGAGCAGGGTCTATTCTTCCCTGTATTATGCACATGTATTTTACTCTTTCAGTCTTTCAGTAAAAGTAGTCTTTGGCAGGTGAATCTCAGATTTCTTTCTGCAGTTGGAGAGTAAACCAAACTTAATACATAAACAGAACAATGTGCAGGCAGCCAATATACCAGCATCATTTACTGACTTTAAAATTGGCAAAATTTATTTGCAGGAGAGTTCTGTCCCTCAAAAGCAGGCACAGAAACAGTGCAATGAGCCGTCACTCAGAAGATGGGAAGGAAAATCAGTATATTAGATCTAGCCATTCTTCATGCTCCTCTGAAAGTGCTTACAGATTCACACTACCCTTTTTCTCAACTTTGTCACTGGTTTATGAAGAGTCTTACTTTTCTCCCTCTTACATAAAATTGCCTCAGCTTCATCTTTAGTTCTTTTCAAGGTTTCTGTAGAAAAAAATTACAATTTTTTAAAAATATAATTCTGGTAAAAAATCGTCCAACCCTCCTTGTAGGGAGTTAATTTTGAAAATTGCTTCAATGCCCTAATGCTCTGCATACTAATCCACTTAGGCTTTCTTTTTCAAGCTTATGAGTGCCAGCCATTGACTTGTTCTACTTGGCTACTGTGTTGCAGATTGTATATTATTCAATGTAAGAAAGCATATCCAATTGTTAATAATTACTCACTTTAAGTTCATCTAAATAAAATGTGAAAATTAAGATTACACTTTATAATTATGCTTTTCCAAATTCCTGTGTGGAGGTATGTGAGTTTAAAAAGGGCAGTGTGGAAAGGGTGATTAAAATAAACTTTCTTCTTGCATACTTCAAAATCTATTTCCAAGTGTGTGGAAGGTACCAGGGGAGCAAGAACTGCAGCAAAATCAGAGCTGCAGGATGCTTGGTAGTTTCATACTAAACAGATAATTTGCTTGTAACAGACCCTGAGGTCCAGGAAAGTTTCTGCTTTCAGTATTCACAAGCTACTCACATTGAGCCCTTCAGTATAAATCCCTAACACACATGAGAGCTTGCTCAGCTGCTAAATCAAAGTACAAGCACTTGCTTAGAGGAGAGTTAGCATGGACTGCAATTCAAGACTACCTGAATTCTTTTTTTCTAACAGATTTTTTCTTGTCCTTATCTATGGAGGGGAGACATAAGGAGCAAAAGAGAAGATAAATCCTGTTTCTGTTCTTTTGCAAGAATTTATTCAGCAGAAGGAAAGGTTTGAAAAACCTTTACAGAGAGAGTTCTGGTACCAATTTGTCACTGTTCTGCAGATTGCTGTTTTGCTTTATAAGACATAACACTTGTGTGGATTTCTTGCTCTTGCTCTTTTTACCTCATTTTAATCAATTTGTTAGCTTTAAGCTGAGCTTATCTTTAGCATAATGCTTTGAAGTTAGCATTTCAGGATTTCTCTAAAGTAGCTACCACAGACCCACCAAAATATATTCAGCCTAATTCTAAATTAAAGGCCGCTGTAACTGATAGAAGTGGATTGGCCACTTCCAACAGTTGTTACCTATAGACACCTACAGCAATTCTCTAGGAGGTAGTGAGACAAAGAATTCTAGGGCCAACATTGAGCAGAATGAACACTGTGTCCTCTTGAGGATAAAATAACAATTGTTCCTAAATTGGATAGAACAGTGCTACAGGGATGTATGTTGTGTTTAACTCAAACTGTATTTCAAAAGTTAAAAGAGTAGTTAATTTGTATTTTCTGTATGTTTCTTAAAGGCTAAAAAAAAGCAAGCATTTAATTTAGAATGTGATGGTTGCATATGTGCATTTACTGTGAATACTGGTATTTAGGTTAACTATGGTTATATAGAGAGAAACAATTCTTTTAAAAGTGGACAAGTTTCTTTCTTAAAGTAAAAAAAAATTCTTATTACAAACTCCTTTCTCAGTACTCCTGCTACCAAGCCTTCAAACAATGAATATAATACCAGGTTATATGGGAGAGATAGTAGTTTGTCAGTAGTTTTAATAAAGGTAAAAGTAAGGTCACTGTCATGCAGTAAAATTTGTATTTGGCTAAATTGTTTTCTACCAACACTGGTTCTTTCATTGTCCTTCCATTCTAGGATTTTCCTTTTATTTTCTTTTCACCTTTATTGCTTCAACAACTGTTACTTGAAGCCCATCTAAGCACTCAAATATTCTGTAGGCTCTTCTTACTGGTGGTGCCACTTACAAGCTTCCTGAATTTAAGACCAAGAGATGGAAAGAAACTGTCTTCTCTCATTCTGGCTTGTATTTATGACTCAGAAAGTTATATTTTTTTCTTTTTTTTGGGTAGACTGGAGGACCTTGAGAAACATCAATCATCTCTCAGACAACAGGTATTTGCCTGAAATAACTCTTCTGTATTGTGAGTATTTCCTTAGAACTGAACACTGAGTCATAGTTTAAAAAAGCAACAAGTGAGTAATCACTTGTTATCTCAATTTCTCTAACAGTAAAAATGCTTTATAAATATTTTATGAATAGTTATATAAAGCAAAGAAAATACACAAATACATAAAGAACATTTTCAAGCATAAGTTGATGAGTATCAGCAGGAAGGAAAAAATCAATATGCTGAGGTCAGAAGTCAATGGCTAAAGGTGCAACATACAATATATGTCAGTTTCCCACAAGATGGACAGTATAATTGTCAAAAGATTATTTTTCAATTTTAAACTCTATTTTATTCTATTAAAATATTACCCAGTGGTCTATGCTGTAATACTACATAATATTTCATTTGGGATACTTAAATTAATAGTTCAACATGTACAATTAGACTGTAAATGCTTTCGACTGGATAAGACAATCTTAGTAAAATCAACTCAGTTTTTGAACCCAGTTTCTTTGGAAACCTAAAGGAACAAAAAAGAAACAACGTGCACAATTGTCTGATAATGCTCAGAACAAAACCACACAATAGGCAGTGAAAAGCTTAGGAAGTGATTTCTGCATCTATTTAGTATAAGAAGTGAGATAACTGAAGCTGACTTGGTGGCCTAGTAGCTGTAGTTTAATGTTTAGATAGCTTCAGAAAAGTTAGGCTGCTAAAGTTCCTAAGAATAAACACAAGGGCATTTTTCCCTATGTATTCTTTAAGTTGAAAATAAACAAAATTGTATACATACTTATGAAACCTCCTCTTTTCATGCCCAAGATACTAATACTTCCCATTCTAAGCTCTTCAGAATAATTCTTATCATTGAATTGTCTTGATGGTTATCCTTACATCCCAATGCTTTTTGTTTTCTCTTGTTTTGTTTTTGTTTTTGTTTTTTTGTTTTTTTTTGCTTTAAACACAACCAAAGAGTTAGCAATAGAGAGACTGTGTGAGGGAGAAGTCTGTAGTCACATGGCAATTAATTAAGTTTGGATCACAATTTCCATATTAAATTAGATTTAGATCATTATTTCCATATTAAATTAACACTTTCATTTAATTTCAAAACACGGGTTTCATAACAGTAATACTTTAGGACAATAAATGTCACCTTAACTCTGTAATATGTGAGAAGGCACTTGTAGTGGTATGTTAAAATATAAGAGGGTTTTCTGGCCTAGAGTGTATAGTAATCTATAACTTCTTTCTTTCTTGCTGTTTTACTTTAATGCAAATAGATTTCCAGATCATCTTGGAAAACTTTCTGCTAACAATTAAATTTTGTAATCCTGAACTAAAATAAGACTTATTCCAGGCACATGTGTATATATATATATATATATGGAACTCTATGCTAATACATGTAACTCAGATAATTTCAATAATATTAATTTATTTTAATTTATTGGCAACCTTAATATATGTGATATTGTTAAGATTAGCATGTGATGCCAAAAAAGCTTAATTTACTGTGGTAATTTTAAAGTACTGACATTTTTTATTACAGCACTCTGGCATTAATTCATTGGCAAAATACTTTATATATTGAAATTCTATGCAAATTGCATGCAAAATGTAGTTCTTTCATATGTCAATATGCTGCCTATGGCTGTAATTATGCAATGTGCACAGATCACATTAATAACATGGAGGAAAGCTGCAGTGCCAGAGGATTCTCTTCTATTTGCCATAATTGCTGCGATTAGTAAAAAGGAAAAGAAATGCATTTGCTTAGTGCATCAAAACAAGTTACACAGTATTAAAGGAATAAGAGTTGTATAGCTGCATTATCCAGTGTGATGTGAAGTTCAGCAGGGGTCTTGCTAAAATTATGCCTACATCCTCTCCCATTCTGCTGTACAAATAAAATAAAGCCATTTATCATGTTGGTAGAGCTCATGGGAATGCCCTTGTCATCTCAGAGTGAGTCCTCTAAAGAGTTTTCCTATTCCTATACAATTTATTCACCAATCATTTGAAACACAGTAAATTGCAGAGTGCAGTTATCCCTGGCATTTGTGAATGGGCAACTTGCTTTTGTTCTCGCAGCAGGTGCGAAGGTGGGAGAAACCAGATAAGCTGCAGTTAGTCTTAGTGGTTCACTTAAAATGAAAACTAACTGAATAAATAAAACACTGTAACCAGAGAGGCCTTGCAGCATGTTCTGTGTCCAGTTACGCCATTTCTAAATTGCCTTCACTCCTTTTCACTAAGAACATCAGTTATTATTCTATGAGCTTTCTAAATCATTCAAGGTTTTATCTGTGGGTGGAAAAAATTTTATATGCAGTTGTTTAGGATCATGAATCTGCTCATGAAATACAGTTTTAAGAAGTTCATGTATTTATCACACTTCTTTTTGTCTTCTTCTTTTACTGATTTTCCTGGGACATATACCTATGACTGTCAGCAATCAGCTACTCTCTTGCATGGTAATTGTTCAAACTAATTTAAAAATATTGATTTTTTTCTGAACATTCTTGTTTTCAGACCCATGCTTGATCATGTCAAGATAAGTAAGTAAGTGTAAAACGGAATAGTAATTAAAAAAAAAAGTTTATTTAATCAGAAAATTCATCATGCCTCTGGTTTTGCTGTAGAGTGTCTGTTGTCATGTTAGAATGGTAATCTACTTCACCCTGAGTTACCCCAGTTCTCCAGTTCTTCTCAAGGTTTTTTCCCATATATATTATGATTCTACAGTAAATGGAGAGTCTCTGGCTTATGAACATTGTACATGGACTTTTCTTTTCCTTTATCAAAATTCTCCAAAAGGCATATTTGAGTCAAAATGGTAGTCTCATAACACACGAGTTACAATATTAGTGATAGGTGCTTCAGAAGGTTTTAGGATATTAAGCTGTACAACTGATTTATTTTTGTCTGTGTATCTCAGCAAATTTTTAGTGGGCATCTAACTACACAGCTCTGTTGTTGTCATGGTCCCTTTTGGTCAGCTGGAACAGCTTCAGTATGGGTAGGTAGTGGGGGAATAATGCTGCTGCACAAGGGTTTGAAGAAAAGACTTAGCAACTGATGCCAGCAATTAGTTCAGAAGTAGTAATCCAAGTGCTCTGTAGACAGAATAGTTCTTTAATGACAGTGGTGTGACTGAAAACACAGAGTCAAGGGCAAAAGCAGAGGGTGAGTCTTGAGTCACTGTCAGTGATTTTGCCACCACTAAGAAGCTCATTTCCAAGCCAGAGGAGGTTTGCAACACTTAGTCATAAAAAGGGAAGTGAATTCCCCTTTGAGATCAGCCATAGTAGCCTGTACCAATTATTATCTGTTCCTTTTTAATGCACTGTTTTCTTTTTTACCATCACTCTGTAATATAAATATTAAAGTAAGTTGTAGCCAGTATTATTATGCAAATCTCTCAGAAGCTTTCAATAGTCATAAATCATCACATGTGTTTTTAAATGTTAGCTTTTCTCAGTAAACTAAAACAACTCACCCTCTGTTTGTTCACTTCAATTGAATTGAATGAATTCTTAGTTTCAATTTGTAATTATACACAAAACATCAAATTATATACAGATAAACTTATTCTATGTTTGTTTGGAGATTGAGAAATCCACAGAATTAAATGCTGGAAGCTATTCCCCCATTATCTGAGAAATTATTTTTATTAGTGGAACAAATCTGGACATAGTTAGCTTTGTTTGACAGAACAAATTATATAAAAGCCAGAGGGAGTGCATATTATCATGTGTTTCTGCTTTTCAGTCATTCTTCTAAAAAAAATAATTTATATGAAAATTTCTGTAACTCTTGTTTTTATACAGTGATACATTTGGTAATGTTAGTTGGATAAATATCCTTTGTAATTTATGAAGTAAAATAAAAGAATATTTAAAAGTAGGACTGATTTTTAAGGTGCTCAGCCTTCGTCACACAAGAATCTGTAATGTAATTGTACTTTGTATTTTTGGGAACATTTGTTTACATTTTGCACTTCCCTCAAGCTGGTGTTGTCAGTTTAAATCTTTTATAGTCATTGTCAGTTCTCAGTCTTGCCAAAACAAGGCTGTTCCCTTTGAGCTCACCACCTTGTAGGACACATTACAGATGTTTTAGAACCCAGGATTTTTTTTCATTAATCTAGCTTTAAAGAGAATTACGATGTTTCTATTACTACAGGCTTACTGCTTCACAGGATTTGTTGAGCCAGCTGAGATGATAGTCCTTCATAGCAGCACGGAAGGTTTGAAAGGTGGGAGATTGATATGACTGGTGTACCAGTCTCTGTGGAAATCTGTCAGTCATGACAGTTTTTGCTAACTTCCAGTGCAATAATATTGTAATGGCATGGTGATGTAAATGTCAACTTTGTAACAGCATCCCTCTGGAAAATCTCAGTGGGTGGATGAAATTTTTTTTCACCACAGGCTGAGCTATCCCAGCTTTTTCAGTTGGTGCAAATGTGACGCAGAAGGAGTGGGGATGAAAGAGTCTGTTCTCTATGGGCAGTGTTTTGCAAAGAAAAAAATATCATTTTTCTATGGATGTGATTAAGAAGATTTCTGTTTCTATTGTGTGCTCATATTTTCAGAAAGTAGTAATATTTTAATGAAAAAAAAACAAAATTCAGGTTTGTTATAGAATTGATCAGATAATTTAGTAACACAGAGAACAGTTATAAGTGCTTGCATGTTATCCACCATAATGAATACATTCTTTAGTAGATTTTATACATCTTGTACTTCTAAAACAGACTGTTTCCATAAAATGATAACGACTAAAATATGTGAAATAAATTTAATAATGCAATGCTTAGAACTTGCAAGTACAAGAAGAACATGTACTAATTCCTATCCACCTCCATTGTTACCTTAAGGGCAGCTCTCTCCATAGCAACTGAAAACTTTTCAAGGCAGCAATAAACTAATCCTCTCCAGCTTCCAGAGCACCATCAAGGAATTTTAAAAACATTGGACTTCCAGCAGCTAAATACTTCTGAGGATTCAGAAGGCCACAAAGCTAGGTACACAAGCATTCTTTTTCCCTTCAGAAGGTAAGAAAATAATATTTAGAAATAAATGCTCATAATATCCTTGTAACAGTGATACATATTCCTAATTGCTAACAGTGAAATATATCTAAACACCAAAAGATTTCCTAATATCTAAAAACATACTAACTTTTATCAGACTGAATACCCATTTGAATTCAGCAGTTCTTTTTTAATTTTAAATATTATGTTAACAGGGTTTCCTTTAAAAGAAAACGTGTATCATATTGCAGTTCAAAGAAGATGAATGTATATGTGGCTGTTTAGCACATGTGCATTACTGTCTGAATATGTATGTCACTGCCAGCATCTGCCTATCAATAAAATCAAAATTTCTGTGGAAAACAGAAGTGAAACTCCTTTATATTTCTTGTGCTTTGATATTGAAATAGATTACTGTTAAAGAAGAGGGAGTGGTTTATTAGGAAGGATTGTGACAAGACAGATTTATAGTACAAAATGTCTTTTGCACCTAGAACTAACAAGTTAAGCTTGTTTGTCTTGTTTATTCTCTGAGTTCTTTGAGTGAAATTATAACCTCAGCATTGTAGTTCTTCTGCCTGAGTAGAGATAAAATATCACTAATTTTTAATTACATCCTGTTCCTTCTTTTTTTTGTGATGTATAGCTGGAGTTTAGTAATGCTGGTAAAGTGTTTTGACAATATAACTTGCTTTACATTATTGCTGTGTAATAATGTAATTACTGCAGATTCATATCAGTATTAGAGTAGTAATATTTATTTGTAGCTATTTTCGTTCCTAAAAAACTGTTTTCATAATAAAATGAAAGTGAAAGCCACAGTATTTTCCTATTCTTACTAAAAAGAATTATTAGTGAATGCAATAACAACACTGAAATGAAAACCGTAGACTTTATTTTTAAGAAGAGGGAAGGGCACTGTGAGACAACCTCTTGTTGGTAATTCTAAAGAAGTTTTGAGGCCATGGTTGTCTTAGTTTCCTGCTGTTCTGTGCTGTAAAGCCCTTACAGGCTCCCCGTTGTTCAAAAACAGCTTGTCACTGCAAATCAGCTTAGCCGACCAATTAATAAATCCTTTCGAACATATTGCATTTGCACTAATTAAAGGGTTGGGTTTTTTCCCCTTTACCATTCAGATTCTTCAGGTTTCGAGTTTAAGCTGTGAAGTGCAAACAACAATTCCAACGTTCAGTGCAGATCACGCACTGCAGGAAGAGGAGATGTGTTTTCTGACCAAGCATCCAGCTCTTGGGGTGGTATGTTCTGCTTTCATATTCAGCATGCTCGTTGCTGAAGGACAGCCTGGGGAAGAGCATGGGCAGGATGGCAGCAATCCTCCCAGCAGAGGCTCTCTGGTGGAAGTTTTACGCGTTCTCTCAGCTGAAAACACTGAGCTCCACATGAACCACTCACGAGAACTGGTCAAAATGTTACTGGAGAGAGCTGAGTGCCCACAGCGGATTTATGGCATGCAAGAGGATTGTAATCTGGTTAGTGCTTCCATTAATGAGGGATATCTTTACAAGCTCGTCAGTGAGTTCTAACATTATTTGTTAGTGATACTCTCCTGAATACGACACCTAAACATGTAAAAAATATGTTGTTGCAGCAAAAAATAATTGTCCCTGCTGTGTTTCACTTTGAATTATTATTGTTTGAGCTCATGAAGAGATATTCCAAACATGAGAGACATTCCTTAAAAATGCCATGCTTCAGTCACATAACACTAATAACTTTCCTTTTAAAGCTGCCAAGTGTTTGTTTTCCTCCAATTTTTTTCTACTGAAACCTGATCTAACCAATAAAAGCGTGAGCTTGTATTTGGGGCACAGGATTTCCACTGTGGAAAGACATAGGTGAACACTGGGGACCAGTTCTGCCACTTTTTTTTTTGTTGTAGTTGTTCTAGATTTTACTTCATAAAAATAAAACCCAGACAGGATTGTCTGAGATTTATGTGCCACTTCACTGAAAAATTCAAGATTTAGGGGAAGGTTTTGGTAAGCAGTTCAGGTCAAGGAAAATGAAAGGCAGAACAATGAATCTACAAATCCAAATTGAAACTGGAAGTAGTCCAGGGTACAGTTGAACAGAGGGATTGGTTGTCTACTTGAGAGTATTTTCAGAACTCATTCCTGATTCAATGAAGAAAGGACAGGGACAGTGTTAGTGAGCAACTTAGCTGAAAGGGACCACAAAGGGCTTGGTCAGCCCTGGCTTTCATTACTGTGGCTCTGGCACTGTTCAGTGACCTACATACAGCAGTGTCACTTTATACCACACTTATGAAGATAGTCAGAAAGGTGAATGCTTTAACAAGGTGTTATTCTCGGCAGTCTGCCAAGCCAACAAAATGGGAATCTTTTTATCCTGTGCAGTAGACAGCTGCTCACTTAATTGACCCTTTCTAAAAATGCTCCCATTTTTCATACGAGCCCATATGTGAAATTTCATACATAAATATTGTAGGTGTCTGTCATTACCTAAATGGCTATTTTTTTATAAAGGAGATTTTTCATATATGGGCAATGAATATGCATCAGATATGGGCCCAGATTGAAAGCTGACAGTGTATAAAACGTGAGTATAAAGCCCTCCTAAACTTCAATATAACAGAGTAGGTTTTTGTTTATCTTCTTCTTGAGTGCCATGTTTTTTTCCTGTATTTGTGATGTATTTCTGGAGAGCTTGCCCAGTGTGTCCTTAGATTGAAGAAATCTAAGTGAAATGTAGCTGGGGGTTACTTTTGTCAGTTCTGCTGCTCTTTTGAGGCTTCACCTTGGAAATTTTCTACAGGAAGAGTTTGAAGACTCCCCATTTCCAGTACTCCTCAGTGTAGGCTGAGCCAGAAACACTGCATACATCCTTCACTGTTAGTATTTCTGTGCCAGCACCACAGGAGCATGGTTTTCTGTAGGAAATCCTTGAGAGAGATGTGGCATTTTCAGTCACATGGAATCCACACAACACTGTTCTGAAATCACCCATGGTTATTTAACAAGATTTGGTAAACCAAGACAAAAAAACTGTGCAAGAAGCACTATCCTTCAGAATCATAAAAATTTGAAACCGAATGTCCCACCTTTTCTTGTCATTTTCTTCCTCATACTTGTTGGGAATCACTAGTTGATTTCAGATTCAAATTTTCTTTCTAAATCCAGGATTGCATTTATGCCACATGACTTTGTTTTCAGAGTTTTTTTATTATTATTTTTTATTATATCTCTAATGGGCATTTAAAAGCAGTGAAGCTTGACACTTTTTTAGACTCTCTTCTGTTTTTTTGTTGTGTAGTGGCCCTAAGACCCTTTGGGCACGGGCTGGCAGCTATTGAATGGCATCTGACACTTCTTCATCTCCTAAACACACAGAAGTCATATATTTCTTGCCTTCGTAAGAAAATCTTTTTGGAACTTCTGGCCACTTAAAAAAAAGAAACTCAGACTTCAGTGCCCAAGTTCTGGGCTTCTTTTTAATAAAAAGTAAGTATTTCTAGATCAAGGACATGCAGATGGTTATTCCTGTAAAAATATTTGTAGCAGCAAAAAAAAACCCAAACCAACAAACAAACAAACAAAACAACCCAGTGACAAACCAATTTATATCCTCTTAATATCTCTTCCAGTGTCACTCACCATGGGCTACACATATGCTATGGAGTAACTGCATCTTTTACAATGCACCTGCTTCCTTCTAATTAGCAATTTTTTTCAGTTGTCTTCCTTGCAAGAGCAAACAATGGACTCACTGATTGCAATTTATACTCAGTGGGTTTTAAAATCTTATATAAATCTTTGAAAATCTTCAACTTCATGCCATATATTTATTGTATTACTACTGCATGTTCATAAAGGCTAGTTGAATGACTTGAGACCTATGGGAAAAAAACCAGAATAGACTCCTCCAAAGAGTAATTCTCAGAGACTGAATTAGGAAAAGTTAGGCTTCAAGAGCTTGAAAAGCAATGTAGGCAGGACACAGTGAATCATACTGTAATCTAGTTTATTTATATATATAAATAGTTAATTTAAACATTAATAGCCACAGGTTTCATTTTTTCTTTTATTTTAGATTCAGTATTTTGAGAATTTTGGTTAGAATTCTTCATATTAAAAAGCAGCAGACTCTCAGTTCCTCCAAGGAACTTTGACTTCTGAACATGTCAATGTGAGTTTCATTAACGCATCTTCAGTGTAGGAAAATGAACTAACATACAAGGTGAGCCCCACCAACCAATACATCATGCTTGTAGCCACAAAAAATTTATTCTTACAAACTGGATTCTGTCTGGATTCATTAATTTATTTGAGTGCAGTGTTGATCCTCCCATTGTATCTCATGGGTTGTAGCTTCTTCTCTGGAATGTACAGTTCATCTGCTCTACCATTGTTGAGATAAGCTGACACATCCATAACATGCTTGGAAAGGAATCTCTAAGAAAAAAACAGATGCAGAATGACTAACATTAATTACAAGATCTCTTCAAGAAGATTCTTTATGTTGGACTTCAGTGTCTTATTTGTCATAGCCTGAGACAGACCTCTATTAGTCTTCTGGTCTAATTTACAGACTAACCTTTGTATGAGAGGCAAAGTTTCTGCAAAGTGTCTTTGTAGCAAGAAAAAATTGAGACAGACAGACAGACAGATAGATAGATGTGTGTGTGTGTGTGTGTGTATACACATATTAAAAGATTTGTGCTCAGATGTAAAGCCTGCACATGATGAATATGTAATTTCAGTCCCTCTTGAAATGCATTTGAAGGACTAAATGGGGTTGAGACCTTCTGCTGGCTCTCTGCACTGGATCTCATTGTTGCAGTTAAAAGAATCCATTGAGAAACATAAAAATAGCTGTGTGATTATAGGGTCTATTAAGTCTCTGAACAGTGCATTGAATATGATATAACTTCTGTTTACATAGCCTCAATTAACTACAGTTCAGCAACTGTTTTTATCTTATAGTGTAAACACATAGAAGGCACAGATGAAAATATGAATAGCCCTAGCCCTTATTGAATATATTTATGACCAGCAGTATAATCTATTGAAGCCAGTGGAAGGCTTTCACTCTCTACAATGATTAATCAGAATTACTCCTACCTGTAGTGAGTCTAAAACCACTAAATCATAGAATCATAACATAGAATCATAGAATGGTTTGAGTTTGAAGGGTCGTTAATTATCATATAGTTTCACTCCTCCTACCAGGAGAAGGAGCATCTCCCAATAGACCAGGTTATTCAAAGCCCCATCTCTAGGGCACTTGACTTTTCTTATTAACAAAAAGCAGTCTGGAAAAAAACCTCATGGTATGATCTTGCAGCCATAGAACTGCAATGAATTACCTGCACCCTCCTCCTGCCATTCCATCAACCTGCATCTGTGTAGTTTTGGGTTTAATCCTTTAAATAGAGAAGTCTTATTCTCCTGCTGTCCTTCCTATCTGTATTTGCAGATGCCTGGCAGTGTGTCACTTGAGTTGAATTTCCATTAATTTTATTTCTTCACAGTGCCTTGAACCGGATGCCTTGTTGCTAGTAGCTGGAGGAGATTTAGAAGACCATCTCAGTGAAGAAGTATTTGAGAGAATTTCTCTTATCCTTCTCTACTACATTCTTCATCATAGAGATATGTGCTCTTCAGAATTCAGCTTGAATGATAAGGATTATAAATTTTACCTACAGAGTATGCTTAGTTTAAGACATGATGAAGACTGTTATTTTTTTTCACGGAATGAAACTGAAGATATTTTGGCTGCAGTAAGACACCATTTTAAAACTTCTGAAAACCAGGTAAAGAAAAAAATATATAAAAATAGCTTCATCTTTATTACAGGTATAATGCCTTTAATGCCAGTATCACAGTCTCCAGAAAACTGGTAAATGACAGTGTGAGAGCACAGGCTGGACACTGGTGGTGTGTTGTATGTGCTGTTCAGTGCTTTTCTGTGAGTGGTTTCTGGCATCTGCCACTTCCACAGGGTCTGCTGTGACACGGTTGGGGAGGCACTGCACTTCAGGGACCATTAATTTGGGTAATTTAGATGCAGTTGTCCTGCTTAGGGCAGATGGAAAAGAACACAGCTGTGTAGATGCAAGAGCTTGCACTTGGCTCCAAGGACAGAAAATACTTTCTCATCTCTTGTATTTATTAGTATCGATACATTATCAGTATTTGCATTTCAATGGTATATAGCAGAACAGCTCCATTACTGGCTGGTATAGGTGAAATAATGAATTATTTTGCTGTGATGAAATCCTTGCCAGGTTCTACACTTCCATGTCTATCCAAAGCTGGATGGAATAAGGAATCTGTCCAAAGATATAATAGCTTCCTTTGGTTGGAACACATACATTTGTGACTAATTATCTACCAGCATGGATATGTCTTGTAGAAAGATTGATAAAGATAAGCTTAAATTTAAAGTTTAAAAAAAAAACGTTGCATATTTTCAGCTAAGATCATCCTTTCTAAGTCAGGAAACATGCAGTGAGTTTTCTCACTGCTGTTTAGAATTCCTTATCACAAATAGGGTCTATAAAATAACAGAATAATATTCTAGAGTTCAAAATCTAGCAAAATATTTCCCTTGTAATGGGCAATAAAATAGGTTTTTGCCAGATTAGATAACTCCTGAAGTACAGATTGACCTCCTGTTAGTAGCCCCTTAGACCTGTTCAGTGTATTGAGTTAAATTTGGTTTATACAAAGCTCAAATTTGTCCTTTTCATTTCATTAGATTTTTATTTACAGCATGCTGTAGTAGGGTTTTCTGCACAAACAGAAGATGGGTAGGAGACCTGGCTGTGTCCAGAATGTTGAGGGCCTCCAGTTCCTCTCTCTGTCTTCTTTGTGTAATTGTTTCCTACTATAAATAATTCATTGACCAGTACTTTTGGTTCTGAGTCTTGGTGAACGTGCTGATTTCCAAGGACTCCAGTGGTATCTGAGCAACTGTAAAGAGGCATTGGAGGGTATTTGGAATGTCAAGATAGAATAACAACCCATAATATGCTTTAGTGAAGGTTCTGTTTGTTTATGCTGGCAGTATAATCAGTTGTCAAGCCTGTCCAGTAACTGAGACTTCCCCACTCACTGATTTGAGGGAAAAGAGGTTTCTTTTATGAAAAGAAAACCTAATACTTGGCATCACAACACTTGCATTATGGAAAAGGGCCAACGGTGCAGGGTAGTCATAGAAGAAAAGCATTTTTAGGGGCTCTCTATGTGCTTTGGTTTCACAGAAAATATCCTCTTCTTTAGTCATAGCACCTAATACCTTGTTTGGAATGAGAGATTAAACTCTGGGTTGTGGAAATTTTAATGTGTAGTGAATGAACAGGAAAAGAAATGCCAGCCTCCTCTCTGCAGTTTTTATGGCCTACAAACAGAGACATGAGTATGTATAAAATAAATTACTTACTGTACTGGCTCATCTAGCTGGCTTTTTAATTTTGTTAATATGAGTTAGAAACAAATTAAATTAAGCAATTTTTTCCTTTGTTTTTCTATTTGGTTGTTTCATTCGAACTCAACTATTTGCAGTGAGAAGAAACAAGAAAGGAAAAAAGGGAAGAAAATGAGAAAAGAGGGATAAGTTTCTGGGTAACTGAGAGAGTTTGCAGGCATCCACACACATGGGTGTGTACCACTGACTGGTGTTTTTATTTGGTCACCCAGCAGGAAAGTCATCCTTTGTCTGCAAAATTGTATCTTTCCACGTTGTCCCCAGATAACTACTCCATAACAAACTATAGATTTTATTTAATAGGTAAGGAACTAAAAACGTTTAAAGAATTTGTTCTGAAGGTTGAGATGAAGAGTTAAAGTCTGTATTATTTGAGTCAATTTCTCATGCCTTAACAAAATTCCTCCCCTTTCTTCCACTTTCTGGAAGTAGATGTAATTGAGGAGGACACTGGGAAATAGAAACAGCAGGAAAATAATACTAAGCAAAAATTACCTGAATGAAGGACTGGACACTGAGTAAATGTTCAGGATTTTTAATTCTATGCCTGTTTGTCTGAAAATGTCCTTTGATTGGCTGTCTTGCTGGCAATTACATCTTAGCATTTTTTCTACTCTGACTGTCTGTGAAATTGTTCTCCCTGGTTTCTCCTCTTGTCACTCTGATTATTTAAATGGAGGTGACCAGGACTCTCTTCATGCTGTTTTCTCCTGATTTCAGTGTGTTGATGTGAGCACTCTGGAGAAAAATGCTGATATAATGGACAGAGGTGGTGCTGATGAAAACACTCTTCCACGCCTGGCTGCTTTAATCCTTACTCTGGCTCTCCAAGGAGTCTGTGTGGGGAAAGCAAGTTTGCCTTCCCCAGAATTCTTTATAAAATATATTTTCAATTCTCTAAATAGTACCACTGAGCTCCAAGTGACAGGTAAGCTGGAGTATGCAAAGTTCATTTTATTCAGGAAAATTTATTGCTGGACTTACCAGAAATGCTACTTAACCATAAATAAATAGAAGTATAGGAGAGCTCTAAGCAGTCCAAAAATAACAAAAGAAAAAACCTGAAATAAAACAAAACAAATGTTGGGCTCTCAGCAACAGCAGCTATTAATTTCTGTAAAAGGTTGTGCCTGCTTAGCAGTTTAAGGAGCTATAACCATCAACTCAGGGGCCTAGTATGGATTTAGAAGGTTGTTGTAAGACATCTACTTTTCCTTGTTTGTGGCAATTGCTTACAGCAACAGTTATCAAGCTTTTTAAATCACTTTTAAAAAGTTACAGGAAGTATGGGTTAAAACATATTAAAAAGTTGAATTGGGCATAGGTAAAAACATTTTTAACATTCATGGGTTACAAAGAGCTGAATTGAATCACAGAAATAAATATTAAAAAAATTACTAATCCATAGGAATGAACTGGGGCTCCTAGTTTGTGTTTGCATAAACTGGTTTGGCAGCAAAACCCTTTATAATTTATAATAATTATAATTTATATTTTTCTAATATAAAAATTAATTGCCCAGCCAGATCTTCTAAAATAATTAACTCACAAGAATGGATGGAGCTACCTCAGCACAGTGCTACTAAATAGCTATATATGGTGAAATCTGGGCCCCAGTGAAGATAATAGCAGGATTGTACGGTTGGTGGTGTTGGGATGTCATTCAGAAAAATAAAAAAATGTGCTTAACCAATTTGTTACAGAGTAAGTATATTTTGAGTCTAAGCTAATTATACTGTCCCGTTAAATTTATTTAAATTCTTAATAGTAACTTCAGGAAAGAGTAAGAATCTGGAAGCATGGAAAAAAAAGAAATTAGATTTTACTACATTTAGAAAACAAATTTACCTGCATCTCCATTCAGATCTGTTTGTTTAAACAGCCAAAAGAAAGTAGTAAAGCATCTTATCAGAAATCTTATTGTGAGATTTATGATTAAGATTATACCATTTGCAGTTTCTGAGTAGCAACATTAAAAAATAAAGGTTTATAACATGAAAATTTCTCATTAATCCAAATTTCTTTAAAATTAATTTGTGGACCACTTTTTTTTTAATGTACAAATTAAGGTTTACAGAAATTATTGTATGGCTTCATTTGAAAATGCAGGGGTGACAGAAGGTGACAGGTAAAACAGGATATGGCCTGCCTCCTCAAATAACCGGGCAGTCCATCAGCAGAAGCACCCATTGCACCCAAGCTGTGTCATGAGGTACATCCGTGCATGAGCTCAGATTTGCCTTAGGGATCTGGCTCTCTCATTCTGGTTTCAGTGCTGTGAGCAGGCATGCTTCCCAGTTAATCAAAGGGGACAGAGAAGTCACTGTCCTATGTTGCACTTTTCAAGTGCAAGGGCAGCAGAGTGTCCTGAAGATTGATTTCAGGACACCCTAGAGAGAATCTGTCTCCTGAGCTGACTACCTGGCTGTGGCAGCTTAGTGTGGAGTTCCTTTCACACAGGAAAATTCTAAGAACAGTGAAGTTATTTAGCAATGACTAGAGAACTTTTTCAGAGGTAATGATTAAACAAAAGACGAATTGCCTTTCAGTCACATCTGTTTTCTTCTGAGACAGTCATAGGCAGAACCTCTGAGTGCAGTATGTAAAGAAGGGAAGGATGAGGAGCTGGGTGTCTGGAACTTCCAGAGCTGAGAAGCAGAAATTGCCTCCAGTACTAAACTGAGAAAGTAGTATTAAAATGAGGAATTGAATTAATTTTATAACAAACAAAAAGGAAAAAAAAATTGTCTTTGAAATGTTTTGTCTTTAAAGTGTGCATTTTTCCATGGTAACATATCTGTTCTCTAATGAATTACTAGAACTAGAACAACTCCTGAATGTGCTTACAGCCAAAAAGACTTGCACTGTAAATGGACAATTTCACAGTCACAAAAGAAGACTTTACAGTATGGCAATCAGAGATATTGGAAGGAGAAATATTCCAGTCAAAGGAAACCATACAAAAGGAGACAATCTGAAAGGATATTTTGAAGATCGTGAAAGGAACACAGACTGGGACCAGGTTAATTTATTTTTATGTTATTATAGTGTTGGTGGGAGAATTTCAGTGACAGAAGTTTAAATTGATTTGCAAACAATATAATATTTCTGAGGTAAGATGTATTAGTTTTAAAAAGGCATGTAGATACTGATGAAAATATACATTGATTTATTTAAATATTAATTGGGGAAAGAATTTTAAGGATGTTGAATGTGCAGTTAAAGTCACTGGGAGGGGCTGAAAATGATTAGTGTTAAACAGAATCAGGTGCTTCTTCAAGACACAGAGGACTGGAGGAACGTGGCTTTGATATTTTCGCACAGATATTAGAGATTTCTTGTGATCTTATGTCACAGAGTTTCTAGGATCCCTAGTGAAAAGAAGGATTGTTTTTACTAAGAAAAACAAAGTCAATTAAAGTTTTTATGTAAGTTGCTTTTTAAAAGCTTCTGTAAATTGAAGATTGGGCATTTTCAAACTCTTTTCATAACCATCTATGGAATCCAGAAGCCTTCTTTAGAAAGTATAAAGTCTGTAAACCAGAGCCTTAGCTACCCCCTGCATCCTATCTGAGGATTTGGAAGGATACTGGCTAATTGCAGGGGATTTTATCCTTCTCCTAAGAATTTGAAAATAAATAAATTTTGTTTATAGCAATGATCACAATGGTAACTGACTTCCATCCTTTAGACTGAGTATCATTCCTTAGACAAAAAAGGAGACTTCAAAGTATATAATTGGTATATATTTTGATGCATACATTTGAAATATATACTTCAAAGACCACTTTTCTATTGTTTTCAATTCTTTGCCATTTACGTTAATGTTTCTTCTCCATTTAGGAGAACTGAGTAATGTGCAACTGACTTTTGCTGTGTGGTCATTTTATGATGGGGAACTGAGACAAATTTCATCTGGTTAAATGCTATTCTAATAGATATTTATCTGTGTAATTGTGTTGCATTTGAAATGCCTACTCTACCGATACATTTATTTCTTTGCAGCTGACCACAAAAAAGGATCATGCTGATCACCATGATGAGGCTGTTAATGGGGTCTCAAAATAATTTTAAATTAAGGTCATTTTAAATGTGTTTCATATGAATTTTAAATTATGAAGGATAGAAATCAGTAGTGACACTATATATAAAAGAAGTAAAATTGTTCTCCAGCAACTGAAGTATTTTTAAAGCTCAATTTTTCATTTCTTGAACTTCTGAGACCAACTGTAACTCAAAAGATAAGTGCTCAGGGGCTTTATCTGAGTCTTAGGAGTCAACTGAGAGCCAAATATTCTGTACATATAAAAATAAAATCACAACGAAAAATCTGGACAGAAGATAATTTCTCTTCTGTATTGATTCCTAGTTTCTCAGCGGGTTTTTTTTCCATTCCTCTTCTTTTAGCTCTGCCTATTTTCCTTGGCATATTCCATTAAAAAAAAATTTGTGTTTCACTGTTGTATTGCTAATTTTTTCTGCACCTATGATAGCCATTGTGCTTCATTAGTAACAGATTCTGCTACATACAAGACATTGACTCATTTATGGCTTGTGTTTGCTAACTACATTAAAATGTGTAATTTAATTTTTATATAGGAATTATTATTTGAAGCATTACCACTACTTACTTTTAAAGTCATCATTGTCTCTATATTTAAAAAAATGTATATTAAAAAAGCAAGTGGCAGATGATCTAATAAGATAAATAATCTTAAATTCCATTAAACTATGTCACAATATCAATGTATTCATTTACTATTCCTCATTAAACAAACATGGATTTTGGAAACCCAAATCATCCACCCATCCATCCAGTTTTTCACATGAAAATATGAAAATTCAATTTGCTTATTTCTTTCCTCCAGGAGCACACACCTACTTGCTTTTCTAATGGAGACTCCTTATGTTAAAAAGCTTCTAAGTCTGGGGCTTGCAACAGGAAAAGATGCAGATCCTCATGCCCCAAGTCTTACAAGAACATTTTACTAAGTAGACCTTAAAAGCTATTTTTTATGTATGAGTGGACAGTTTATTTTTACAGACAAAATTTTGCTTTTCATTGAAAATTCCTGGTAATAAATTCACATTAAAATTTAAGTTCATACCAATCCTGGACTTCATCTTGTCTATCTTATTTCTCAAAAAAGAGACAACTTAAAAGTTAAATCAGGTTTCACAGAGCCATGTCCAGTTGAATTCTGAATGTCTCCAAATAGAGAGGTTATACATTCTTTTTTTGAGAAACCTGTACCAGTGCTTTATTGCCCTCATATTGATAGAATTCTTTATTATAGCCCATTGAAGGATTTTGTTGCTGCAACGGATACTTTTTGCTTCTCTTTCTTTTGCTGTATGCCCCTGAGAAGATTCTGTTTATCTTTCCTCTATAAACCCACCTTAGACAGTTAAAGATTTAAGATACCCACCAAGCCTTCTCTTCCCAAACTGAACAAACCCAGGTCCCTCAGCCTCTCCTGGCACAAGGTGTGCTGCTGTTCCCCAGCCATCTTGGTGGCCCTCCACTGGACTTGCCTCAATTTGCCAGTCTTGTACTGCTGGTTATTAAGCTGGACATAGTCCAGATGTGGACTCCCATGTGGTGGGCAATGTTCTCTCTCCAGTACCTGCCGGCTCCGCTCTTGCCGCCAGTGTGCAGTTAGTGCTCATTGCCACAAGGGCACACTGGTGGCTCATGTTCAAGTTTCCTGTCAGGACCCACCCCAAGGGCTTTTTCTGCAAACCCACCTTCCTTTTGGCCAGTTTTCCCTGGTCTTTATTGATGCATGGGGTGGTTGTGTGTGAAGCACCATAATTTGACTTGGATCTTCATGAAGGTCTGGCCATCCCATTTCTTTGGCTTGTCAAGGTCCCTCTAAATAGCAGCCACACCTGTCAGCATGCTGGCTGGTGATCCCAGCTGGATTTCACCCATGAGTGTCATCTGGTGCACTCTGTTCCATCACTCAAGTCGTTGGTGAAGGTGTTAAATATTATCCTCCCTGCTCTGACTGGTCAGCAGTGCTGTCATAAGCAGCCACAAGCTAGTCTTCCAAGTTGTTATCAGATGTCAGTGTTCCCTAGTTCTAGAGTCAAAACCATTGCCTGGAACAGGCAAAATTAAGGTCTTTTCCAATATGGTAGCTTCTGAATTGTCTTCATACTCTCCTTTGGCTTGAAGGCAGAACACAGGTCCAGGTGACAAGATCACCCTTTATCCTGAAGGCTTAAATGTGGTTTTCAGAAAGAATACATCAGTGCTCAATTAATTCAGTTTCTTAGTGAACCACAAGGCATAGTCTACTTCACTAATGGATGAGCAAAGGCAGGATTGTGTTGGATTTTAACTGGGTTGTTTAAAAGTAATTATACTTAACTTCAAAAGAAGCTTAAGCTTCAGTAATGAGAAAAAGAATATTTAGGAATCCCTTGAGTCTCAGATGCAGACCAATTTAAATGATTTTTTTTTTTTTTAATATTGAATCACAACTCATCAGATGAGATTAAGAAATGAAGATTATTCCTTTAAGTAACATAACATATTTGATCTGGAGTTCTTCTGTTTAAAAGATTATACTGAAATTTCCACTAGAAATTTTCTTATGCTAACTGCTCATGTTTTTGCTAGAAGTTTCATCCTGGAGAGGAAAACCCAATTCTTCATGATTTTTTTTTTGAAATATAAATGCTCCTATGAAAAATTGCTTCTTTTGACAAAAGAGATGCTCCAAATAAGAACAAAAAGTAGTTGGAATTCTGAAGTACCTCTAATAATGCAATTATGAAGCATCTTTCAACCAGTTTTAGACTATGCAACATCTAGTTTGCTGCCATGCCCTCATTTAATGAATCAAAAAAGCTAACTTATTTCCATACCTTGGAAAGATATACTGAACATCCAGTACAAGGTCAAGTCTCAGTATTGCTTTGATGTAGGCAGTACCTTATATTAATAGCACTATTACTGCAAATAATACAGTTTCACAGGAATAGCTAAGAATATGGTTCATATTAGCATTAAAACATTTTTCTTAAAACATATGACAAATATTGAGAGATATTATTTTGTAAGATCTTCATGACACTGAGTGGCTTCTATAGAAATTGAGCTGCTTTATCTCAGAGATTCTGGTCTTTCTGAAATATATAGCAGTATCAAGTTTGTATGGGGAAAAAAATGCAGTAATTGAAGTAACTAAACTAATTTAAGCAAGAAAGAGTGTATATATATAGCAGGTTTCTTCTAGGCTGGATGGCCCTGAGTTCTAAGTTTCTGTATTTGACCTCAAAGTTAAATGCAGGTATATGCAGCATGTTCAGTAACTATATATACTTTTCTACAAAGGTTTGTTTCTCTGCCAATGAACTTGTGAAGATATTTTTGAAAAACAGTTCTTCCTCCATTTCTAAGGACCACTTCAAGCAAATCAGTCCAGCTATCATTCAACAACTTTTAAGTTGTTCATGTCAGCTTCCTGACTTCAAGAAGACAAAGCTTCCACCAACAACTGTGGAAAGTGAGTTATGTTCTCATTAATAAATTATTATTTAAATTCAGATAAAGAGGTGCAAGGATTTCCAGAGACATTTCATTTATTAATATACCAAAACATAATGGGATTTATGCTGTTTGTAATTTATGCATTCTATAATTTCAAAGCATACGTGTCAGATAATACTGAGGGGATTCAATGGTCTTTATTTTATAGTATTTAGAATTATATTTCAATATGTAAGGTTTTATTTTCTTCATTTGTTAGAGAACAGCTTGATATTGCCAGAAGGTAGGCAATAACAAGTCCCTATCAGTGAATTGCTGGGCAGTAAGGACTTATTTTGTGAAACTTGCACCAGGCTTATTTTGGAATCATTGCATCGCTCTTCCATATAGCAACAGGGTTACATTAGCTGGCATTTCAGACCACGATGTGGCAAATGCTTAATATAGATAAGTTCTCCGTGAATGCTAATGGTGTTCCAGCTTGAGACATTTTATAGCAGAGAAGCTTTGAGGATACTATTGTAGTAAGAAAAATATCCAGAAAAACAGTAACAGGGCAGCAGGACTCGTGTGAGAGAGCTGGAACAAGAACTGGGTTAGAGAATAATTGGGTTGTTTCCACCTGCAGTTGGGGCCCTCACATGCCTCTGCTTCCAGAAATTTCTGCCCCATCTGTTCCATGGATACCACTTCTCCTGTAATCAATCCTTAGTCCACCTTATAAAAGACAAATTCGGATCTGATCTGACCTAAGGATTTTTTTTTTTCTTACTTTAACCCAGTGATATCTGGGGAGTGGCTGCAAATCAAGGTATGCAGGCGTAATACCAGAGACATTAATTTTGGTGAGAGATGTGGTCATTTGGGAAGGACCAAAAATGGAATGGGCATGTAATCAGAATTGCCTGCATCTAGAGGAGAACTTTTAGGCTACAAATCAATGTCTTCAGTACCTTTATCCTAATATCTGCATGGTCACCTCTGGATGACTAGGTCTTTTTGGAGCTAGTAAGTTTTCCCCACATCCTGCTGCCCAATGGTCCTTATGGAACAGCACATGAATTATAAAGCATGAAGGGATACATGTAGATATCCCAGAATTAAAAAGTTTGTGAGAACAGTTTTGGAAATCCCAGGAATTGTTACAGGAGAAAGAGACATACAGAATAGGAAGAATCATTATGGGTCTTCAATAGGGAGCAGTTGTTCTTTCTAATCTTATCTCTCTTCTCATTACCAAAACACCTTGCAGTCTTTACTGCTTTGATCTTTTCTGTGCTACACAGATATGACCATTTTTCAGATCTGGAATCAAGGGACAAAGAAAGAAAAGAAAGTAACTTACCCAGGTCATATACAAGGTTCATGAAAAATTCACTGTTAAGTGGAATTCTTCCAAGTCTAAAGCCATCAGCCCAATCAATGACATTTTAGTGATCTCATAAAGGTGAGAGATGAGAAAAACTGAACTATTCAAGTGCAGAATGGAATTAATAAGAGCCCTTTCTGCAGCCCTTTCCCTGTGCTTTTTGACAAAGGAAGGTTTCCATGACCACAGAGACGTTTCTGCTGTCTTGATACAGATAAAGGACTCCATGTTTGACATATGTGTGACCTAGTGACCTGAACATAGGCTCATTAGTTTTATTGTGAGTTCTATTTTACAGACAGGATGTGCTGTTTTGGCTAAGTCACCAAGGCTTGATCTTCCATATATATACTCTTGTATTTGATTGTGCAGTCTGTGAAATTAACTGATTTTATGAAGTGCTGAGCACTTACAGTGCTTTTAAATTTTGAAACATTGACAGTTCTGAATATTTTGGCATTAATTCCTTTATATGTGTTTCTTATCAGTGTTTTACCTCCCATTTTAAGACTTCCATACAAATTAATCAGGATTCATGTTGTGCAAAATTTCATGTTGGAAATGTGAGCAGTGTGTAACTCTGAAGAATTATAAAAGTAACATTCAAAAAAATCCCAGTAATCTGGGAAAAATATGTTGGTAGTCTTGGTGTATTAATTGAAAGGATATATTTCCATAGCAGATTTGTAAATACAATTTGAACCAAAATGATTATGCTTAGAACCTAAATTAGATGCCTACATTCATTTGAGGTTTTAGGCGTTTGTTTTTTTACAGAAAAGGATTTGGTTAAAAATGGGTGTTGACTGTAAAGATACACAGGTGTGGCATGTGAGAACATAGAATCTCAAGCATAAACCTCTTAAAAGAGGAAGAAAATGCAGAGTGCTATTCCCTGTGCTGCTCTGAGTGTCTCTAATTTGCATAGCCACAGTCTATTCAGCTCTTAAGGTCTGAAATTTGGAAGCACCAGACTATTACATGTAAAGCTTGAAAAAATGAATGTTTTCTGGGCTTCTAATCCTGTCATCTGTATCACACATGACTAGAAAAATCTATGTGGCTGTTGTGGCTCAACCCCAGACAGCAGCTAAATAGGAAGTAGCCACTTGCACACTCCCCCACTGCCTCCCCCCACAGGGACTGAGGAGGAGAATTGGAGAAAGGTAAAACCCATTGCTTTAGCTATGATCATTTTAATAATTGAGATAAAGAAAAATATATAATTCATGCTACTCCTACTCCTACGACGACCAGTAATGGAAAAGAACATTACAAAAAAAAAAAAAAAAAAAAAAAAAAAAAAAAAAAATAGAGAAATAAACCCCAAGATAAACAAGTGATGCACAATACAATTGCTCACCACCTGCTGGCTGATGTCCAGCTTACCCCTGAGCAGTAATCTGTCCCTCTTGGCCAACTCCCCTGGTTTATACACTGGGCATGATGTTCTGTGGTGTGGAATATCCCTTTGGCCAGTCTGGTCAGCTGTCCCAGCTGTGTTCTCCCCCCTTCTCCACCTTTTTGTGCAGCTCCTCAGTTTCAGAGCATGCGATACTGGAAAGTCTTTGGCTCAGTGCAAGCACTACTCAGCAACAACTAAAATATCAGTGTGTTATCAACATTATTCTCATCCTGAATCCAAAACACTGCTCTGTACCAGTTACTAGGGAAATTAATCCCAGCTGAAATCAGTGGCACAATGAATCACTTCTCCTGTGTTCTTGTATATAGAAGTATTAAAACATACCCTTGAAAACAATTACAAATGCAAAACAAATACTCAGACACAAATACAAATATTGGATGATTAAAGGTGCCCTTGTTTTGTTTCATTTGTTTTCCCCTACAGAGTATGGTTACAGCACTGTTGCTGTTTTACTTATTACTGTTGGATCTATGTTTGGTACAACTCTCATTTTATTTAACTCCTGTCAAGAAATCTATACACTCATTTTACAGCTATTTGTTGGTTTGGCTGTTGGAACCCTTTCTGGAGATGCATTGCTACATCTTATTCCTCAGGTAAGAAATAGACACTTCAGTGCTTTTAAAATGTTGACACATTTGTGTGTGTACACATGCAGAGAAAAATTTCATTTAAACCTGGATAATGCTCATCAGTTTATAAATAAAGCTTTCCCTGAAATCGTCCAGAATTCCAATTACATTTACTCTCTGTAGCTCAGAGAGAGATTAAAAATTATAACAAGTAGAAATCTATGATTGATGAATTCAAAGAAAATAAGGTTCCTATTTAAAAAAAAAAAACTTTTCAGAAACCGTACAAGTCCTGTGCAAGGCAAGTTCTAGATGAATGTTAATTTCTTTCATGAGGCAGATTCTGTAACACATTTTAATAGAAATTGTTCAAAGGTTGTATGAGACATCCACAGTTCCCTCCACACACTATTCCAGAGAAACAGGAGATATCAGCCAAATTAATCCTGTGGCCTAGAACTGTAATAAAATGGGTGCCATTATCTTTTCCTAAATTCATAATCTGAATTTTCAGAACAGGATAACAAGCAAAAGAGAACCAGATTTTCCATTCTGTATTCATTTTCGACAGAGTCTCCTCTGATATGACACCTATGTTATGAGTAGACTTCTAGTGGTCATAGACAGAGAGCTTCACAGCTTCATAAGGTTCTGGTTAAAACTTTCTTCACACTCAATGCCTCATCTCTGGAAGCACAACTGGGAGAGTGTTTTAAGGAAGTCAGTTCTCACTGTCAGACAATTGCATTTCTTTCAGCAACACCTTTTAAGTGTGAAAGTGTTCTTCACCGGTTTTAAGTGATGTATCCAGTGGCCTTTAGAGCCCTCACTCTCAGAGAAAAATGGGCTGCTGTGCTGTGACACTGGGGAAAAAAGGAAGCACACCCACTAATAGAAATGCATTTTTGCATTAATTATGGATTAATTAATTTATGCATTATTTTCACAGAATCGTAGAGTTGCAGAATTACAGAATAGTTAGAGTTGGAAAGGACCTCTGGAGATCATCTAGTCCAACCCACTGCCATGGCAGGATCACCTAGAGCAGGTCACAGAGGAATACATCGAGGAGTTTTTGAATGTCTCCAGAGAGGGACACTCCATGACATCCCTGGGCAGCCTAAGCCAGGGCTCTGCCACTCTCAATGTAAAGAAGTTCTACTTTATATTGAGGTGGAACTTCTTGTGTTTTGGTTTATGGCCATTGTTCCTCATCCTGTGGCTGGGCACCACTGAAAAGAGCCTGGCATCATCCTCTTGGCACTCAACTCTGAGATATTTATATTTATTGACGAGATTCCCTCTCAGACTTCTCTAGACTGAACAGGCCCAGCTCCCACAGAATCTTCTCATAACAGAGATGCTCCAGTCCCATAAACATCTTTGGGGCCTCTGCTGGACCCTCTCCAGTAGACCCTTATCTATTTTCAATATGAAATTTACATATTTACATGATGCAAGTAATTTTTAATAGTATTTTAACATCAATATATTGCAAACAAAACATATCTCATATATATAAAGGGTAATGTCATAAAACTGTCCCTAAAAATACTGTTACTTTCACCATTGAGAGATGAAGTGTAACAGAGGCTTATAATGATAATTCATTTTATCATCTCTTTTTCAGCCGATTATTTCAAAAGACATAATTTAACTTTGAAAGAACTGGGAATATAAAATTCTGCGAATAAATTGAATTAACACATTATGGCTTGCTCTAGAAAAAATTAAAACACTGCCATTTAATTTTTTTAACTTTATCTCTTTTATTTTAGACTCTTGGTTTACATAAACATGAAGCACAAGATGTAGAACATTTTTATGAGGGAAAAGAATATATTTGGAAACTTTTGGGAATAATTGGAGGAATTCATGGATTTTTTCTGATAGAAAAGTGTTTCTTTCTTTTGGTAACACCTCGTGAGCAGGTAAAGCTTTGTACAATTCACCCTTTATAAAAACACTTGTATTGTGAGATTTTGCAATGCACAGAATGTTAAAATGATTGTGGAAATTAATTCTAATTTCTGTGAGTTAAATGAAGCGTTGATAATCGCTTTCCAAAATGCTCATACCAGATTGACCTTCAGTTTCTATTTTGCTTTGCTCTGTGGATTGTGCTTGCTTCATAAGTGTGTTCCAGATATGTATAACTCAAGAAGGGAACAGTTAATCGAATGTGTTCCATACGCCTGCATTCATGACTCCCACTGGAGCAGGTGAAAAGTGTGTATCCATATGAAATAGCAATGACAGTTGTTTGCCCTAGGCTCTGTTTGAAGAGGAGAAAGATGTAATAGAAAGGCAGATGCAAGCATAAGATATTTTCAAGAATGATATCTTAAAATTTTCAGATTGTTTTTGATTCCTATCCCAATGATTTGAAAATCTAATATGTGAGTTGCAGTCAATAGGACCCAATTTTGTAATGATAATATTGTCTTGCTCACTGCCATTAGAATTGCTTACAGCAATTCTAATACTTTATTTTACTGGGGCTGGAGTCTGAAAATAGGATTATGCCCAAGTATATAATGTAACACCAAATGTGGCGGCTCATTAAGCATGAGAGACAATATTAATGTCACCTTAGAAGGCTAAACCTTTACTTGTTCTGTTCTACAGAGAGTATGAAGACTGCCCTGATTTAGATATGCAGGAATGACTCCCTATTCCCAGTGCCTTTGAGTCAGCCATAAGAATATAATGTGAGATTAATAGAAGGAGAATATTTTGATGATGGAGACATTTCATTTGCTCTGTAAAAAGGAGTCTTTTTTGTTACTTGCTTGAGAGAAGGCTTTTATCATCATCCTACAAATTTTTAAACTTATTCTACTGAGAACTAGATGAATTCTTGGAGTTAATTTTTAAATCTATGTTAGCTTCAAATTTTAGTTTGATTTCTGAAATAAATTTAGTTTATCAAACCATTGTGGTTGTCACTGATTTATCTGATTCACTTCTCAGGGTTTTTTAACAAAATAAGCATTAGGAAATGTTGATGCCAGCCAATGATCTTCTTCAATAGATTTTGTTAGGAAAAATGTGATTATTAAAAATGCAAAATTTTCACAAAACACTGAGAAATGCTGCACCTGTGTTCATTGGGTTTCAGAACTAATTGCAAAGCATCTTCATTCAGCAGGGCCTTTCTTTAGTTAATGGGCACTGGGGACATTCCCATGATCTTCCAGTGGAGTGTGAATTAAATGAACATTCAGGCAGAGGCAAATCTACTTCAACCATACAGTTGGTAGGTTACCAATAAGACATACTTCCCTGAATTTATATTCTTCTTTCTCTGTTCCTCAAAATAAATGAACAAAATTAATGTAATAAATCAGTATTATTTTTCAGTCTTTATTGATTTGTCATTACTTGACATGATTGTCAAGAATCTCTTTATTTTGAAGCTTACAATGAGCTTTCATAGAGATATGAAGAGCAGATATTTTACAATAACTCTTCTTAAGTGTGTATCAGATTGATATAACAATACACTTCCTGTATTATACATTTTGTTGATAAAATTCTTGAAGATTTTCCTCCTCCCTTCTTTTTAAACATTGACCATATGCAAAGGCACACTTTCCCATAGGAAAAACTTCAGAATTTTCTGCAGTGAGAGTTAAGTGCATAATTAGTGAAAAGATTAAATCCCAGACAGTTCTTGGGCATTTTTCCATAGATGTGAAGAGAAACGTAAACCCTCTGGATATCTGGGAATGATGCTTGCCTGTACAAAGTTACACACTTTTATACCAGTCTGTGGATAGTATCCAGACAGATAAATCTTTGCAAATTAAATTGAGTCATAACTTTTAACCTGCTTTCTATTTTTTTCAACAAATCTCTTCAGTTTAAATCCAGTATCTTGATGCATAGGTGAACTCCATTTTACTGATGTAGTTGTGATGGGCAAGAGCCTCACGAGTAACTGCTAATCTCCAAAACACGGTTGGGAAACTCTCAATTGAAAGCAAAGCAAACAGAGGAGTGAAGCATGTTTACTATTTTTTGAGAAACGTCATAGCTTCCTGTTTATGATAATGAATGATCATGTCGTTCCCCTCAGCTGCAAAATCCTCCCAAAGTTCCATATAGATCACATGAATTATCCTGGCTGAGCTGGTTTGTACAAGAGCAGCCAATTTTGCAGAATCATGTGAGTAATACTAAGACAAACACTGGTTGACTAAGAAAAACTTATAAATCCTTCAGGTTAGTAATTAGTTTTGCAGTTTTTGACTCAGAGTTAAAGGAAGTGACGAGAATAAATAGTATAGGAGAAGTGGAACAATTACTGGAATTCATATGACTGGCTGCAATCATGGGAATTAGAGACATTTATTTTTTCTTTAAAATGTAGAATATGAGAAACAATTATTTTTCTTTCTTTCCTCATGCTTCTACAGCACATATCCTTCATCACAACCAAGCTAATACCAGCCAATAAACATATTCTATTTTGTAGCCAGTGCACATCTCTGGTACAATTTTTGGAGTAGTGGCTGCTGTCTCTAACAGAGCACTCTTGAGCTGTTGTTGACCCCATTGGCTGCCATAATAGGTTTAACACACTTTTTTTGGGAAAAAAACTCCCTAGCAAATAAAATTCAGTCTTTCTAGTTTCAAGAAAACAAATCTTTTGGCTTATCTCTCACTCATGCGAGTTTCTAATAATTTCTCCCATCAGAAAGCAAAATCCCAGAGAGGTAGGGGCAGTGAGAGATTACTCATGTTCTCCCTTCTCTCCCAACAGTTGCAATATCTGTTAATTAAACACTAGGGCTAATAGATCAACTTATCTCTCTAGGATAAGGAAGCAGACACTGTTTCTTTCTTCACTTGAAAGGAGGGTAAATTTCACCACCAGGTGTACTCAAGTGCTGCTGTACCCAGCTAGTGTTGCCTGGTGCAAGATGAAGCCCTTGCTAAAGGCAAGACACAAGACACTGGAGGCTGCACCACCCTGAAGAAAAACTCCTATATTTTGAAAGGAGGTGGAACCTACTGATGATCATCTTTTTTAGTCTTGTGTTTTCACAAAGAAACTCTGAAGAATATGAGTGCCAGAGACTACCTATTTTTCCTTGGAAATCCTATGGACACATTCTCCAAGAAAATACAGTCATCCAGTCATGACAAAGCCAAAACATGCAATTTTAATTATAATGTCCCTTTTAGTTAGATTTTTTGTGTATTCAACAAGTGTGGTTTTCTTGGGCTACAACAATGCCTATGAATGTCTTTCTTCCTACCTGAATTATATTTAACCCTCTCTTCACAAGGCAGATTTCTTTTTTAAGTGTTTCTGCATTACCAATCACACTGCCAGTGGCCAGTAAATTATTCTAATGATATCTGTGCAAATAACAATTGACTATCTTTAATTCAAATAGCTTGAACTCAGTTGATATTTTCCTGTATTTATGGCAGCAGCTGAAAGAGCCCCTTAACACTTATCCATTATCTTTGCTTTTAACTAGAGAAGCCCGGAAGATTCTGAACCTGCTGAAGTTTCTCCAGAGAGCAAGGTGATCAGCAAAAAAAGTTAGTATCAATAAAAACACTAGACAAGACAGGAAAATCCTTCAGACCTAAGATGGAATTGAAAGTGTGCAGCTGGCTTAGCTCTGTGTTTGCTGTGTGCTACATCACCACATCTCATGGCGCCTGGCTGCATAATTTAATCTCTGCTTAAAGACCTTCTCAGCTGCCAACCCTGTAATTGTGAAGTTCATTAATCTTAGACTGCCCTTGCTTTAGTATTTGCTGTCTCACTGTTGCAATCTACTTTTCTAAAGCCTTTGCTTAAAGGGAAATAGCCAAAAATTATTGCAAAACATATTTTTATAATTTTAAACTTACCTCAGGCTTTTATTTCTGAAGGTGGTAAAACATTTGTTTTGTTGGCTCACTATGCTAATGTAATTCTGTGTCCTTCTTCTCTTACACAATAAAGCAGTAGACTCTTTAAACCACTAATGATTAATTACAGGTATGGAATTACAGCTTTGTGATGGCTGTCAGTTTTAGAATAATCTGTTTGCTTCTGAGAACTTCAGATAACTCCTGTCTTCTGTGGCTTTTTGCTGCTTAGTTACTAAAAATAGCAAAATAGAGTATAAACTAAATTTTGCCTTTAACTGTGCTTTGTACCTTGGTGAATTCCATACAGGTGCAGCCATCCAACTGAGGGAATAATATTTTAATTGAAATCAATTTATTTACTATAATTAACACCCCTTTCTTTTGTGATGTCAGATCTCAGGTCATCAGTTTGATTTATTTAAATATGTCATATCTTCTTCCAGGTTTTTAATGTTCTTTTCTGTTCTTATGGATGTCATTTCTGTTTCTGAAACATTAGAAATATGGATTTTCATTTCTTCACTCTCACACAATCCAGTGCCAGTTCGAGCATGGCTACATACTTCATCTCTAGATATTTTTGTTCAGTTCAATCATCATTACCTGCTAAGCACCAACAAATTTCTAGTGATCTCAATGTTATTTGTTCCAACTAACTAAATTTGGGATAGTTTCTCAGTAATTTTTGTTTAGTTTAATTTTTCCTCATACCTTGGTCTTATCTCCATAAGAGAAACCTTATTAGGGAAGGGGGGAGGTTATTTGGGGTTTTTTTGGGAATACCTAATTACAAAAGTTGGTTTCATTACAGTTCTTTTAAATAGCCAAGCACATAAACATACTTGGGTGCTTTGATACTGAGCTAGGTGTTGTTCCTCCATGAAACTGAATGGAATCTTCAGGTCTAAGAGAAAAGCCTGACAACTCCAGAACTGCAAAGCTTCACCGTAAATGTCTTTCAAGTAAGACTGCAAAAGGAGTCAATCACCCTAGATAGTCGGGGAGTAACTCAGAAAACAAGAAGCTTTCTAAGGAAGATGTCTGACTGCCCTCATTTATTCATACTTGTTCTATCAAGATCAGAGAAGACCAAACAGTAGCATTTCATATTTGGCATACTTATACATTTACTAAATCAATTTTTTCTGTGTTAGTCATGGAAACATTGGGAAAAGATCTATTTATGGATAAATGTTTGCTTTAAACTCTTATTCTAAACTTAAAAAGTGTAGTATATGTTGAGGTCCTGTACCTATAAGTTTTATGAAAATTATAGAATAGAATTTGCTATGAGTTCTAATCTCATATTTAAGCAGAGGAAAAAAAAAAAAGTAAGATTGTTGGACAAGAAGAGGCTTTGTAGAAATAGTTAAGGTAATAAGTTAATTCTTTAGAGTTTGTGTTGGAATATAATGCAGTGAGATAATTGCCAGTAACAAAGCTGCTTTAAAATAGGCTGAAAGTAAACATTCAGATTTGTTTATACATGCATCTTCTTAACTTTCTGTCTAGTAAGTTCACAGATCTTAAACCTGTAATTGCTCCATAACACTAACCTGATCCCTGTGTTATTCTACAATACACTGGAATGAGTTCCAGTAATCATAGTATCTCTTCTCCAACAATCAGACACTTGAACAAAACAGACTAATAAGACCTCAGGGCAGGCCATGATTTCATCCTTGCCAGTGCTTATTACAAATCACAAACTTAATGTAACGCAGCAATCTATTATTTCTATGTAATTCATGCTCTGCACTATTGATTATAAACTGTCCATAGTGTTTAGGAAGAGCTGTGCAAAGTGGGGACATCCACGTCTGGCTCTGTAAGCTGGCAGCAAAATCTAACAAGCCTGCCAATTTTTCTGAGCCCACAGAGCTCCCAGGCAACTAGGGAGGGTTTTCTGAATACGGTTGTTAGGCTTTTATGTGCTCTGTGTGTTTTTTATAATAGTCTGAAGACTTCAGTTCTAGCCAGTTTCTGTGAGATAAACATCTCTCACATCACTATAAAATGTTCATCTCTGAGAAATATTACTGGAGTGAAACCTTGTAATCAGTGTATTCAGACAGGTCTGTGCAGCTTCACGTTTGCTCCTTAGTCTGTCATATTATGTCTATGTGGGGGTCACCAAAAGTCAGAAAAATACATATTTAGGGCCCAAATCATGACCCTACTCCTTCAGGCCTGAAACCAACCCTTTTCAAAGTGTTCTGTCCATTCTGTGTAGAGGGAAGCTGAGTGAGTTTCTTGACAGACATGAGGCAGCCGCTTGTAAGATTGTGGATAAAATGAATGAAACAAAGTACGGGATGGGGCAGCTCATTATGTGTTGCTAAGTTAGGCATTGAAGCTGTATGGAGTGTTGTTGCTTCTTTAAGAGATACACTCCCTCCCTGTGAATCTGTTCAGCATTCCACCCAGCTGTCTCTGTTACAGGCCAGGCAGAGAGACTGTCCTGAATTCCCTAGCTTGATCTCAGTACTTGCATCACTAGTGGCTCCTTTCCACTCATGTCAAGTGTCATGATGCCATGAACACCCAGTTCCACAGTAAAACAAGGTCACAGAACAGTATGGGAAAGACAAAAAGCCATCTACACCCACGAGTGGTGCTCCAGATAGGAGTACTATGGGCATAACAGCCATTAATTGACTGGAACAAGTGTTGGGTATAAGCATGCTGTAACCCTCTGCTATAAGTGATACTCTTAGGCTTGTTGTCTTTCATTTCTATCTTTCACTGTAATACAACTGCATAAGAAAACCAGACCCTGCAAATGTTACTCAATAGTAGCAAGCTTTACAGGATTAAAACAATCAGCTGTGTGAGACCAAATATTTATCTTCACTATAGCTGTGCAATTCTGTGAGCAGCCATGGAAGAACTCCACATAACATCTAGCAAAACACATGTGAATTTCATCAAAAGAATGAATAAAGAGAATAAATATATATAAAGAAATATATAAATAAAGAAATACAATAGAAACCCTTAGGATGCATCATGAGACTGGACTCAAAACAGAAAAATATTTTGTCTAATAGTTGACCTAGTAAGAATAAGGAAGTTATTTCCTTGTATCTTCGTCTCATTTTGAATTGTTCTGGAACCTTCTTTTTTTGTTTCAAATGTATTGGTGGATATGTAATAACAAGGACAAAGCAGATAAACACTATTTCCCTCTGATTATTATGTCTTTTTGTAATGTTATATGCAAAGTCACCAAAAACCCCAAATCATTTGTAACATAACAAAAGTGGCAGTATCTGTTTGGGTTAAAACTGGGCTTTTTATCTGTTTGTTTGTTTTCCGAGGTAAGAAAATCAGCTTGTTAGCAATAATGGTTCTGGTGGGTGACAGTCTTCACAATTTTGCTGACGGCTTGGTAATAGGAGCAGCATTCTCATCCTCAACAGAAACAGGTGTGACAACGACTATTGCTATTTTATGCCATGAAATTCCTCATGAAATGGGTAAGAAATATATGTGTGTGTTTCTCCTAATTGGCTTTGCATTTCCAGGTTTCCAAAAAAGTTCTTTCCTGTATGACGTTTGTGGGAATTCTCGTTTATAGCATCATGAATTATAACATTACTATGCTAGACTGATACTTTCTTTGCCCTTCACAAAAACCAGAGGAGGCTTCTGCACTCATTACTGGATGCCTTCCCATCTCACCTTCTCCAAATGCAAATGACATCAGGTCAGAAGTGACCTGTTATTCACGAAAAAATAATAAATTGTAAACAAAACCCACGTGTGCATAATGGCCATGCCTGACACAATGAGCTATCCAAGAGCTTCAATATGCAGCAGAGCTATTTAAGCAAATATTCCTCTTGCTACCCTCATTCCTGCTGCTAATCAAGAACAAAAAGATAATAAAAGTTGTATGACCTATTTTACTAGTGGACAGGACAGGAAGATTGTTCTGTTGAATATTGCCCTTGATTGACTTCCTGTAGTAAAACTTCCAGCATGGCTGAAGCTGCTCCTGGCATTGTGTTGACTAATGTTTATAAACTGGGAAGTTTGAGATGAGAGCTGCAGGTTCTCATTTCTGTCATTAAGTGACTGAAGATTTCATGTGCTACGTAGAAAACTCCTCCAAACAAAAAGATGGGAAGGGAGGACTGCTGTATAACTGGTAACTCTTGTTTGCATGGCAAAGAAAATTTAAATACCTGACAGTTACCTCCGAAGACATTTTCTTAATTCTGGGGCAGTAGTGCCCCAGTGTCACAGTGGCATTTTTACACTCATGAAACAAAGTTTTTAGAATCTTCTACTGTGGGCCTGTTAAGAAAACTTTTATTTTAGAAGAAAAATCTTTGATAGGATTCTGATGTCCAACTTGCTCCAATTGATTAAGACTGAAATCAGTGGAATTAAACTCAAACTGGGATCAGACCAGCATAGATTAACTCTGACTTGCAGCACCTGTAAAACACTCAAAGTCTGTGCTGCAAATATATCCACATGATTTGAACTGACAAGTCCCCAGTGGAGAAAGATTTAGAAACTCTGGGAAACCATGTGACTTCACTTTTGCCTGCATCCAAGTTGGAAATGTCACAGAACATAGAGAACTAACAGAAAGCCACTCCTCAATACTGTATGCTATCTTTAGGAACAGCTAAACAAGTACAAGTCAATGTGACTTTTTGTTGTTTTGAGATTTTTCTTTCACACAGGACAAGTTCATAACTAATTCCACAGAATTCTAAAGGCAGCCCTCCACCATTCACTATCTTTGTGTATATCCTAATTATTTTCCTTCATATTTTATTACGGAGTCTTAAAAATACATTTATCAGCTAAATAAAAAATGTTCTCTTTTTCTCTATGCAGGAGATTTTGCTGTGCTGCTAAGTACAGGGCTCCCCACGAGGATTGCAATTTTGATGAATTTTATGAGCGCACTAACAGCATTCTTAGGACTTTATATTGGCCTTTCTCTATCGGCTGACCCATCCATTCAAAACTGGATCTTTACTATTACAGCTGGAATGTTCTTGTATTTATCTTTAGCAGAAATGGTGAGAACTTCACTCTATTTTCATATTTTCCTTATAGCACAGCCATAACATAGATGAGTGTCAGACAAATGCAGGGGGATGAACATGGGGAGAAAAAGAGTAATAGGCTTGTTGGGAAGGGCATGTTGTGTGCCCTGTGTGTTGAAAGTGCTTAGAACAGTAAGTTTTGCTTTGTGTCACTCTCATGCTAGGTGTCATTATAATGAAAAGGGGAAATAAAGGCCATTAAGGGACTAAGACAAGACAAAGGCATAATGGACTTTCAGAATCTTTTTTAAAAAATACTTTAAAGACTTTTAAACAATGTATATTAAGTAACCTAGTAAAAATTATATATTTGAACCATCAGGGGTTTTTAAGATCTTGAAAAAAATGGTTACTGTTTTCTTTTTCTGCCCTTTTTCTTTATATATTGCATTGTTTCAATGCAAATTTGCTGTTTCAGAACTCAAATGTAAGATTCTTGTCCTGAACATTTCTCTTCTGTCCTAGGGAGGTTTCAATGAGCTCTTAAGCAATTACAAAGCCTTCAGATTACCTCAACGTTTTTATATTTGCCCAATATTTTTCATACTCCCAGCTCAATAGCAATGATCTCTCTATAGAAAAATAAAGAGTGAAGATAGGAGGTAGGAGGAAGGTCTAAGGATTGAGAAAAATGTAGAGGAATCATAGCTCATGCAGATGCCTCAGGTCACATAATTTATTGAAGAGATGGGTAAGTGTTACACTTGTAGGAATGCAGAATGTAGATGCCTGCCCAGCTTTGTCACAGGGCTCTGTACCCATCATGTGTTGATGTAAAGTTTCTTGCAAGCTCCTCCACGAAGATGGGATGTTTTGAGTGAGTAGATCAAGAGGGAGGGAAAAAAAAGTCTCCTAATGAATTACTACTTTGTTTTTTCCCAAGGCTATCTGTCTCTCTCTTGTGTTCATTACTACCCCTTGTGTTCATTACCACTTCATGCCTAAGATGCTCTACACCAGGTACAGGCATCATACTTTTAACCTAATATGCCATTCCAGTATTATAACCTATTTAAAATTCTACTTAGTTCTACTCTACAGTAATTGATCTTAGACCTTGGTAGTATTTTTGTCTATTTTTGCTATTGTAAGTGAAGTAAAATGAACATAAAGTGCACCTAAGAGCTTAATAGGGAATTGCGGATGCATTGTGGATGTCTCAACAGTCCTGACTGAGGAGGTAAATAACAGAAAAGAACACTGTGTACCAAGCTGCAGCTTGTTCTGACACAGAAATTTGAAAGTGAAGCTGCCTACCAACTGTAGGCATGGTTTGGGTCTAAGAACTAATGGGGCTAAGAACGATGTACACGTATTTTTCGTTCAATGCAGGATTGGCATCCATCAGGGATCCACAGCTCCTAGAACAATACCATGTTCTTCCTTGAGTCTTCAAAGCAATGTGCCAGCTGTAACTGCCAAGAGAAAATACAGTTTCAGGCAGAGACAGGGACATATTTTCCCTTGTTCTCAGTTTGTCATCATAATCTTGGTCTTGATGTGAAGGGGAGAAAGAAGGGAGAGAGAGGAGAGGCTCTTATTTATCTCAATCCCTTTTATTAATAGGGCTCTTATCAGCCTTTCTCTGCGCTTTGTCAAAAGAGCTGCCATCAGGTGGCTCACCTGTTTGTCAGCATCAAATATCACAGGGATTATTTAATTTTAAAAATTATTTATGTAGCACTGCAGGCATCTATAGATCTGAAAATTTTTGCATGTTAGTATAGTACATCTCAAGAGAAAATGAGCCATTTCTTATGTATTTTTCAACTTTCTACACAGAAATAGGTTCTATTCTCTGCTGCACTCTCATCTACAAAGAGCAATCATCAGTGCTCCTGCCAGTAGTGTACAAGCACTTAATAGTACACAAAGCTTGACTATAATTTTCAGTACTTGTTTTATGGGATTTCACATATTCATGTGCTTGTCAGAGCAGCAGTTAAATAAAATTGAACAGCATCACTGGTTTCTGCATTGAGGAACATTGAGGGGTGTGAGTGGAGGCTTGGTGACAGAACAACATAGTGAGACTGCCACCAAAGACAAAGTACCACAAAACTACTTCTGTGGGTAATTAAAGGGTTTTCGTTTCTACAAATGGAATCGTAACTCCATTAGCTAGCTGGATAGACTAATAATTTCAGAAACTGAATAAGGGACAAAAGATAAAATCACATTCATCATTTTTCACCAAGAAATTATGCAAAACTGAAGTTTACTCTGACTAATTTTGAAAATGTTTTCAATTTTAAAGGTAAGGGAGTAGTTTTTAAACTGATTTACTGGACTGTTGCAGTGTAGCCTCCATGCCACGTGTGCCCACCTTGGTAGTACTCTTTTTTTAGCCAGTACATGCCTGAGAGCCTTTCATGCCTTCTTTCAGCATGCTGCTTCCTATTTCTTCTTATATTTTGTGTGCTCAGGATAACATGACCTGGAGTGGAATAAAGCAGTCCCTTGATCAGCAGTACCTCTTTTGCAGACTTGAAGCATTAGCAAGTGTGATAGCTTCCGAGAGCTTGGATGTGGTGCTGTGTTCCCTTGATTTCTGAAGTGGTTTGCATCTGCCAGTTGAATAGGCCTATCCTTCTTAAACAACGAGATTCTCTCTGCTGTACCACACACTTTGTTGTTCAGAGAGAGCTGGGTAACCATAGCTGACATAGTGACAGCAACCATTTTAACAGATAAGCAGGGATGTCACACTAGGTATGGCTGTAGAAATGGTTTGTGTTGATAACATGCACATAGTTAGATAAAGGGACAAGACATTAGTACTGGACATGGAAAAGGTACTGCTTGCTAAGAATTCCTTTTGAAAATCCTCTTAGGAACATACTGGGCATGTGTGTAGCTCCTAAATTGTCACTGACAGCAGTAAATAAACTATCACTGACAGCAATGAAAATACTAGATTTTGCAGTGGGAGGAGAAAATTTTCCTATTTGGAGAACCTGTTCACTCAGGCACTGGAGAAGAGAAAAAAATAGACCAATTATAAGGATAAATAAGAAAGACTAAACATCTGGACTGGAACTCTGGATTCAGGCTAGGTCTTAATTAACAGTTTTTACACATATACACAAAACCCCCTGTGGGCTCTGAGCACTTAAAACTGTCAGTTCAGATTTTGATTTATGTCAGAACTTTGAGGTGTTTACACTTGCTTTAGATTAAAAATTTCTGATTAAACACTGATCAAATATAACTAAGTTTCTGTACCATAATTTAAACCACTGTCTGGTTGTAGTGAAGTTCCAGGGCATTTGGGTTTCCCTGTTATTTTCAGGCAAAACTTTACAGTGGAGGCAGATTTTTCAGTACAGTTTTGTTTTGGGCCCATGCCAACTTCCAGAGGAAGAAGAAAGCAGGAGAAGCAGCCCCAGAGACCCCTGTCTGAGAGAGGGAAGGACAAGAATAGCAAACACTCCCGTTAACCTCCTTGTTCAGCACCACTCCACTGTCTCCCAGTGGCTACTGCTGTTACAGCTACTTCAAAGAAACTACAAAGAGCAGAGGAGCTTAATAGTTTTATTCAAGCACAGAAAAAAACACAAAATCAAAACCAGAGGTCAGCATTATTGTTCTGTATTTATTTCCAGAGTTGATGTGATGGTGTTAGCAGTCATCAGTGTTTCCCCTGCATAAATCAAAAACATTGAGAGAATTTGAGCCTGAGGCATCATTTTTGCAAGCTCTGTTTAGACACATATTTAGTTTAAGCCTTTGATAAAATACACTGTGTAGAGTGAAAGGTCAATGCAAGTAGCTTTTATTACGATTATAAACAAGTGTTGCTCCATTACTTGATGTAAAACTCACAGAGAAAATACTAAGCATGATTTTTTCAAGCACATTTTAAAAGTCCTGTTTTCTACTTGTACATTTACTAAAGCCCAAGTAAATAGGAGTGTTGCCAGTTATTTCAGAAAAAGCATGATTGACCCTATATATAGTACTGAAGCAAAAAATACTCCAACTAGTTTATTCCCACAAAAGGAAATCACTAATTTTACTAAATAAGCATTTCCTTGCAGACAGCTGTATAAAATTACTACAAACTACTGAGAAGTTAACAAATTTCAGAATCTTGTTTGTAATTCTTGTCAGTGCTAGTAAAAGAACCAAAGTGAGTAGAATTTGATTAATTGAAATATTTCACTGTCAAGATCACTTTTGTCAAAATGTACAGAAAATGCTACACATCAATAACTATAGTCAGAAGCTCAGCATTTTGGAAGTTCCTTTTTTTTTAATGAAGTTTGCCTTGTTTTCCCATAACTTTTTTTTTTTTTCCCACAGATGAATGTATCTGGCTCTCATTCTGGTGTCTTATTCTTTTTTTAGCTTCCTGAAATGACTCATATTCAGACACGGCGACCCTGGTTGATGTTTCTCCTACAGAACCTTGGATTACTATTAGGCTGGCTCTGCCTCTTACTTTTGGCTGTATTTGAACAGAAAATTAAAATATAAGTTTTCTGCTGGAAATCTCAAAGTACCACTTATGACAGTGGATAGCATTATTCACAATTTTGTCATGTCTGCTATAGTGATATGTAAATTAAGTTGCTGGGATTTTGTATCTGAACATTAGATAACTATTTTACTTTATTAACTTATTGTTCAGATTTTGTAATTATTTTTTTGTAAACATGAATGTTTAGAATTATGTTGTATTAGTTACTGAGTTTACCAGATCCCATGCTCAGACTCACAGGAGGTTTTGATTAGTTTTTATTGAGACTGTTCTAGTTGAATGCTCTAAATGATCTCTGCCAGTCTGATTGAAGAAAAGAATAAAACACTTTTATATGCAATAATTAAAGTGGACTAACCATAGTTGAGTAATTTGAATAAGGAATGTTTTTTTTTTCTGTTAGTACAAAGAATTAGTGTATTTCTTTAAATCTAAAAAGCATAGCAAGCTAAACTGCTAAATGGCATAAATCATAAAGTCTGCACTATCTATCTATTACAACATAAAGATTCTCATCAGTTGCATCTTGCTGGTCCACTCTTGCAGGAAGAAAATGGTAAGTGTAAATGTTGAAGTTTATGATACAGAAATTTGAGAATACTCTTTTCCAACTATAATGCAGCTCTTTGTGTGTGCGATGGAGTCTGTGACAGTCAAGCACTGGACTAATCACTTTTGCATTATCTCACCTCTGGTGGTTGCTTATAGAAACTGCTTACGAACTCCTGTTTTACCCTGATATCACTTCTCCAAATGAAGGGATTTCTTGAGCCAAATGTTTCTTCTGAGACATCGTGGTCAATAAACACTTGCCTTCCTGTCAGCAATTAGCTTAATCATAGATATGTTGTGCATTGTGGAAAGAGCTTTTTCAACTGTCTAGGGTGAATGTGGCCTCACTGCCACTCCTCCCATCCTGAGTGATTTTTGTGTAATGTCCTCTTGATTTCAAGGTAATTCTGCATAAGTTGAGACGATTTATTTAATTCAGTATTGCAGAACCAGGTCTGAAACAAATATACAAATTCTGCCCTGATTCTGGTGTGCTGAGCAGCTTCCAGGAGGTATTGAGCAACACTCAGCCGAGTGATTTCAGCTATTTACGTGCTCTCAATTTCTGGTGCAAGGACTTCTCCACCACATTATTTATACTTTTGTATGAGAACTGAATTATGTTCTTTATTTCTCCTCTGATGAGATGTGGAAATAGGGAGAGCAAGTTACAGAACAGGCATGTATTCTTTATGCAGCAACTGAAAGTTTTCTATTATTTGTCTCAACTCAGTCTTGAAATATCTCTACATTATGACACAACATGACTGTCTCACAATGTGTCCTGTGTTTATTTGATAGCTCCTACTGAAGGTACAATTATTCTCATATTACAGAGGGGAACAGAGTCTACTCTCCTAGAGCAGACTGTCAGACCTGTTCTCAAAAGCTTCATGGGCACCATACTAACTTATCAAAATACAAAGTGAAAAAACCCCAAATTTCACTGTTTGTGATAGCCCAGGTTCCTGGGCTTGTGAACCCTTGGTCAATCATAGACTAACCCTCAGGAAAAAATGAAATACTTAGAGATAATTTTAAAAGCAAATATGTATTCATTTTCAGTCCCTGTTTGTTATGGAAATCTGTAGCAAATACTCCAGTGCAAATCTAGACAAACCTAGACATTTACATACCTTCAGAAACCTTGTGCCAAACAATTTATCCAAGGTAACACAGGAAGACTCTATCTGACAGGAGAGTGAACTGAGCTCTTTTTAAGGCCCAAAGTAAAATCCTAGCTTGTTTTTTTAGGTTTGCAAATGTTGCGATTGCTTTTTCTGTTGATGTAACTTTGAAAGGTGAGTTGAGAAGCTATGTCTAATGCTTCTGTTTCCAAGTTTACATTTTTTTCAGAAGCTTGTGCTTGATTTTATTAAGGTAAATTTTTAAAAAGTGGTTTCTCAGTATTTCATCTGGTTTTTCTGGCACTGAATCAGTTCATGACCTTCAGCTGTGACAGTCAATTCAAGCAATAGCAGGGCATCACTGGACGTAAGCAAAATCCATTCTTGTATCAGATGGTGCAAATGAATATTGGAAACATTCATTATTTCAAAGAGAAGAGTAACCATAGTTTGAATGCTTATGTATGCCTAATGTTTGCTACCATGGAAAACAAGGTTACCAATATTATCATGTTTTGTATTCTGAAATATTTTTCTACTATTTATTAATGTATCTGAAAGAGGGCAATTAATTTTTGGCTGTGTATACTTTAAATTTGCATAGGTTCCCAACCTGACACTATCTGTGAACTTATTGTATTCACATCTGTTAAGAAAATGCCATCTTTTGGCTAAATATGTTTATCAGGCACCTTGATCACATGTAACACCCAAGTGTATTTATACAGCTTCCACCACAGGCACAGATATGTTGGTCAGAATGCCAGTTAATCTTTATTTCGGCCACAGAGCTCTTAGGCTTTTGTGGTGTTTGTCAGTAAGTGAGTAGTTCTATGATCATTTAGCCCTGGTGTCAAATCTGAACCCCTGAAGTCTCAGCATGGGAAAGTTTGAATTCCTGTGGCACTTAGGAGAGAACTTATCTCACTACTTAAGACTAGTGTCTCTGCTGTAAATCTCTTTACATTAGTGTCTTTAAAAAGATACTGAGGTGGAGTATTACCCTTGTAAATCAAGACTTTTAGCCTTACAGAGTGCTGGAAACTGTTCCTACAGAATCATTGAAACAGAAAAGTAAATGAGTCTTACACCAAAGAGAGTCACCTGCGGAATTCCTCATTTTGGTCAATGTTCTCTAAAAATTCCAAGAAAAATAACAGAGTATGTTTTTGTGTCCCTACAAAGGAGAAGACTCTGCACAAGTATTCTTATGATGCATTCTCTTTTAGTTTGTTTTAAATTCTGTAGAGTTTGCTCATAGAGATTTGAAACAGACCTGTTTTTAAAGCCAGGTACACTTTCTGTTGCTCCAAACCTAACAGACAGAGAGCATAACATGTCAATTGAATCATTTTCATTGAATCAAATGCTGTGTAAGGACTGCAGAACTTTATCACTTGCAGCCCTTAAATCAGGACTAGGTTTCCCTGTAAGAGGTATGCAATTACTCAAACAGATGTTATGTGCTTGATGGAGAGATTACTTGGTGAGGTTTTACAGCCAGTCAGGAAGCTCTAACAAGATAATCATAATGTTCCTTTGAAAGTTTAAATACATGAATCTATAGATAAAGGAATTTTTCTGGAAGAAGCTGCTTAGCATTTCTCCCTTTCATCTATTCTGAGTTTTTTAGGCACCCTTAAGATGAAAAGATCTTCCTTTCCTACATAGAAAATTAGAGAGAAAAGAAAAGGTTGAGAGAATTTTTTTGCTACAGTATTTTTTTTCTTGGAAGTCAGATGGCAGAGTGCCTCACGAAGAATACTTCCAATTCCAAACTACCAGCGCTCCTAAGCATGAGAGCTGACCTTGCACCTCTCTTTTCTGTATATGTTACACATTATCCAGTGACTCCTAAGATAAATAGTACCTTCTTTGCAGTTAGTTATAGTAATGCCCTCAGAAGTTTCTGGAGCTCATCTGCATGTTTGAAATACTGCCATCTATTCCTTTACTGTATTTTATGCTTTGAACATGAATGTGGCATTTCTCCAAAGACAGGAAAATATATAAGCATAGACATAGAAAAGTACACAAAACATAGTTTTTGGTATTTACCCTTGGATTGTTTTTCTATCACCCTGCCATTGCACTTGGGAAAGCAAATTATCATTGTAACAGTTTTAAGCAGGTTTATATCTGCCTGATGTATGGATTAGGGCTGATACCTTATCAATGTCCTTAGCTTTTCTTTGTGTACTTTAACCTTTTGTGAAGCCTTCCTCTCATTTTAAAAATAAGCTGCCTTCTATTGTGACTGTAGCTGTAGGAATGTGACTGCAGAAAATACAAGCAGTAGTTACACAATGGCTTTAATCAAAACAAAAAGTCCTGCAATTTATTTTCCTAGACCCACCTACATTCCCTTCTCCCCAAAAGAACAAAAAATCCACACATGGAGCTGTTGCTCTGGGTCACGTAGAGAAATGTGAGAGGTGCCTCTTTCCTTTTATGTCCCTGATAACAGGACAAGCACGACGGGAGACCCTGCACAGTGCCTGGACGCACTCAAGTCCCTGCCGAGCTCCGGCCGGCGGCAGCGCAGAGCAGCTTCCCGGGGCAGCGGTGCCGGGACCGTGCGGGGCTGGTGCCGCTCCCCGGCAAGGGCCAGGGCACGGAGCAGGCGGGGATTCCCGGGGGAACCGCGGGGCGGCACTTCAGCGCCTGCAGCGGCAGGATCCAGGGCTTTTCAGCTGCCTCTGTCGCACCCTGCTCACCGCAGGGCACATCCTCAGATGGCTCATGTCGCATTGGCTTTGGAAGTGAAAGCCGTCGTGAAAGCGGTCGGGCCGATACCCCCGTGAGTGCGGGCTGCTGCAGGGCAATAATCCGCAGGACCCCAGCAGTCAGGGTGATCCCAGGGATACCCAGGGAAGTCCATCTCCACCTTACAGCTGCAGGCCGCCCAAACGGAGCGCGACGTGGTGGGCTCTCCTCGCCAGGGTCTGCTCTGACATTGCCAGAAAGCACTAAGCATAGGATTACCTGGCAACCTAAATCTGCCCAGCAACCATTTACATATCGACCCAAGATAATGCCGACCAACTCACACGCAGTGCTGTAGATGTGTCTATATGTGACATCGTTTTATTCCACTGCAGCTGGCTGGGGAACCCTCCCTCCTCCTTTTCCCAGGGGACAGAGGACTTAATTTGACCCATCCAAGAGAGGTAGTAAGAGATGTGCATAGGGAAATAGATTAGTCAATTATCATGACATATTCCAGTCTTAAATTAAGATCACACCAAACTGCTCTCCGTGGACTCTCATGCTGCAGGAAGGGCAGCCGGACAATGTCTGCACTGCTCTGTTGGGTCGCTGCCCAGGCTATCCTTGTCAGGGTACATGGTAGGTAAATAGCAGCCACAGCTCAGGCCTGGCAAGTGTTTCAGTGTCCCAGGTGTCCCTGTATTGCTGGTGTATATCCACCATCACAGAACCTCAGGAAAACTTTTTAGCTTTTCTGGCAAGGACTTTCTAGCCTTTGTCCTTCCACCTGCTATGCAAATACTATAATCTGTCTGATATGGGCTGTTACCTGGTATTTTCCACCCCTCCTACTGATGGGTTTGGACTGGTTTTTGTGTTGCAACTGTTTGTGTCTTCTGATGCTAAGGACAAGTTTTTGTGTTGCAACAGTTTATTTCTTCAGAAAGGGAAACAGAATGTTGAAGATTTCACTGAGAATCACACAGAAGGAGATATTATATACACAGCAGTACCAGTAATGCAACTCACTTTTGGAGAGATGATACAGTGAGTACTGAGCACAAACACAAGTAAGTTATCTCTTGATTCCACACTGAAATGTGTTGATGTTGTCTTGGTAGCCTTGGGTGGTTTTATCACAAAAAACTGATAGTGTGTCCTAATTTCAGGACCTCAAAGGTCATCTACGTATTCCGGTGCAAAGGCAGAGTACGAGCTCTGGAGCAAGAGTTCACCTACTTTTTGACTGTCATCCCAATACAGAAGGAGGTGGGTATTGAATATAAATACACAACCTAATGTCAGCTATATGCATGGCACAGTGACTCAGGAGCAGGTAGCTGCAATTATCAGCAAGTTTAGAAAGTTGTACATGGGCAATATACATCTGATGGTCTAGGATGCCCAGGACAGCATAGCAGCTTTCAGAAAACATCCACACTGAGCTGTAGCCATGAACACAATTCTTTTCCTAGGTACTACCCACGAGACATCCCATGAATGTTAGAATCATTCTGTTACACTCCAGAACTTCACTGATGATAACTTTTTGTGCACTTTGCACAAGGTTTCAGAGAAAAAGATGCAATGGACAAAAGGCCTTTTCTGTAATATGGTAAAAAAGTGAACTCAGGTGGCAGGGCACTCTAAATTGCACAGTGATTCCTCGTCCTGCACAAATGCAAGGCAACTCCCTTTTCACTTTGAGACAAACACAGCAAAACTGATACATAACAGGAGAACCAGAACAAGGAAGTTTCCAGAAGAAAGTTCTTGTAGATGACTGAGTAAATGGGAAAACAAAAAAGAAATACATAAAGAATATTACTCCCTCCTCATTGCAGTACCTTCTCGTTGGCAAACACAAACCCCACACAATTCTCTCAAATTTTGCTGGAAAATATTGTGGTTAAGAAGTCAAGTTTTAACATTGGAAATAGTTCACATATTACAGAATAGATGACTTTTAATAACTCTTAAATTTGAGATAGGCATTGTCTATATGTTCATAGCCCTATAGTTTGGTAAATACATATTCATAGTTGATGAAATCAGTATAATTTTGTGCACAGGATTTCAATTCCATCTCAAGTAATGAGAAAGAAAAAAGCTTATGAAAGCACGGTCCATTTCCCATCATTTCCTACTACCATAAAACCTAGTTTTCAAATAGGCTTTTTGTACTTGCAATTAGCAAGAATATGGCATTTGTCTAGACAACAGAGTAGCTGAATATCTGATGTTTCTGGCATTATTAGGGTAGATTGAGAAAGCACATGATTATTTGTAAATTCCTTTCTAGCATGTAGTATTTCAATACAACATCAAAATTACTAGGTTGGAGTGCATGCTATTAACCCTTCATTCTTGACTGTAATTCCTTCTCATGGAAATGTGTTTTCTAGAAGTAATTAAAATGTACTTCACTTGAGTGAAGTGGCTTTTTTTTCTTCCTGTTGGAACCCTGGGTCCTGAGAATTTCAGCCTTTCAGTGCTGACAGGCTGTGATCCTCAGAAGCACACTGTATTAGATTCAAAATCCTGGGAAAAGCTCCCTAAATTGTGTGATAACACTGAGGTTGTTGCTGTGTAATTAAAACTTATATTGCTGGGTGGAATATGAAGAAATGTAGAAAATTAGGTTTAGCGGATATAGGTAATAATAGGACACAATATGGAGGGTTTGGGGTGTGGATTTATTTCTTCTTCTTTCTCCTCCTTCATAAATCTAGGATTTATGCTATTGGGTCAAAAGTTCTGCACTGCGGAACTTGAAAAGCTAGTAATTGGATTGTAAATAAAAACATATAACTTAGCATCTCATAATTGGTTAATTTAGCCTTTAAAAGGCTTTGGACATTAGAACTCATGGCCATTTTTCCACCTTGCTAACCCTGGAGGCACTCTGTGCAGCCATACTACTGATAAGATATAATAAACAACCAAGTCTGAACAAGAATTCTTGAACTCCTGCATCTTAATTCAAACTCTGAGTAAAAGAACTCGAGGTGACAGCAAAAAGATAAAAAAACAAAAATAAGGGACAGTAATACTTTCCTTCCCTTTCTGTCACTTAATTTCTCCCACTAATATAATTCCTGCTATGTGTTAAGTTTCAGTTTTGGTGGAGAAAACCTGATTTTTTTAGGGACTTTTCATTATTATAGTGTGTGTTGGATTATTGGCAAGAGAGATTTCAGAAAGGATGGCCTGAATTCTAAGGAAGCATAAATAGAGCAAGAGGTTCCTACTTTTTCTTTTTTTTTTTTTGGTTAATTTGTTGCTTGGGTTGTTTTGGGTTTTTTTATTGTTTGTTTTATTTTGTTTTTAGAAAGTATACTCCAGCACGTGCCTAATCTTTTGCAAATTCTCAGCAAAACAATTGCTAGCCACTTCCATTTCTACAGCCGAGTAGTATTATGGATGAAGACACAGAAAAACAGTTTCTAATAATGGATAAATATTTGATTTAGACAATATAAACTGAAAATTGCTGATGACTAGAAGTAGATACTTGCAATACACTCTTGTGGTATATAGCTCTGTTATGAATGTAAACTGTAGCAATAACAAGAGTTGCTTTTGAGTATCTCATATTGATTTCAAGTAAGAAATATTCCATACTTTCCCTATAGAATTCACAACACAAAGGGTAGCTCAGACAGTAAAAATAAACCTTCAGGTCACTGGCTTTCTCAAGAATTACATTATGTATGTTCAAAATGGTTATTTGAATAGTAAAAAGGCCCTTTCCCACCTTCTCCACTTTTGTCCTACTTATTTCAGAAATAGCCACCTTTTACAAAGAATTGCCAAGCTTGTTCCCCAGGGAAGTTGGTGGCTCACAATGTAAGACACACAGTTTTGGCAAAAGAGACATTTACATTCACTATATTCATGGTTACAAAATAGCATCAGATATCAGACTCAAGACTTTGCTCTTTAATGCTCTTAAAATCAGTAAGACTTTGCAGCATTTAAAGAAGAAACCACTTCGGAATTCTCGTTTTATATTGGTAAAATTTTAGTAAAAGCAGTAACTTCTGCTTCATGCTATTTTAAACAAAAGACAACATGGGCTTTTGGATTCTTTATAACAAAACTCTCAAGTCTGCACAGTGCCTCTGTTACTGAGATCTACATGATAAGATCATCTGAAGTACAGCTGGCAACCAGCACTGTTTCTCAAGTACTGAAAGTTCCTAGGCAGTATGTTTGATGAAAAACACATTGCATGTTCATTTATCCCCTATGTCTATTTAAAATGTGAGATATAAACATCTCTACTACAGAACAACTCAAAAACCCTATATCTGGTTTACATTCTTCTGTCACCACAAGGATACTTCATTAGCTAATCCATTGTGGAACTGATTTTTAACAAAATAAAAGTAAATTCAATTTGTTAAGTTTAGTCAGATCATGTAATACCCTTCCAGTAAGTCTACCCCTACAGTTCTAGCTGCCTTGCATTATTATTTTCTGGTGACAGATAGGCTGCTGCAAATACTTCTGCTGTAATTAATCTGCTCTCAGGGAAAAAAAAAGAAAAAAGAGTTGAAAGTAAACTTCTAAATTACTTGGTCCATAGGAAGCATGCCGATGCCATGAAGATTTTTTGTCTTTTATATCCCTTTCATGCCTTTTTGCAGCTTCTGTTCCTGGTGCTTTTGCCTACATTCTTGGACTTCTTTGTCAAACTAGGAGATTAAATATTTTAGAAGCTTCATAGGTAGAGGTTAATGTGCCCCAGACCCCAAGGTCTTCTCCAGAGCACATTCTGTAAACTAATATAGAACCATCCAGGGGAAGGTTCCTTGGGAAGGGGGGCTCACTCAAGCCTCTCACTGGGGAATCTTTGGCAGCTATGCTAATTAGTAACACCTATAATGTTATACCAGATCTTTTGGGAGTGTGCATTGTGGGGTGCATTTTGGTGCATTCAACCTGGACATAGGGTACCTAAGGATGCTTAAAATAAATACCAAGGTAAAATCCCTTTTTCCCTTCTAATGATGTTTGACTCTTGATTTTAAGACCAGAAAAAGGCATCACTGCACCTTACAGTGTGAATGGGTCCTTGTGGTTTCTAAGTCTATGAAGGTAAGACAAATAAGACAAAACAATTTCCCATGCAGTGACAGGGGAGAAGCAGTGTTTGATATGTCTGTGATGCCAGATAATAATCATCAATATTAATGTAACAGTTTGGGCACTAGTTTGCTTGTCTGTTGGTTACATCTACTATTTTCACTCTAATTATGCCGTGTTCCTTATTACCTACTTAAATGAGAAAATAATCAACCAAGCTCTCTCAGGAAAAAAAATAATGAAGAAGAGAGTTCCCTCACAAATGAGATTTTTTCCATGTCTTGTCTCTCACATTATCTCATCATATGAGTTCAGCAGAATGGTAAGAAAATTGAAAGACTTCTACTTGAGTTCAACAGAAAGCTCAAAACATGGGGACTTCCAAAGAGTTTTAAGCAGCATCCTTGGTGCTTCAAGTAACCATTAGGACCTGGTAAGTTTGTCAGTTTGTCTATCAGTAGTTATATACAGCAAAAGAAACTTCCTTGGCTCTGCAGTCTTATTTTTGCACAAGACTTTGTAAGGGAGCACTAAGGGCAGTATGACAGAAAAGAATTGCCAGTGAAAAACCCCAAATATCTGCACAGAAATTATCTGTTTCTGGGTAAGGCTAATGCAAAAGGTAGCAAAATATATTAATCTCACCTTTTTCTCTACCATTTAGAGGCCTTTGAGGTTGCAGGGATAATTCTTTAACCAGTCTGGATGCAGAGAATGGGATGTAATACTCTCCTGAGAGTACACACCTTTCCTATCAAAGATCTGAATCTGATCACTCCTCTCTTTTAGAGAATGGATGAAGGAGGCTATTCTGCCAAATTGTATGAAACACGATTGCAGGTCAGAATACTCAAAAACTAATCCAAAACTAGTTAATTCCATTTCCAGAGACAGTGCATTTTCTCCAGGGCCTACTTTTCCTTGGAGCAAAGACTAGAATCCCCAAGTGATAAACTTGGTCACCAGGCTGAAGAGTAAGTAAAAGAAGAGCTAAGGTGGGCAGACATCTCTGGAGATTCTGTAGTCCAGCCACACTAACTCAGAGCAGGCTCAGCTGGAGAAGATTTCCCATGGTCATGTCCAGCTAAGTGCTGAGAATGTCCAAGGATGGAGATTGCACAACCTCTCTGGGCAACCTGTGCCAATGCTCAGTCACTCTGTTTCAATTTGAGCACATCACCTCCTGTCCTATCACTAAATACCACTGAGAAGAGTCTGGCTCCATCTTCTGCACATCAACAGTTTAACTTCAAGTATCCATACTCATGGCTGTGATGCCTGCAAGCCTTCTCTTCCCAAGGCTGAGCAGTCCCAGCCCTCTCAGCTTCTCCTCATTCAGCAAATGCTACAAGCCCTTAAGCATCTTTGTAGAACTTTGCTGGCCTTGTATGTCTGTGTGTTTCTTGTCCATGTGTTTCAGCACTGGGCCCAGCACTCCAGATATGTCTCATCAGGGCTGAGTAGAGAGGAAGGTTCACCTCCCTCAGCCTTCTGGCACTGCTTTCAGACAAGCTGGACATGAGCCAGCAACGTGTCCTTACAGCACAAAAGGGCAAAAGCGTCCTTTGCAAAGCTGATTTACAGCTTGATCCCAGCCTGTACTGGTGCATGGGGTTATTCCTCCCCAGGGACAGGACTTGGCATTTTGACTTTTTGAACTTGGTGAGATTCCTGTTTGTCCTTTTCTCCAGCCCATCCAGGTCCCTCTCAATGGCAGCACAACCCCCAGTTCTGTACCACCTGCAGGTCATATTTCTTCTTTTCTTTTAGTCCAACCTACTACCTTAAATTAATTCCTTTGGATTTCTAATGAGAACAGAGGAGTGTCACTCCTCAGAGCTGCCAGTAAGTGTGATGTAAGCATAGTCCTTTGGGGTGGAGACAGGGATTTCAAGCTCCTCCTGATAAAAGCAACAAGGCAATGTCCCCAGCAATGTTCTTCACATATCTTTAGATATCTTGCCTAAGAAGAGGAATTTGAATTTTTCTCTCAACCATCTCTGGAAAGGCAGTGATCATACTTTTTGTCAGAGGATAGTTCACACATTAAGCAATTCTGAAGCATGTCTTGGCTGGGCCCTAGAAAATTCTTTATTTCTAAGTCCTGAATGCTTGAAAGATACATTCCAAATTGTATTGCTCAGACTGTGATAGTTGAAGCTGAATTTAGTGAGCTTACCAATCAAATGGAGTTATTTAACAAGCTTATATAACTTTAAAAATTATTCGTATATAGCAGCTATACCCTGAATTTGTCCTTCCAATCCAGCCTTACAGAGTTCCAAGAGTGTATGATATTCTCTGTCAAACTACTGCTACAAACTCTAGAGATGGGAAGAGAATGAGATGACACAGATATTGCATAGTTATTTTATTCTAACACTCCCTGTCAGTCCACATCCCTGCAAATTAGTACAATTTATGCTGTACAAAAAACACTAGAGCTACAGATTTATATGTTTAAAAGTTTAAACAAGTGAGAATTTTTGAAAAATAAAAATAAAAACTGCAAACTCTACTTAATACCATCTTCATTTCTGCCAAATCTATGTCAATATGTGAAGTACCCAAACATTCTCTCATTAATAAACTTATTTGAAAATCTGAAATTCAAAGAATTATTTTTTTTTCATAAGTTAACAGTTTACTTGCTATCAATAAACTCCTTCAGCTTCCTGCACTGCACAGATCTGACTGTACTTTCCATGCTTTTGCTAATCCCAAAATGTGCCCATCAGATAAAATTTTCTATTTGGACAGCACTTCTCGTCTTTCCATAGTTGTTCGTAAGTCTGGAACACAAGCTTTAAAATGCCAAGTTTGTAAGACATCTCTATCTGAGTAAATGTGTCCTCAGTTAAAGCAATAGCTCCTTATACTTCAGAGATTACCTTAGGAGAAAACAGGAAGAAATTAAAGGTAAATGTGAGTGAACTACAATAACAAACTGAATATATTTCAAAGGTCATCCCAGTGCATTTAATTGAATAAAAAATTATAAATCACAGACCCTTTAATTAAAACAGTTTTCAGAGCCCCTTAAAGAATCACTGTAGGAAGCAGTTCACCCTGACTGTCAATTGCTTATTTCTTGCTGTCAAAAAATTATCAGTATTAATAGTTGCAAATGTAGAAACTTGCACAGTACTTTCTCTGTAGAAAACCAAAATTAAATCTTTGTAAGTTCACAAATACCCACTTCTGTGCTGTTTCACTTACTTTTGCTACTTTCATCACATTCTTTCTCAAGGACATATCAGGCAATTAGAACTAGTTGGCATTTCACAGAAGTGCTACAAGATGGAGAGGAGGGTATCAGTGGGCTTATTGCAGCAATATTAGCTCCTATTGACTTTTTTCCAAAATTTTCAAAATTTGGTTCCTCCAGGGAAAGCGTTTATTTGCCTTAAGATTCATGCTTTACAATGGTACAATGAAAGACAAACTTTAGTGCTGTAAACAGCTATGGAATTGGAAACTACTTCTATTCACCCAAGAAATGTTATGTTTCAATAATATTTAATCCCATGTAAATGTTTAGTGAAATCTTTAAAATGAATTTCCTTAAGAAGTGTAATTCCTATCCTTCTCATGACACAAGTCAGGGTTTAGAATAAAATCCATTTTAAGGTCATTGGTTTGCAAACCGTGGAAATTTTAGATATTGTTTCTTGTCATTTTTAGTTATAAACAATGAAACAGAAGTTGATGCTATGGCTGCTCTAGAGAAACTAGTATCTATTTTCTAAATGTTGTAATTTTTTCTGGGTCAGATATATATTGCCCATAAAGTCACAGAAAATAATGGTCCATATCATCAGTCATTTGAAAATACCAACAGTTTTAGTGGTGACACTACCTGTATATTGCATGTTTGCCCTGAGAATACATTTATGATCTGAAGAAAATCTAGAGATAATGAAAGTGGTAGTAAATGCATTTTTATGAACGCTGTATACTTCATAATAATTCCTTATTTATGGTGTGGGCTGCATCCAAGATAGTAGAAATGAAAATTAATAGATATTTTTCTGGTAGGAAAATTTACTCCATTATTATGCACTGAATATCACAACAAAGAGGGGCTTTTTCTTTTCGGGCTTCATGGTGAACTGATGAGACATTGGGCTGTCATCCTTAAAATTTTCGGATATACAAAACCAGGCTTTGCAATAAATATTTACATTTGGTTGTGGTTTTTCACACTGTGCCAAATGAGAAAAAGGCTTTAAACCTTCAAAAACTGTTGAAGTAGTATTTATTTCTTCTCATTTTATAGCATTCCTCTCTTTTAAATACCTTTGGGAATTCCTAGCAAGATCAAATTTTAACCTAATGGAAGATAAGATTTGGAAGCTGCTGTGGAAAACAGGTTACTAAGGTTACTAACCTGTGAACTTGTTTTCTATGCAAAATCTTGTAGAAGTTCAGAGGCTTAGGATATTTCTGGTCTCTTCAGTGATTATAGTTTGCAAGGAAATAATAATGGCTATCTGAATAGATCGCATGCTAAAAATTTTAGTATTTAAAACAGTGGGTGGTGCAAAATCTTGAAGTGAGACTTGCATTTATTTATTAGTTTGTTTGTTTGTTTGTTTATTTACTTATTTATTTGTTACCAAAGTAAGTTGCATTCATGTGAAGTTACTACTGAGAAATGGAAAATATGGCAGTAAATGTAGCTACAGCATTCTCTGCTTTTTCCATCAGCCTGTAGAACAAGACAGTCTCAGGATGAGAGAAGGGGTTTTGCCTGGAGACCCCAGCTCAGGGTGCTGCTACTTCACTTCCACAAGTTTCAAATTTCCACCAGCTACAGCACTACAGGGGAGTCATACCAGGGTGGGCATTAGATAAATGTGTAATTCAGGTTGGCTGATTAGGACTGGAATTTGGATTCTTTGGTATTACAGTAGGAAATCATTGCATCCATACAGAGAAGAGATGTAAACTCAGTATTCCAACCTGGTTTCCAGGCTACCATGCAAAATGGGCTATGCAGTAGCTATCAGTTCTGTAAATTCTCTGAAGAAAAATAGTCTTAGCAAATTTAGTGAACTGCAATAAACAAACTTGGTTTATGGTAGTCTTAATAAATGATGGAAGCCCAGAACACCACAACAACCAAACTAGAAAAATCTGATCTGCTCTCTAGAGTGACTTATCTGGCAATGCTCATAGAACCTGACCTAATTTGATCTACTCTTATTGCACCCATGCTAATGTTAAATGTGAAAAGAGTGCTTAAAAACTATTCCTGATAAAATCTCAGGGGAAAGGAGTGGCCTGTGTCCGTATCCTACCCCATTACCCCAGATGGCAGCTCTACAGACTGAGCTGTCTTAGCTGGAACTCGAATGAGTCATCATTTTAAAGACAATTATGATTTAAAGTATGCTTCTCTAATAGCTTGAAACACTCCCTATGGCCTATTTATAAATAAGAGTGCATACTGATATTTTTAATATTTTCCTTTTCTCTGAGAGATTTATGATATTAATTCCAAAACAGTTCATCCTTATAAAATACAGAAGAAGATTTTTGTTGGGAATAATAGATTTCTTTACATTATTATTAAAATAATTAGAGCTTGCCTGGTCTCTATCTCAATTCAGAGCTCTCCTATAAGAGTTTATCAATCAATATAACAACTAAGTTATCCCAATTGGCTGTTACTCAGCTTTAGTCATTTTAGAGCAGCTGATGTCACAAAAAAGGATTTTTAAAAAATTATCATTACTTTTATACTAGCCTGCTTGCTAAGATATCATTTACTGGACTGGATTTATATTTATGAAGCTGAAATAAAATACTGATTTTTAAATAAAAGTTTTGCCTAGACCTGGTACAGTGTGATGTGATTGTACATGCCACAACTGTAAACGTGGGTATGATGTTTACAAGTCTCTCAGGAGCGTTTTGTTGCTCAGAAGTAGCACTGGTGAAACACTATTTTTGGAAGTGTTATCATATGTAGCTTTTTTACCAGCAGCATTCTTGAGACTGGTGCTCTTGGATGTGTGTTCATATCAGTATTGTTAATCTGAGAAGCTTCAACCAGTGCTACAGCCAATATGTGCTTAAAATAACCAGGACTCAAGAGCTGCTGTAAAATTCTAGTAATAAAATCAGGTAGAAGTACACCGATAACCCAAATTACATCAGAATAAATACCAAAGTATTTGGAATGGAATTGCATGGAATAATATGGAACCAATGAGCAATAGAGCAACTGTTGCTTTGATGAAAAGGGAAGGATAGCAGAGAGCAGACTTAGCATTTCTAGCCCCAGGAAAGTGATAAGATCCATTAGGCAACCAATTATTTCCCTTCTATATGGTGGCTTCAACAGCTACTGAATCAGACAGTATTTCAACACCACAGATATTTGGCTGATTGGCACTCAATATGCCAGCCCAGTAGGTATGTGTAAACAGTCACCAGATAAATTCCAAACTCTGAAATGCAGAATCATACTTCATCTCTGTCAATGAACTTACTTTTTGATTCTGCTCTGCTTACAGCAAAACTTTTTCTGTGGTACATCTCAGCACAATGTAGCTTTTTGACATTTTGACTTTTTCTAAGTGAGATGTACAGCTCCAAACAGGTTTTTCTCTTAAACATCATGAAAAGCAACTGAAGAGCCATAGAATCAAAGGTCTCAGCATAAACATACTTTCTAGATTGAAAGGGAATTGGCTATATAAGCCAACATTTTACAGTGCTTCCAAACTAAGACTAAAAACCAGATGTTCAAGAAACTTGATCATTAGTGCAATCAGTCCTGATGTCCTTGCTTTGTGGTGTATGTGCTTGTTGCCTTTCTGGCACTGTATTTTATTTCCTGTAAGGCTTAAAAGGCTGCAGTTATATGGCTCTTTGTGTGAACTGATTTTACTGCACACATTTTTAGGCTCGTTTCTCTTGATTATGATGCAATCCGAAAAGTGGCAGCACAGGAGTGTAACCTGTCTGTGCTCTGAATGCATGGGGATTAGTGTTAACAGAAGTTGTGTGTGGGACTCACTCACAGTACTAGAGAACAGCCGAGCATCACTTCCCATTCATGACATTCTGCTGGGTTTGTCTTAGGGCATTTTGGCTTACAGTTTCCATGTATGAAGTCATATCTACATTGAGAAATCTTCAGTTAAATCCCCTTCCCTCTAAGACAGTAAGGAAAATGAACAGCAGAAGGGTTAGAGACTCTGAGAGCCCTGCATTTAGCTGGCCTGCGAGTTTCAGCACACATCCCACCACAGCCAAGGATCACACAGGCTGAAGCCATAAATCAAAGGCAGTTTTACAAGAGCTGGCCAGCATAGAAGCAGCACGCTTCCAGCAGGACAGAGCGCAGTGAGTGCCAGCCACCTGAGTACTACAGCTGGTTCAGGTGGAATGTGCAGCCCTGGCTGCATCCCCACACTCTCCTGTTGTCTGTGCCAGCTGCCTTCAGCCATTCTCAGTACTGACTTCTCACTGCCAGGGCTGTGCTGGGACACAGCTTTACACACCTTGCTAAACCGTGGACTCACACAGCCATTGTTGCTCCACACCAAGCTTTCATCTATCCTTGGCTTCAGACTGCCAGTAGGGTTTCAAAAAAATTTTGAAGCAGGGGAGAAGGTGATGAAGTAATTGAGATTTTCAATCTGAAGTGATTTCCTTTCAACAAAGCCACTGACTGACAAATATTTAACAATAAAAATGTTTTGTGCCAGAAATGCAAAGATGCAATCTATCTGCTGACGCATTTGTTCACTGTATGAACATCTTGGGGTATTTTTACAGAGAGCAAGGGAAGTTGAAATAGAGATTATAAAAATGCCTCTTGACATGTTAATCTAAGATCCCACAGAGAACTGTAATTTCCTACTGACAAAGATAATATTCAAAGATCATGTGGTCTTCGCCACCTAACAAACTGTGAAGGGTGCTGATTTTACTTCTGCAGCAGGTGTATTTGTTCTGTACTGTACAGCCTGAGGGCTTCACACCTGAGACCTCACAGTACTGCTCTGATACCAGTGAAATGAGACAATTTACAGTAGAGTACATGGCCTCTCTATGTTAACTACATGATTTTCCTATTGCTAGTCTGAATGGCTAAGTAAAGATCAAAAATGCTTGGAAAGTATTTTATATTCTATAGAAAAGAATTTTTTTTTCATCAAATACCTTTCTGTCTGTGCTTTCACTTCTAAAAATTTGCAGGCTTTTATTGCTTTTATTTTACCAGCAATTTTCTTATGTCTCTTTTTTCTTTTGTCTTTATGTATTTTCCTTTCTCTTCCCCCAAACTTGGCCTCGGATCACAGAAAGAACCTGTGCTAAGGGTTACAAGAAGGGCTTACCATATATTTTTGCCAATAAAATTGGCCAATCATATCTACTCCTCCTTTTTTGTACAAATGTTAAACCCACTTATAAAGTAATTACATTGAATTATTCCAAAGAAGTTTAATTCCATATTTCTGAGAGATCAGAGAGGTAGCAACAAACAATTTTAAGATGCTAAGCCTTGAAAGACTTCATTTTAATTTGGAGTGGGAAGGTGTTTGGTTTTGTACCAAACTGATGTTATACACTCCTTGCAAACAGCTCCCAGTCTGTCCATTAACTTTGAATTTAATACAATGCTACTTCTAACTCTGAGCTCTGAAAATATAATCAATCTCCATTTTCATATTATTATACCTAAGTTTATTCTTCAGTGTGTTCCCTACTGAAGTGTGCTTAGTAAGGAAGATGTGAAGGTGTTAGTGAATGCTGAATATTCCAATGCACTGGTGGGCTGCAATACAACATTTTACCTCCTGGACATTTTTTAAAACTTTTTTTTTCTGTTAAAGGAATTATTTTTAAAACATTTTTCACTTATAGTTTTTGTACCTGTATGTTACATTTACAACCAGTCTACCTTTTTAATATTTACATCGTTCATCATTAAAAAAAAAGTTGCATGCATAGACCAACGGAGGAAACAGCAACTACACGGAAAGAGTTTGTGTTTCTAAGGACATTTTGGTTTGTAATCTGATATATCTGCTTTTGGCTTCACACAAAAGCCAAAAAAGGACATTTTAAGGTGTGTCAGGTCAGCTTCACCACTTGTGTTTTCAACACTATTGTCATGCTTTTCTGCCTGAAATTGACTTTTGTTTTTTGTTTGATTTGATAAGTTTGGATTTTCTCTATGTTTTATAGTATTGCTGAAATTTTAGCTGCTTCTAAAATGTAAGGTCTGATCTAAAAATAGGATTATTCTCATAAAATGGGATCTGAATTGAGGTTCAGCAGTAGCAAAGAGCAAACCTGAAAAACCCTCCTGGGGTGCCAAGTGATTTTAAAGGCACTCAACTCAATGAACTTTGTATTTCTCTCAAGTTGCACCTGGGACCAAAGACTAGGTAACTTTTTTTCTCTAAGAAAATCCTATAAAGATGCTTATATCCACAATATATATCTGTCAGGAAGTTCCTGTAGCCATCCCAGGAAGAGGATGCGCCATCCCTGATGACATTCAAAGTCAGATTGGACAGGACTCTGAGCAACCTGATATAGCCGAGGATATCTCTGTTCATTGCAGGGGAGTGGACCAGATGACCTTTAAACGTCCCTTCCAACCCAAACTGTTCTGTAATTCTATGATTCTATGATCATGAGTGGTCTCTAGTCTGAACACCCATTTTAATGGGACAAGGAATGAGGGGTAGAGTACATATTAATTTTTAGTCAGATGGTTGAATATTCCAAGAAGTTTGAAATATCCTGAGATTTGATTCCTGTACTTAAAGAATATTTTAATTTATCCAGTGACTATTTTGGTTTAAAAGCCAGTACAGTCTCACCTTGGAAACACTGAACTGTTCTGTACTTCTTTTTCCTGCTCTGCAGGTTATAATTTCACTGGATAGTTGCACTATCATTTCTAATCAACATTATATTTAAAAATGTTATAAAAAAAAAAAAGATAATACTTAAATTTTATAGTGCAAGCCATTTGACAAAATTACTAATTCTATAAGACATTCAGAATAAAGCATTAAATGTACAGGGACACATATTTGTGGAAGACACCTCTCTTAGAGTAATTTTTTCCCTTTCTAATTGAAGCACGGTAGCAAATGCATAAGAGTGGTGAATTTTCCTACAACACACAGAATGTAGCCATGCATATGAACATTATATATCTACAGTATAGTAGATGGTAGTAAATGAACTTTCATTGCAGTGGCAAACATCAACAAGAATGCTAATTAAAAAGAGTTTATAGACTTGTTGCACAACAGCATATGTGCAATCCAAGCAGAGCAGACACCCGGCTACGTAGTGATCTAAATTGCAGTGTGGAGGAGCATTTATGAGCAGCACCTAATCTGTTTATGAACTCACAGAGCAAGGAGGATATAACGAGTTTCTTTCTTCTACGTGATCTTCATGTAGATACTTTGGTGTGCATTCTGGTTTTTTGCTAATTGATAAAAAGACATGTAAAAGCCCTTATTACAACTCTAACCTTGGGTTTTTTTAGGGGAAAAAAAAATCAAAAAAAAAAAAAAAAAACAAAAAAAAAAACACCCAAAAAACCAAAACACTTACTCTGGAAAAAGCTCCTAGTAAAAGCCCTTTCAGTTTACACTAATGGCTGAACAAACACTGTAGAAAAACTGATGCTTCTTCCAGAAGGAAATACATGGCAAATGAAGCTGGAATAGCTGAGTGGGTGACCACACTCAGCTGGCCAATTTACTGCTTTAGGACATTGCTGTTTCAGCAGTGACTACTGTTTAGAGAACCATTACACTGAAAGTATGAGTGAGAACAAAGAATTAATCTTGTTTTAAATTTGTATACTGGATTTGAAACAGCAGGATTTCAGGAGTTGATTCATGAACAATAGTTTGGCTACAAACAGCTAAAATTTTGGTTCTGACTATCTCACTATGTTTATTGTCTTTGTTTCCTTTATGCTGGGTGACATACATAGCAAAACTGGATAAAATAGTATTATTTTTTGTAAAAGCATGCAACAGAGATTTTTCTCAGAGCAGCAATCTCACGGTGACTCAAACTGCAGATCCCAGAGATTCACACTGGTAATATTTGTGACATTGGCCCTATGACTTACATTCACCTATATGTTACTCTGTTGTTGAAAGACTTACTTTAACACACAGCGTCGTCTTTTTTTCATGCATTTTATCTATTCTAAATGTTTTGTGTCAGCCTGTACAAATGATAACATGGAGTTCTGCTATGTATGGAATAGTAGACGAGCATTCAGAAGAGATAAGAACACTTACTACAGTAAATATTGAATTCATTTCTATAAAGTGCTAGAAAAAAAACTTGCATGAAGTAAGAATAGTGTTAGTGCTTATAAGCCATACTGAAATAGATCCAATACATGAGAAATCATGTTTGGGATTCTGGCATCCAATCAAATACTATTTTAGAGCCCTTTGTAACTCAGGAAGGGTTCTATGAAACTAATGAAGCTACATCCATGAATGATTTTCAGGACTCCTTTTGGTACACTGATATACCGCTCATTCACAAATCTTGGAAAAGAAGGGCTTAACTAATAGCTGAACAGGGATGGTTCTCTTTCTTGATGCTTTTGTTTTCAGGTGGACATGAAAAATTGCAGGACTTCCTCAGCTTTGAGTGAATAAACAGATGCACACTGATTATACCAGAAAAAAAAAAAAAAAAAGGAAACAAAACAACTTCATGAAATTTATTTGAATATTGTCCAAACAAAGGCTGTAAAATCAGATCCGGAATATATTTTGTTCTCAGGAAAAATCCTTTATGGCTAATTACCAAAGACCATGATCTGCTTCTTTTCCTGAGGAGGAAATTTTTTAAGGCTTCACTCATTATCACTCTTTGAAATGTATTTTTCTTCCTGTTGTGCTAGAATATGCTCCATGTATCTTTGCAGAATTAGGTCTCTGGCTAACAGGATGTTTCTTTAGTATTTGTTGCCATGGAGCTTCCTCTGCCTATTGAATTCACCTGGGCAGACTTCTGATGGCACACCAGAGCTGATGCAGCCTGTTGCTGACATGTGTCCTCAGTGACCACAGAGCCTCCCAAATGCCATAAGCAAAAGCAGTTCTGATCAGATTTCCTATTAAGTAATTGTTTTAAGTAATACTAAAGATTTGTTTTTTTATGGATGCTTTGTGGGATCACTGACGGCCTGAAATGCCCTTCTTGAAAGAGCAATGCTTCATCACTTTTGTTCTTTGCTGCCTTTTTCAGAAATATGCATTCAGGAAACTAACCCAAGAGTGAACATGGATGTATTTCACCGTGGCTTTCACCAGGAGCAGCAGCTCCTGTGTGGCCTGCTGGAATAGTACAGAGTGGTTTGATTTTTAAAGCCCTGGGTGGCACAGACTGGGACACCAATACATTGGCTGTTGCTTTTAGTAGATGTGTGATTTTAGAAGTTGATCTTTTCCTATTATTTTTATAAGTGTAATTCCATCATGAAGAAAAAAAAAAAAAAAAAAAAAGCCTATTTCAAGCTATTTCTCCTACAAAACAGACCAGGGCAAATTTGAAGGGAAATTTGTTTTCTTAGCATCTAAAGATATAAGGAAATCATACAGATTTTAGAAGCATGTCATAGGAAGTATTTGAGAGTGTGTTTTAAAATACATGGTTTCAAAATACTATAAAAGTATATATTTAGTTTCAAAATGTGGAGTACATTTGATTGATACTTGTCACTGTTTTCTTCTTTGCACATGACTGGGATCAAAATGCTGCTATTAGGCTTTTGGCATTCTTTTCCTAGAGAAGTCATATGGGATACCATTGCAATGTTATAATAGAAAATTATTATGTCAGTACTAACTTGGTTTTTAGTTTTTTGAAGAACATTTCAAGGACAGTTATCTCAATAAAATTCAGGGCAGCACAGAGTCAGAGAAGATGGCGAGACTTTATGCACCATTTCATGTTTTAGGGGCACAAAGGCTTCCCTTGAAAAATTTTCTCTGGAAATAGATAAGATGGTTTTGATGGCAATTAATTGACTGTGGCTATTATAGCATTTACATCACAGTATTAATGTGACTGCTGATATTTTATTTCTCAGAATCATTTTTCTTATAAAACTTGAAGGGTGCTTTATTGAAAATCATTTCCTTTCAAAATGAGAACTTCAATTTTGGTAAAGATTGGGTGAAAGTTGAGTAAAAGAGGCTTAGCAATACATGAGAAAAAGGAGGAACAAACAAAAGCTTGAAGGCTTGTCTTTCCTTGCCTCCTTTTGCTGCATAAACTCAAAGTACTTCCCAAAAATGACTTTCCTGAAATCAAATCAGCATTATTCTGCAGTAATGTTCTCAAAACCAAGCCCTTGCAGTTTGATGTTTATAGCTAGGCTGCCTTAAGTGTTGGTGTGGTGCCAGGAAGGAATTTTTCAGCCCTGCTCCGAGTTGTGTATCCCTGCTGTGTCTCCTTCCCCTTTCACCCTGGCAGTTGCACTACTCAGTCTCCATGGCAGGACGGCTCGTGGAGACAAAGCAGCAGTTTTACCCTATGGAAAGGTAATTAGCTTTCTGCTACATTTTACCTTTAGCTCTGGAGTGGAGTCCCTCATGCTCCGAGAACCAAGCAGTGTGCCATGGAGGATCAGATTAGCTCAGCCAAGGCAAAGAGGAAGGGAAATGACATCTGGCAAATGCTCACTGTTAAAACTGACTTGATGGCAACATGGAGCGGTGCCATCAGCGATTTGCACTTCAGATCTGTGCATGTATAAATTGGCAAAGAATTTCCATACTCTCAGATGTATTAACTCTGCCAGCAGCCTTGGTAATGATGAGTTAACTGTCAACCACGTTGATAGGTTTGCAATCCCCACGCTGACTAGAGGTTGTCACTGTCTTTTCTTACACCATTTATTCTGAATGAAGTTTTGCCTCAGTGCCACAAATAAATGATTGTCAGGTTGAAAAAAAAAAAAGACCTACCCAAAAGTAGAGAAGCCCGAACTGAGCACAGGGCTCAATGAAGGGTAGAGAAAAGGCCATCCTCAAGGATCTGAGGAGAGCTTGGATGCTTGTCCTTGGACACAGGCCATATGATTTATTAAAATCTGTCTCTCATGTCAGTAACTCACATGGGCTAAGCATATTTGTGGGTGAGAGTGCTACAAAGCCTTTTTGTGCTCTTGTGATTCAAGTATTTAATAAAAGAGACATGATGTTATAAATAGGAACACCATAGTTGGTAAGGACTGGGGATACAAAAGGAGATATGCAGTCTCAGTTATGACAGGAGAGCAAAGAAAAAGCAAAGAAAATATCAACTGAAACCAGCAACTTCTGCAGAAGTGCTTAATCAAACATGAACTTTGTATACAACCCATCGACAGTGGATTTGCCTCTCACAAAGTGAACAGCTTGTGAGAGGGAGCGTGCCTTTTTTGGTCACGTTTTGCAAAGGGCTGAAAATATGTGCTTAGTAGGTGTTGTGGCTTTTTCAAGTATTGCTAGCCTTTCTGTGCATTAAAAGCATTTTTGCCAGTGTTTATATCTTGCTCCTATCTCCCATCATGTGGAAACCTTCCTCCTTCCAGTCCTGTCTTCTCCTGAATACATTGTGACAATATAAATCAGGGCTTTTTTTACTGCATGGCACCTATATCCAAGAATAAAGCATAATAGACATGAGCTGGGAGAATGGATCAGTTCATTAAATCCAGCCTGGTGGTGCTGTGCTCTGATACAGACTGATAACTGATTCAAAAGTGAGCCTGTCTGGAGTGGTTTTGTTCAGACTTGTGTGAAAGATAAAGTACAAAAATAAAAGGAATCCCTTCAATTCGCACTTGTGTCAGGCAGCTTCCAGTTTATCACTGAAGATGAACCATGTCTGTTTTGAGATATTAAAACCAGGTAATCAAGTGAATTCTTCTTTTCATAATATTGAAACCCTGGCTACATTTTAGGCATGAGGTGGCACAGACTAATAGATGGCCAGCATTTCTTTTTAAGTGGAAGTCCTAAAGAAATTCTCTACATCAGGGCTTTAAGTATATGCTCAGTTAGAAGCATTTTATTAGTTTCCTAAGAGTAATTGTAAGCTCACTGGTCTGTATTTGTGCAAGTTTCTAATGAAGTCCCTAGGGTCTAAGTTACTAGCTTTTAGCTGCATTTGCACAAGTATCAGCCAACCATCCTACGCCTATTTTTGCACATTCAGGTGATAGTTATAGGCTAAACCAAACTTGTGCGTGCCATACATGGGTACAAAGGTTAGGATATGGTGCTGACACCACATTCTTATACTGGTGGTAAAGAACAATTAAACATGCAAAGTAATACAGCCCTCTTTGTTCCAAAAGAACATCTAAACTCTCATGCAAAAACCCCAGCTATTTTGGTCACCCAAATCAGGTTATCTTGTTTGTCAGCCTAAGCTTTTTGGGGTTTTGGTATTTTTTAAGGAAAAAATTAAAAAACCCTATGAAGAAAAGAGCTTGTGTTTTCTTCTTGTTTTCTAATATTTACATGTTCATAAAAATCCAAATAAGCATGCACAACACCTCTCCGTTGCAGATAAATGTGTAAATAAATGCAGCAGTGTGTTTTTCTGCTGAGAAGGGGTTAGGCATACCAGGTTGCTTTTCCCCTTGAGAAAGAAAAAACAATTTAGAATCTCTGCACATTGTTTTTACACATTGACCCTTATCCTGAAGCAGATGGGGCCAAAAACAGCATGCAGAGGGATGACTGCATGCATATGTGTTCAGCTGAAGGATTTTCACTGTACATTTCAAGGTTAGAGAACTTGGATTAACTGCTAAAAAAAAGGAATGAAACAGAATAATATACTCACAATTATTTTTCTATGCTAATCTTCTAGCCACTCATTACACCAAGGCAACATATGATAATTGCTGCTAAAGAACTGTTATGTAGAATGTTTTTCCTCAGAAAGAAAAACCAAACAGACTTACTAAAAATTCAGATGTTATTAGTGTGTGTGTATGTGGGAAACGTCTTTCCTGAGTCTTTGCTTTCTACAGACCCTATATGTGTGTACATAAAATCAAAAGCAAAGTCATTACCATTATATTTTTATAATGGAAAGAAAAAAAAAAAGACAAACTAATCATAAAAAGATGTAAGACTGAGCACACAAAAAATGAACTTCAATTGATATATTCAAGCTCTAATTTATGAGAGAGTAAAAATACTTTTTCAATCCAGATTCACAATTTTATGGTTTTAGAAACTGTAATGTTTCAAAAATGATCACTACGACTCTTAAAGAAGGATGGTATACTTAAAAAAATGCTATTATTTATACATTCTTTACAAAGTGAAAATCCAGAAGGCAATATGAAGGGCCACTGTTACATGATTAAGTGACTTCCACTCCCTTCTCTGTGTGAGAGAGAACAGGCAATCCCTGACAGATGCCTGAAAATTTACCAAGTAAATGTACTGAATCATGGTGGATCGTCAAGTGCCTTTCCTAGTGCATGGTGTAAAACAGAATAAATTGTTCCAAAACTGTGAAGGTTTTAGAAACCCAAAGCCACCATCTTTCAATAATAATATACCACCCAGAAATCATTAACAAGAATACTGTGTTTAGGTTTTTAGTAAATTCCTTAATGACGATGATGGTCACAAAAAGTAATTCCATTTAAACAATCTAATTTGTAAGTGACAAAGAAATAACTACTTCAAGGCCTCTATTAGAAGGTGAAGTATGCATTTTTCACACCAAATGTCTAAAAAGAAAATATCTTTTTCGTTATCACCACTTGGAGAACACCTGGAAGCAGCCCAGGCTCCAGCATCTTTATAGTTTCAAGATTATTGAGCATCTCTATTGAGCTGCTTGAATGAAAGTTAAGCAATAAAGCCACACTTTTCACTTTAAATTAAGGTTCTGTTTTGTCATGAACAACAACTTAAAAAATTCTAGAAATTAATTTTGAAATTTTGTCTTCAAACTAAATAAGAAACTTTTTGGACAAGCGAAAGTTCTTCAAACCTCATAGCACTTCCACTTGCAGAGAAAGCTAATTCCTTCACAAAACAAAATGTGTAGCTCCTGTAAGATTTCCACTATTCATATGAGAAAATCCATAGGGGTAAGCTAATTTAGAAAGGAAGCTGATTAGCCATTACGAATAATGAAATAAATCAACCATGCAATCTGGAAAAAGCTTGAAAGTACTTCTTGAAATTGATCTGGCTTTTGGGCTGGCTTTGGTTTCCTGGCTTCTTTTCCTGAAAGTGACTTTTATAGCTTTTAGTAATGGCTGTGATTTTAAGTATGTGAATTGAGGCCAGTCAGTTTCTAGACTGAGTTTTCACTCTTTACAATCAGCTGATAAGAGATGCCACAAACCATCACAAAGTGATTCTGAAAACATAAATTTCCCTCTCATGCTGCAAGGAGCACAGCTAGGTAGCATCCAGTGAAGATAAAGTAAGATAACAAGACTACAGGTACCATCCCACTGTGGGCTTTATGGGCTCAGAGGGTTTAGTCTCTGTCAGGGCAGTCATTAAGTTGGCTGTCACGAAAATAATCTGTCATTCACAAGTAATGACAGATCATCTCAGGAGTGGAGGGAGATTTTCCCGGATCAGTTTTAGAACAGGTCTTTCAAAAGCCTCCTGTGGGGTACCTGATAACACGGTTGAGACTGTGCTGCTACAAGTTATGTAAAATTTGCCAGTGGGCTTCATCTCACTCATCCCTTGTTGATATGTGCACAGGAACCTCCAGGTACAAGCAAAAACCCTATCAAACACGAGAGATCTATGGAACTTTCTCTGTGGAAGTGTTGCTTTGCTCACTAAAACCAGAGGTCTTAGTCGATGCGGGCAGAGGCAGGCGATGCCGTGAGGCCAGGGTCCAGACGTCCGGCAGGGCTGAAGGCAAAAGCAGGGCCTGACCCCCATACCCCGGTCCACAGCCCCAACTCTGCTGCTCGCCGCTCGGCCGCGTTCGGGCTCGGCGCGGGTGGCGGCGCCGCCGCGCCCGGCGCTGCCGGAGGGAGATGCTCGCTGTCACTTTCCCTCTTCCCCACGCACCGCCCCCTGCCCTCCCCCGCGCCCGCCGCCGGCGCTGCCCCGTCCCCCAGCGCCGAGCGCTCCCCGCCGGCAGCAGGCAGGGCAGGGCGGAGCGGAGCGGAGCAGGCAGGGCAGAGCTGGGCTGGGCAGGGCCGCTCGCCCGCTCCTCGGCATGGCCGGGCGCTGAGCGGCGCCCGCCGCCCC
>JACBWW010000017.1:16293192-16483236 GCA_020086605.1 Lanius collurio | reverse complement strand
TCGGCTCGGCTCGGCTCGGCTCGGCTCGGCTCGGCTCGGCTCGGCTCGGCTCGCCCCGGCTCGGCTGGGCTCGCCCCGGCTCAGCTCGGCTCGGCACGGCTCTGTCCCGCCGAGGGTCTCGGTGCCCAGCCACCCGCTCTCCTCGCCAATGGTCCAGAGCGACATGTCCAAATCGCCTCCCAGCCCCGCGCAGGAGGTGCAGATGGAGCTGCTGGACAACCCCCTGCCCGCGGCGGCGGCAGCGCAGGTAGCGCGGGGCTCGACCGGGGCGGCGGCGGCAGCGGGGCGGGGGCGCGGGGCAGGGCGGCGGGGCTGCCGGAGCTCCCCGTCCTTCAACTTCGGTCACCGCCGTCGGGAAAGTTTGACGGCTCCCCTAAGACGCCTGAAACCCCTGTCTTCGCCCCCACCCTCAAATGCTGTTTGATTACATACACGGGATGCTCTCTGCCGTAGAAGCATCGTAAGTCAAAAGAACCTTGCGGTAATTTGGCGGATGAATATGTAAGAATACGTTGCTGTTAAGCTGCTCTTCTGTACGTGTATTACCCGCAGGCTACGGCTGTTCTTCCCTGTTCCAGTAACCTGTTGTTTCTGTACCTGATGCTTACCACACACAGCTGAAACCTCCTTCATCTGTTCCACGGGCTGGTCTGTAGGTGAGGGAAGGCGATTCACGCCAGTTGTTCATGAGGAATTTTGGGGAGGCTGAAGGTGTTGACCAGGCTGCAGATTTAAGGTGCTCAATTTCTGTGCAGAGGGTGGTTGTGCAGTCATGTCAGAAATTTTAACAACTCAGTTCATGTGCACAGTGTTCAGGTGGATGGTTGATGAGAAGGAGGCAGGGTAAGGCACACTTAGTGAAGACTTTATATTTTGAAAGGTTGTTTCTGTTTAATATATGAATGTTGCATAATATCTTCGAGTTTGCAATAGTTGGCTACAAAGACTTCAGAGTGCTGTTTTTAAACCCAGTAAAAGGGTGGTAAAATCTGATTGTGTGCATTTCAGATTACAAACATGCACGGTCTTGTAAGGACAGAGGTTTTTTTTCCTTTGGGGTGCAGTTTTTACTGTTGCTGCCAAAGTTATCTCTGATGCTTTGTTTGAGAAGGTGGACCAGCTTCGTCCAGAAGTGTTTGATTGACAGAGGAAAATGCTGTCAGTCTGTGAGCAGTCTTGGTGATTGATCTTACTCAGGCCCAGTGACAGCAGAACAAAATCCAGGCACTGAAGCAGAGACTAGATTGAACTAAAAAAGTGTCTCTTTGGATGTGGATTTGTCTGTAGCCTCCAAGCACAGAACAGACATTTCAGTCGGGCCGTATGCTTTGCCAGCTTCTCTGGAAAGAGTGGCAAGGGAGCTAATTTCTGACCTACAAATCCCACCTCCCCCCTTTTTATATCTTTTCAGCCCTAAGCACGGAATCAGCAACTGTCAAGTCATATGGTGCCTCTCTGCTGTGGACAAATGTCAAATACTGATCATAAAATTGATTTCTCACCCCTCCTTTTTACTAGGCTTAAAGAACCTCTGTTTAGAGAGGAAGAATAGTTTGCTAACACCCACATTATTTATGTTTCAGGTAATGCATTTATATTCTGTTTTATAAAACAGATTTCTAAACATTCACAGTCAAAAAGATTCACTTTTTAAGACAGTAATAATGCAGCTTTTTGGCTCGGGGATGTTTTTCAGTTTTTGGAATCAAAGTCATTAGTCAGAACAGGAATCATCTTCTCAATAGGTACTAGTTTTAGTCATACATAAACCTTTGGTATAGAGGAAATAAGATTATGAAGACAAAAGAACCCTTTGTCTGCATAATAATACAAGTTAAGTCCTTAGCAAGCACTCCATTTAGAGACAATTCTTTTGATTTGGATCTTTGTTCCATGAACATTTAAAAAAATCTATATTGTAAAATCTTGCTGCTTCAGAACACACTCCCAATGAGAAGGAGAGGCTTAATGAGGACATGTGAATCATCAAGTAGATTGCCTGCAGGTACTTCAGTAACGTGTACCACTATCTTTTTCACTGAGGTACTTGAATCTCAATCCTAGAAACATTTCCTGCCAAATAATCTGTCAGGAAAATATAAAAAAAAAAAAACCCAACACGCAAGCTTATGGAGTGATGTCACTCCTAAAAGTGTTCACACTGAAGTGCTTCTTCTGGGAATTATGCTTTAGTGAAATATTATTGAAGAGCCTTTGTAGAGTGGTACCAAGTATCAACACTTCTCTTATACAAGAATTTTACTTTAGCAAAGCTGAGATTTCTCTTAACCTATCCTAACATCATGGTCAATAACTTGAATTGTGGCTGTCAGTCCATTTTGGCCAAATGTGTCACCATGTGGCAGAGGAGTGAATGTAGTTAGCACTCTAGAAGTAGTTCACTTAAAAGGTAGTTAAATATGTGAAATATTGTCATATAGCATCTGTGTAAAATCTAGTTCTTATTTTCATAATGCATTCTTGTAACAAGATCTGCAAACAGAATAAAATCTCTTTGGGTGTTGATCATGACAGTTACACTGTATTTTTCCAGGGAACTTTTTGCAATTGTGGTAAGATATTGGTGTATTTTTCTGTATTACCTAAAATTCTGTGGCTTTTAGGTCCACATTACTGTAGAAACATAGTCCTAGTTATAGTTCAGAGTGATCTTGGTCTAAGATGGATCTTGGTCTTGGATGGAATTGCAATATAGCTTCAGATGTCCAGTTTATCCAGACAAATCTGCGTGCCAACAGTTACAATGTGGACTTACCATGTCCAGATATATGTCAGTGCAAAGTGGTAGTTTTAGGTGTGGCCCTTTTGTAATAAAATAAGCATTTGGCTTTATGAAATCATAAAAGAAGCAAACTGTTCAAATAGATCAGTGTTTGGTGATCAGTTTTTTTTTTTTTTTAATCAACCCTAATCTTCTTTTTAGTTCTTTATTTCAAGAACCCCTTTATTTTAGGAATCCAAATTAGTGGAATATTCAGTTTAATAATTTTAATTAACCCAGATACTATTCTGATTTTTTTATAATACAACATAGCATATTAATGTCTTTCATGGTAACTTTTAGTCTCTCTTCTTTTTTCCCCTCCCTCCCATGTAATTTTCTTATGATCCTACTTCAAAGTCCCTCAGTCCTCAAAAATCATTAGATTCAATTTCTATTGCTGTTTTCTCATCACAAAGCTTCCTGTGCTGTGCATTAGGGACAGTCATAGCAAATCAGATGAGTAAATTACACAAATATTTTTCAAAGAAAACATAATGAAAACTTCTGTCAAGCCACTACAGACTACCTTGTGGAGGGAGAAGGTATCTTACACTGGATGAATTCTTCCCTATTCCTCATAATTTTCCTCCTGTTCTTTTTCTTGCCTGCTTATGCATCATCTGTCAGTGCACGTCCTAACAACCTGACACATTTTAAGTGAAAGCAATTCTCATCTTGATTGTTTTCTTCAGCTCTTTCACCTGCATTTAGATTTCCTCCATTCCATGGTACTGCTAAGTGCTTCTGCCTTCCAAGTCTAAAAGGTTTCATCATCCCTGGAGTGCTTGGCTTGTTTTCCAGTTTGCAGTGCTGAAGGTAAACTGAATGCATGAGGCTTGTTCAGATTTCCTTCTGTATCAACTACAATTGATATTAAGGTGAGGTTTAGAGTGATGTGCCTGTGGTGACTCCAGAAAATCAGCTTAGTTACAGGCCCTTACTCTGGCTCTTGTCCTTCCTGAGTCTTCAGCTACCCTCTCAGTTGCATAGCACCATCCCTTCACTGCCTGTCTTGTGGTAATGAGGAATGGGTGAGGAATGGAAAGAACATCCAGAGATTTATTCTCAGCGGATTAATCACACTGCCCTCTGCTGCTTTCAGCTGAGTTGATTTATCACAATTCATACTATGTTTACCTGTTCTTCAAACAAACATTTTGCAACTGTGTATTTCCCAGTACTGACTTGCAAGAATACTTTGTAAGCCATAAACAAACAAAATTGATATCCCTTTGCTTCTTTAATAACAATACCCATTCATTGTAGAGGTATGGAAGGCTTTACTCTCTTCTGGCAGCATCCCTAGAAGCCAGATCCTATGTGGTTGCAATTCAGTCGAGCGTATACAAATGGAGAAGAGAAAATCCAATTCCATTCATTGGACTTCCTCATGGCCCTCAGCAAGGGGTAGTGTTTTCAGATGTGGTAATCTCCTTTCAGTGTTGTATTCCTTACTGACAAAAATAAATTTTAATAGTCCTTCACTGAAGAAAGCCCTTCAGGTTTCAGCTATTACTTTTCTGATGATTCTCCTCTGCTCTTTGGCATTTTTTTGCATTATCCTGTACTCAAGCAGAGAAAGGTTATTTTGCATACTCGCCTCTTCCAGACATATTTTCTAGTCAGGTATTATACATTATCAGCATAAATGGGATATAATAGTTGTCCTTTACATTATCCTAGAGTGTAAAATCCCTCTGAAACAGTTCAGCAGTTTCAGTCCTAACTTATTTGTGTATCTGGTAACCATGTTCTAGATGCAATCTCTGGTTTTGTTTTGTCTGTGTGGATGAAACGTTCCTGTGCTATTCTGGCTGGAGTCTCAGTTACTTTTCTTCTGCTTCTTTTACTCAGTCCTTTCCTGTGCCAAGATAGAAGAGTTTAAAAATCAAGGAACCTGCTTCCAAGGGCTTGCGTTGGTCTCTGTCCTCAGGGTAGCAGACCAATAGCAGAGGGAAGCTGCCTCATAGTTGGCTGTTGGTCCTGCAGGCATCCTTCTGTCACAGAGTCAGATCTCTTTCTGTTTGCTTGAGTCAGTAAAATACAGAAGTCCATGGAGAGCAGGTGGGGAGGTACAGACACGTGGCCTACAACTGTAGTTGCCAGTTTTTAAAGGCTGCAGGAGGCACAGTGGGGTTTGGGCATGAGCTTCAGCACCTTCTGCTGTTGTGTGCTCCTGTTTTGCTGAGTTGGGAGCTGACATCTTCATCACTGGCATTACAAATAGATGTGGAGCAGGTTTGCACCAAGGTGGGTTTCCAAGCCACCGGGGAGGAGGAGAGCCAGCCAAGTTCCCAGCTTCTTGTCTGGCAGGTGGAAACTGCCAGATGACCTGGTCTGAGGCCAGGATGAACACACTGGGAGATGGCTTACAAGTGTAGGAACTGGTGAGAGTAGGGCTGTTTCTAGATGCTATATTGGCAAGGCTTTATCACAGGCCAGCAGAAAAGAACATCTAAGGTTTAACCATTACGGATTGCTCAGCAGAAATCAGTTTGTTTTTTGTTTTAATGGGGAAAAAGAAACATCTGTCAAATATTTATGTATTATATTTAAAACTTTTGAGAAGTAAATTATTTGTGGAGGTTTGAGGTTTTTTGTTTGTTTGTTTGGATGGATTTTATTTTGGTGACAGTGTAGGATTTTATAAAATGACTGTGAAATGGACTTTGCAGACTCATCCCTGTAGCTTGGGTGAACTTGATGACTGTATATGGAGATCCTCAATATGATAGAGGATTCCTGATGGGAAGTCCTGTTATTTCTGAGTTTTGTCCCTATAGCAAATGTTGTTTGTTTGGAAAAATCCAGGTTTCGAGACCTAAGCTGGGGATTCTTTTCTGCTATGGGAACACGAGTCTGTGCTCCTCAGGCAATGTCTTTGCTGTGGGTATGTCACAGAGCAGAGTTCCTGTCACAGGACTGCAGTGATGTTGACCATTACGGTGACTCAAAACCCCGCCCCTGAGGTGGAGGCAAGCCAGGATATATTACTGTATCCTACCTTGCCCTCTTGCCCTGGTTCCCATCATGGAAGGGAGCTATGGAGCAATGGGGAGCACATCACCAAGGTCTGTGTACATCTTCCAGCCCTTGGCTGTGTGGTCAGAAGCCTCTACTTCTTTAAGAGCTTAGTATGATTTCTGGTGCAAACATCAGAAATACTCATGTCTTTTTTATGTTTAGTGAGGGTGGGGTGGCTGCAGCTATGCAGCTGATGCTGGAGGGTATCATTTCTGAGGGGTGGCAAGCCTGGCCAGTGGCCAGAGAGGGCCCAGGGGGCCTGACCTGTAGGAACATTTGTTGCCTTGTTGTAAGGAATTGCTTAAAGTGGCAGTGGCTGTTCTTTTAAGGAGAGGATGGAGCTGGGTGTGTATATTCTGCACTACCCTGACGTGCTATTCCGGGTGTTGTACATGGACATCCTTACCTATTTTTGAGCCTTTTGCATGCGAAGGAGAAATACTTTGTGCGTTTTTGCATTTCTGACGTTCTAGCAATTCTCTAATCCTACAGGGGGTTACTTTTTATCTTTAGGTGTTCTTTTGATTTTTGTAGTTGATCACTTGCTACATCTGAGATGAGATTAGATTCGTTGTAGCTCTGAAATTTTGTTTTCTGGGTTTTTTTCTCCAATTTATTTCTTGTATCTTTGTTTGAAGACCTGACTTGGTGTCAGTGACTCTGCTGCCTAAATCATTTGTACCCTTCTTTCATGAGACCAGTTTTTAAGGTTTTACCTCTGCCACCTGCCATCAGTCTCAATGACTGCTGCTATTCTACCTGTGATAGTTAAGGTTCAGACTCATCCTTTGCATAATCCTCACCACTTCTTTGCTATAAAATACCATTAGAGTAGTTACTAGTGAAGGGCACTTTAAGACTCTCAGTGAAGATCAATTCCCTGGTTGTAGATAGTTGGTAGTTTTAAATGTTTTATATTTCCTCTTCCAGATGATAGTATTTTGGCTACAGGGATAAACGATGCCTTCTGCTTGTCATGTGTGTTACAGGATTAAATGTTACAGATGCATGTTTTTTATGTGTTGAGACAGAACCTCATTAAAATTAAAGGGTTTCACTGAGTGACATTGATCTCGCCTGTTCACAATAACAAGTAATTGTATATAAAACTGTTAATTATCAGAAAACTGCTATGAACGATTCCACATTTCATTTGATTACATGGGTACAATACAGGTTGTACAATATACTTTCTAATCAGAATTGGAAAGCAGAGTCTTTCTTGGCTTTGTTAAGACTTGGTTGATGAAATGATTTTTACAAAACTACCTTAGTTTGTTTTTGGTTTTGGTTTGTGGGTTTTTTTTTGGTAAGGTTTCATGTTGTTGTCCAGGTATTTTAATGTGTGTGTTTTATTTCTCTTCTCTGGCAACTCAGCCATTTTTAAAAGAATTTCACACATCTGACTAATAAACAAAGCTACACTTTTGATCTTGTAAACACTTACATATATTTATGTTTGTGTTAGATGTTCTGCTAAAATCCACGAGAACGTTACTGTCAGCAGACTTTTTATATAAACAGGCTTGTTCACAGGGCTGGAGTCAGTGTATTCTGATCAGCTGGGGAAAATTATGGTGTGCCAGCCCTGCCCTGCTGGGTTCTGAGGTTGCCACCATTGAGCACTGGCGACATCACTGGGGTGCTGAGGCATTTGCTCTCTGGTGGTTGTTCTGTTAGGTACAGCTACCACATAGGTTAAGAACGCTGCCCCGTGTTGCTGCTTTTACTGGCCAACGTCCTCATGTCGTGATTCAGCCCTTTATTTTTAGCTACCTAATTGCAGCCAACTGCTGCACAGAACACAGATAAAGGAATGAATTTTAGCATGAAAATCACAGTAACATATTGGGGAAAAATGTTCTCTTTTTTTTTCTGAGAATTGAAAGTACCTGATCATTACTTTTTGGGTTTTTTTGGTCAAAGGCCTCCTTCTTGCATTAAGATCTTATAGAAAAAAAATACACAGGCATTTCTGACTGTGGGAATAAGCTTGAAAGGTGTGGAAGACAAATGTAGTCCCTGATCAGCATAGTTTAAAATAATGAGAAGAGTCATCATATCCCAGTTTTCCCACATACCAAAGTTGTCCCCCCTTCCTCTGAAAGTGGTCTGTGCAAAGAAGCAGGTGTGAAACTGACTCTGCCTACAATCTGTAGCCACAGCCTGCCATCATGTCAACAGGTTTTTGTGTTTAAAGTTAGTATGTAGCTTATGCTTCTGAATAGTTTTCAAGAAATGTGTACTTTGCTGTGCACAAAAATCCTCCTCAAACTGAAGAATTAAGGTGAGTTTCAGCCTGAGCTGCATTTGCTGTGATGTTGCCAGAAATTAATGCTTTAAGTCATTGCTACACAGATAAAATGCATACTTCTCTGTGCTTGTAACATTTTCTTTTTCTGCTCTTATCTGTTTTATCCTTATCACTTGAGACTCAGCCCCTCTTTTGCCTTTCTCATAATTTTTTGTATTCTCAAACTGAGCACTATGATACTTTAAATAAAATAAATATTGTAGAAACTGGATACAAATACAAAATATGTGACTGTGAAAGAGCATATGTGTACATTTTTTAATTATCTCCTTGGGAATTACACAATATTGTACTGTACACCATTTATGAAATTGCTAAGATAGTGTGATCTTCATGTAGATGCATTATATGCTTGTACTCCTTTATAAATGTTAGAAATTCTTCATTTTTTTGTAAGTATATTTCTGTATTCTTCCACAAAAATTGTAGGAAAGGAGTTCAGAATGTTTGTGGGTAACCACAGTCTGTTAACTCAATAGGAACCATTCATAACAGGTTAATTTGGATCTAAATATGTTGTTTTATTTGAAGAATACTGCTGTCTAAGATACTTTTTATGTATTTTAGGTACTTTGATATTATATTAGGTGGAAGAGTATATTAATTATATTAGGTTCAAAAAGATGGTTCTGGTTGAACTGTCTATTATAACTGGAAAATATTTTTAACAATTTGCTTGTAACAGTGGTTCCAATCTACTTATTATTCTTGCTGGTCTAGGAAGACCATTCCATTACTAAAAAAATCTTCTATTACAAAAGATTCCTTTTAGAAATGCAACCATCTAAAACTATTCCTGATTGAAATTTAATTTGGTATTTTGAGACCTGCTGGGTTACAGTTTTAGACTCATCAGAAAGTCCTATTTTCACGCCCATAATGTGCAGCATGCTGTTTTTCTTACAGTTCTGCCCTAACCAGCAGAATGTAGAATCAGTTGGGGTGGGGTGCCTTTCGAAATTTCTTATATGGCTGTTTTGCAGTTTAGAAAAAATCATATGAACTTGGAAATATGCCTTTCTCATAAATCTGTTTTTTGGGGGATACAACAGTGCTCTTGTAGGTCATTGGTTAATGACATAACAGATAATTACTTTTGCTGAGGGTGAGTGTCCAGCTGACAGAACTATTGTTTCTTGAGTCATCCTTTCTAAAAGATTGGTGTATTAGATTTCAACCAGTGCTCCAAAGTTGCCCAGCATCAACACAGATACAGTTTGAGATTGTTCTCTTGCATCTCGTGGAGGCAAGGTACCTGGATTTGTCAAATGATCTGAAGTTAGTAGTGGCTCTCTGCTGTCCTCCTCAGATACTCTTAGATTGCAAAATATTCATCATACTCACCATATGTATTACTGCTAACAACAGCACTCAGATTTTGAAGAAACTATATTAAAAATCTGCCAGTATGGGATTTTAAGTGTTTCAGCCTGCACTGGAGCCCACTGTTCCCTGCCATGAGAACCAGTCAGGCCAAGAGCTCTGAAGTTGCCCAGCCAGGATGTGGTGTTATGGCACAGTTTACAGTCTACACAGTTTGCACTCATTTACACAGAAATAAGCAGTTGCAAATAATATAGTTTTGACCCGTTTATTTTTTTTTCTCCTTGCAATTTATTGTAGAGATATTTATTTGTGATCCACATTCAATGTACAGAGCAAATAGCTTTTTGTGGACACATGCTTGCATTTGCTTTGTTTTTAAGCCATGATTTTATGTGTTTGTAAGCCACAGTTTCAAAGTTTTGTTTCAGCCAACTGTAGCTTTCTCCTGATGTCTCTTTAAATTCCTAGTAGATAAAAATGATGCCTTGCTTTTTAGTTGCATATTATCCCTTACCCAGTTATAAATATAGTCCTTTTTTATAGTTATACTGCTTTCACTTTCTTGAACTTACTGTAAAAAAAATATTAGTGTGAAATCTCCCTCAGCTGTAAGATTGTGTCTCAACCAGCAAGTTGTTTTTCACTTCTTGCCCTTTAATGTTCCCTCAGCTGACTTGGCTTATAGCTGTGCTGTACTGGAGACTGCTTCAGTACCTCCTTCCCTACCTTGTTTATTTAAACTAGCTGCACAACAAACTGTACTTTTTAATCACTGTGACTTGGAGGAATAATTCTACATCTCTGTGAGTCTATAAATGGTTTTCCAAACCCAAATGTGAAAAAACCCCTACAACAGCAAAACATTTAGAGCTCATTTGACTGGGCCTGGTGAGCACTTGCACATACATCCCATCAGTTACTTACTAAATATGTGCTTATTGATTGGCACAAAGCTGATAATCTGAATCCCTGCTAGCCTAGGAGACACAGGAAACTTTCTTTGCAACACAAACTAATGTTGTAATTCTGTTTCTCTAATCTATGTTTTCTTTATTGTTTTGTTTGGTTTTTTTTTAACAGTCTTACGGTAAAGGGGCAAGAAGGAAAAACAGATTTAAAGGATCAGATGGGAGTACATCTTCTGACACTACCTCCAACAGTTTCGTACGCCAGGTATGGTTTTTTCAGCTTGTGAAAGACTGGATGGTTTGCTGGTGTAAATGTTCAAAATGTAATTTTTAATTTTTTTTTTTTTTGGTAAGTTGTTGAATCAGAGTGATGCTGTAGTCTGAAAAATAGCAGAAGTCTCTTCTGGCACAATGAAAAATATTTGGTTGCTATTGTTTTGATCTTGGCATAAAAATACTTTTTTATTTCTCATTCATTTCCATGTATAGTAGTTATCCTTATTTTTGTTACTCTAATGCCATCAGGTGATTAAAGCTGGAGGAGGAGACAGAGTCTGATGGAAGTGCCTAAAATGGCAACACGTGGAAGTAAAAATGAAAACCCCAACAATCCTCAGAGTTTTCCTGCTTAAAATAGTGCTGCATGAGGCAGTGTTAACCTAGACGCTTTCCTCCCACATCCTAGTGTTATTTTAAGGCCGGGTTGGAGGGGAAATCCCTGGCAGCATTTGTCCCCATTGCACTGATGCTGGAAAGAGCCTGTAGAAGATGGGGTGGTGGTGTAGGCTCCCATGCCCTGGTGTCTTTGTGTCTCCTTCAAAGGGAGAGATCCTAGTGGAACCTCATGGGGCTCCCAGACCAGTGTGGGGGCTTGGAGGACAGCTCAGTCTGGCCTCAGCAGAGGGTATCTGGAAGTGTATCCAGAGCCCAGCAGGGCTGTGGCTGCAGGACAGTGCTGCAGAGACTGTGCTTCTGAGGGTGCGGTCAATGGGCGTGTGGTTGACAAGTGGGAGAGCAGAAATGGTACCCAAAGCACCACAGTGACTGAGCCTGTGCAGAGTTTGAAACAGAGTTCTTAATGCCCAGGTGATTTAAGTCATGATGTTGTCAGTGCAGACTTTGCCATCTTTTTCAGAGAGGTTCTGGAATTTGGGAGCTTTCGTAGCAGAGTTTTTTGTTTTGCCATAAGCAGGCATCACACCTCCTTCTCTACTGGCTTGTTTTGCACGTTCCTTCATCCCAAAACATTTAATGACTCCACAGATGTTGCACTGATTGTATCAATACACATCTTCTGTTTACAAAATTCTTCGACTTTGTCCTGCCATAATTGTATTGGTAGGTTTTGTGGTAGGCTGTGGATTTCATAAAATCGGGCCCTTATTACATTTCTGTGTCAGTTGGACACAGATATGCAATATTAATTGAGCAGTAAACAATATCAAGGTGGAAACCCTGGATCAAGTAAATTATTTGTTTGGGATATTTTGTTCTGTCTTAAAATACTGTGAAAAAATCCAGTCGCAGTAGTGGTTGAGAGTGGTTGAGCAACAGGATCTCCCATTTCCAAGGAATCTTTGCAAGGAATTCTGTGTTGCTGTTTTCCTTAGCTCCTTCTGGATATTCAATTCAGCCTGGAACATTTTTAGCAAAGTATGAGTGTTTATTTTACACCAGCTGCACATGCTTCTTTGCCTTTTTGTTTACCTAAATGAAATCTGAAGTTAGTCTCAAGGATCCTCCTTCTTGCTCCTCTTGTCATGGTGGGGAGCAGCAAAAGGAGGGTCCACAAGGAGGTGGATCATCAAACAAAGTAGTGATGTTGAGGTGGGCTTGTATAGTCATGGGAGATCTGGTTGTCTCTACAGATGGTGAGGCATGATTTATCAAATCTCCAAAACTAGCATAGAAAGCAGGGTTGGTGAGCTGTAGTCTTAAGTGTGTCTATAACTTTCTGAGGGCTCTAAAGGGAGTGTAGCCTCAAGTGTAGATTTTGCAGAAGAGATTTATATATTTCCCTGAAATAAATGAAAATTTAGTAGTTACTTGAGTGATGTATTACAAGTGATTGAAAGATGATTAGGCTTCTGTGAAAAATCAGAGATTTCATAGATAGCTGAAGCAAAACTCAGTTTTGAAATGGTATTGTCACTGAAGATAATGAAGGGATGTTAATGGAGAAATGAATTAATGAATAAATACATTATATGAAATTATCCAGAGTAAATTTTAAAAAAATCCCCACAAAACATTCCTAGCAAGTAATGTCCAGGCAGAGCTGTTCAGGATGTAACAGATAAAAGAGAGAAATGCCTCTTTACAGTTGCTGCTGAGAGGTTTGTCTCAGAACTTGGATTGTGCCTTCAACAGGCTTTCCTGCTCTGAGTCTTCTCCTGGGACAGCTTGGTTTCTCTTGCACTAAGGAAGAATTGCTACCAACATGACCAGGGTGCCCGGTGTTCCAGATATTAAACAGAATGGGGGCAGAGTTTTCTGCTGCTGTGCCCTCTCCAGAAACTCTCTTGGTCTACATACTGTTTGTCTCTGGCTATCTTGCAGGATATTTTACATGGTATAAATGAACATAACTGATTTGCAGTAACCATTTATTTGCAGGGGAAAAAGTAAATGCATTAACTTTTGTTTCTCCAAGATGGATGAAAATTGCAGAAAAGCAAGGCAGACATACAAATTTAAACCCTATAGAGTCAATGATGTTCATTTCCTGTTATTTTATTTTAGTGCTCTCTTAAAACCAAGAAGTCAGTTCTTCCTTAAAAAGGGATTTGTGGAGTTATTTGACAGTGGTTTTGATCTAGACATGGGATGCACACAACCTGTTTGTTTCAGCAGTGCTTATGATGCCTATAGCTGCCTTTTGTTTCTCCAACCTCCTTTCCCTCCCTGAGTTCCTGTTTCCTTTTCGTTTACATCTTAACTTGTCCTGCAACTTTTATGTGCATCTCTACAAGTATTCCCCTCTGAAGTGAAGAAGGAATCCTGGCATTGTCCTGAGAATTTGTCACTGAGATGTGTCTGCATTCCTCTTAAAGAAGAACGAATGTTTGGAAGGAAGGTGTCATATTAAGCTGTGGGAGCTGTGAGCGGTGTGTAGGTTCTTGTCGTAAGCGTCAATGGAAAGTGGGTATTTCCTAACAGAGAAATATATTGTGGCTGGATAAAAGAAGACAAATATATCTAGTCCTAAGGAAATGTTATGCACATTGAAGGCAACTGAGGTATTTGGCAAGAGCAAGGAGATAGGATTCAGTCTTTTGAACCCACAGAGCTGCTGGGCATTTAAGTTAAAGCTGCTGCAGGAGGGAGGGACTTCATGTCTGTTGCTAACATTGATAAAGCTTTATTATCTGTGTTTTAGTATTTCCTTAAGGACATACTCCAGTATGTACCTGGCAAATTTCCTGCTATGTATACAACATGCTACAGTAATAAAAATAATGCCAACTTTGTTCTCTCTCCTTCAAATGAAACCAAGTAACATTCAAATTGCTTGAAAACGCCTGCTGTTATATAATAAGAATGAAATGTGCTCTGCACAGCCCTGTGTGCAATGATCTTTTCCATTAAATCTGTTTTGTGGAGTGCTGAAGTAGAGCAGAGCAATCTATCCAGTATTGTTTCTAATGTGTATAAAAGAAGGCTTAAACTGGAGCAAGAGCATCTGTATATAATATACAAATTAAAACCCCATTCTCTTCAATCCAGTTAAAGCTCCTTTGTGCTGTGAATTTTATGTATTGATATAGATTTTTATTTTAATTTTTACTTGTGACACTATAAAAGCTATGAGATTTTACAGTAATGTTTTGGATCATGTTCTATTTGTTTGTTACAAAAAAAAATGTTTGTTTAGCTTTGTCTCTGGCATATTATTGATGATATTTGAGCTTAAAAAAATAACAACAACTTGGCTTTCTTTTTATTTGCTAGCAGCTAGTGCTTGTCTTTTCAATAGCAGGAGAGGGAAATTCTTTCCTCCCTGTTTTCTTGTGAAGTTGTATTGGCAATTAAGCTGTGTATTTGAAAAGCAGAAGCATCATTGCACACCAGTCAGCTCCTAACTGAATATAATCAGTTGTCTTTAGGGAGCTAAAGGACATTGTGTTATATAGTTTTCATCATCTTTTTTGAGCTTTGGAATGATAAGAAGCTTGTTCTTAGGGTTAGTTATGAAAGAATGAATTGGATCTGGTCTCTAGTTGTTGCCATTTTGATTGATGCTTGGTAATGATTTTGTTCCCGAGGGTTTCTTCAAAATACGGATCAGACAAAATAGTTTGCACACGACACTGTGGCACTTCCCAGGAACATTATTTTAAGCAAATTGCATGTTCCGATAGCATTACATATTTTGTGGCTGTGCTTCTGGACCTGTCTTTGTCAAGGTTTTATTTTAAACCTTAATGATTAATCACAGAGGGAGACTAAGTTGTTGGGATTTTTATGTATTGCAAAGGCAGATTAGATTGTGAAATAGGCTGTTGTCTATGGACTGGCTTACAGAAATATTTAAGGTTTTACAAATCTGTTTTTTTTCCTTTAAATATTGGCTTGATGCCTGTTATACTGTGTTCACTCAAAAACACAGCTATAAATAATTATGTAGAGAATTCATTATTCTTCTACTTTCCTCTAAGGATGTTTGCCTAGCTGTGTAATTACCTATTGAATTTTATGAATGGTAAAACGAAGATTTGCTCTAAAAACCAATTTGAAAACACTGACTTAGTTTATAAACTAGCTTATAAACATGCCTCTTAATCTTGATTTCACCAGAGAACTGGGCCGTGTCAGAAGTGTGTTCCTCTTCTTTTAATTGTGTTTTTTTCTTGCAGATGCAGAGCTCAGATTTGATTTTTAATTTTTTTTTTTTCATTTTTGTGAGGGGAAGAGCTTATGTATTCAGCTCATAGATGCGGCCTACCAGTGAAACTATGCATTTACAGGCTGAGCCACAAAGAGCTTTTACCCATAACAAAATGAGGTATGTGAGGCATTTTTAGAGGTATTGTGCAAATACTGATTGTAATACATAAAAATATATACCTACTGCTCAGCTTAATTTTCTCATCTCCTATTTCTGATGCAAATACCTGGGGTTGTTTTGTTAGATTCAGATTTTTTCTGGTCTCCTTCTGTAGATTTCGATGAAAGCCACAGCAGTGACACTTGTGGCCTGTGCTTGCTACTGTGGTTGCATTGAAGCCTTTCTCCAGTGATACATTCTAGAACGTCTGCTTATTTGAAACACATTAAAACTGTTGTTTCATGGGGAATTGATAGAATTGTGGTGCCCTCTGTTTTTTGTAAGTTATTGAAAGAAATGCTTTGCACTTGGATAAAGCCACCTCACAGTGAGGTTGGCACGTGGAGTGTGATGTCTGTACTGCTTTGTTCTTCTGGTGTTAGTGGAAGGAACCAAAATTTCCTCTGAAGGCCAGTGTATGACTTTAAATCATGGGCAGGCAGTGTAGTTTAGGATGACCTGCTGTTTGTATTGAGCAATGTGAATCAGTTTTTAGTCCAATCCAGTGATACTGCCTTTATTGTGATCCTACTCTAGGAGTAGTACTATTATGGGAAAGCCACTGGTTTGTTATGTATTTCTTGTATGAAGTATACCAAGTTCACAGCAGGGGTGAAGAACTTAGAGCAGTGCAGGGATTCATAATGTCAATTCAGCTGTTGATGTAGAGTTTCATTTATGGCTCATAAACAAATAAATTGTTCTCAGTTCCTCAGTCATGTGGTAAAAAGCAGTTAGATGAGGAGTGGGAGGAGGACAGCTTTTAAAAGAGGCCTGGATTAGGAGCATAGGGCTGGAGGAAGGGAGGGGAGAAAGGGACTTGTCCTTCTGATGGCAATTGTGAAGCTGCAGACATGGGGAAGAAAAAAATCACATTCGGCTCATTGAGCTATAGATTTCCTCGGCTGTAGTAAGAGTTTGAAAAGTCTCCTTTTTTGGCCTGGAGAGAATGTAACAGATGCCCCTATAAAGCATGGGATTTTGGCAGGCATGACTGGAGGGGAGATGGCTGAGAAAAACCCAGCAGAAAGGAAGTTCATTTGTGGACTTCAGTTCTTTCATGGGCCCTTTTTTGCCTCAAATGGTTTCTAAGAATAGAAATCAAAATGTTGTCATGTGTTTAAAAAAACCCCACACACCCTCTAACCAAAACAAACAGGCAAAACATCTTAATGCTCTTCTTATTTGCAATTACACTTCTTATAGCAGGGTAAGAGAAAATTCCTGCGGGGAGGGTGGTGAGGCACAACTAAATGTAATCCTTTATTAAAAATGGAAGGGTAGGAGCTCTCTCTGTAGCCCCCAAAGAGTGTACATGTACATGTTTGATGTTACTCTGCATGCTGCTGAAGTCAACACATCCTTTTCCAAGCAGCAGTGGAAATTCTGAAGACGGGGCTCGTATCTGATGTCTGCTGAGATTATTGCCAGCATTGCTTTGGAGCTTGCTAAGTTGATGGGTGGGTGTTGAGAGGTGTCTGAGAGGTTATACGTGGCCTGCTGCGAGAGAACAAGGGAGATGCAAGCCCTGAATGTGGGTGGGTGGCATCCCTGGGGGTGGCAGCTGTTGAACCTCCTCCTTTGACATTCCCATTGCTGCTGTCTTGACTTCTGGCTATATGCTTCTCTGGGTCTGTGAGGGAGAGGAGGAATGGGGCTTTCCAGTTGCTCAGTGTCTGCCACAGTCTGCACTCAATCAAGTTTGGCAGCATCAGACGCATCATTTTGTAGCGGGACATTCAAAAGGTGTGACAGGACTTGTTCATTGCTGAGCCAGAGGCTTTCTGCAGGTGACAGAGCTGCTTCCATGCAGAGGAGGAGGGGGAGGAGGCAAGGGCTTAACTGTTGGGGCAGAGATGTGACGGTTCTTTAAACATTTAAGTCAAACTGATGAAGGTAAAGAATGATCTTTGCAGCTTTGCTAAAGATACAGTTGGAGACTCTTCCATCAGAGTGGATGGCATATGGAATGAGCAGAAAGCCTAAACTCTGAGTTAGGCTCAAGCCTTTCTCTTTGTCCAAATATCTTTATAAGTGGTGATTGCTCTCTGACAGTCTCCATCTTTCAGTGTTATTCTAATCAGAGTGGACTTGCAAGAGCTGAACCTCTCAAGAGCCTTGCAGCTCCTTGCCTGTATTTGCTGTTCTCCTGCATGGGATAGCAGTAGCTCCTACACAGTTGTGAACAGTTCAGTTAAGATCAAAATTAGGAATAGGATTGAATGAGAATCAAGTGTTTTGTTTTATTTTGTCCCCTGATAATATTTCTTCCAGAAATTCAGTGTGGTTTCTAGTTCTTGTGTGCAGCATTGTCTTAATAAATTTGTGGTGAGATGCAGGATTTATTATATGCTATCATAGATGTCTTCTAGTTATAGTAAGAACAGACATACAAAGTATCTGCAATGGAACAAGGTTTCTGATGCATATATTTAATTATAGCTAATGCAGACACTGTAAAAAAGGTTTTATGAAGATAAATGCAGTATTTTTACAACTTTTTCTTATGAGCCTATCTAGTTGGAAATTTTTTAGCAAGGCCTTAAAATTTGGGGGTTCTTTTTTAGATATAACATGTTTAAAGTCACTTGCAAAATTCAGTTTATAATTACATACAAGTGCATCATAAACAATTGCTTAGTTCCTGAAGTGTTTTTTGTAATTTTCAGTATTGCATTGATTTTCAGGGTTTGCATTTATGTTGTGTGGTTTTGATTGGGAACAAACGCCTAACAAAAGGGAACAGTTTGATCCTCTGTAAAGCAAATGTCATTTTCTGCTCCAAAACACAAGTGATTCACAGGAAAATAACTGCTGGTTGGCCAATGTGCAGCAGGCTGCTTCAATTTCTCTCCATCGTGAAGATGAACTGCTCCCAGTCACTGGCAGGACTCAGGGAGTGAAGAAAGATCCTTTGCAGTTTACCAGGGGGATTTACTGACTCTTTTGTCTTTCACGATACTCCACCAGTACATATCTGCTCCAACTCAGGAGTGCTTAGTTTTGTGCCTCACTAAACAGATGCACTGCAAAATATACATGCCATTTCTGTTCCATTAGTCACAAAATTGCCAGTTTTATGGGCAGTTGCAGCAGAGAGCTGTCTTCTCTTGGGCTGTGTGTTTAGACAGTACTTCCAGCACTGATTATATGTTCCTGTAGACTTGAATGGTGCTTTTTTTGTGTGATCTCACTCAGACTTCGCTGGAATACTAGGTTCATTGAAAAGATTGGTGCTCCAATACTTTTAAAATTAATTGTAAGTCTTCTCAGGAATTTACAATAAAGTTTTTTTTTGTTATCAAATTGTAGAGTGACATCCACATGAGCACAATTAGTGAGTGTTGTTTCTACTGATGGTCACATAGTATTTTAGTTCCCGAATATGACGGGCCTGAAAAGAGTAGAACCTGAAGCAGTCCTAGGTATACAAAAACACTTCCTTAAAATCTGATATTGTAGAATTCTTTTTTCTTCTGCCAAAGAAAGTCATTAATAATACTCTTGAGATGTGCAACATCATTCTAAGCACCACATAAACCTGTAGTCCCCTATATTTTAAATGGTTTTCATCAGAGGGTTTACTAATAGGATAATCAGGTCTTGGATAGGAAAGAGAACTTATTCCTGCCAACAGGTGGGGAGCTGAAAGAGGGGAGGATGGATGAAATGAAAAAGGAGAAATATATGTATGTATGCCTTTGATATGCTTCCTCCTATTGTCTCCACTGGTGTTTTCGAGTTTTAAGTTGTTTTGCAGATTGAACCTGGGGAGTCTGTTACAGGATGAAAACCAGCCTTCTCTTTTATGCCAGATTACCTTTAATTGCTATGTCTTTTATTTTTGAAATACAGATTTAAGCCATGGTTGATCAGATGGCTCTCAAGGCTCTCTGTCCTTACCAGATGCTGCTTTTGTGGGGACTGAGCTGAAGGCAGAAGTCATTGTTCCTGTAGAAACAGCAGTGAAGCATTGCTAGTTGGGTTTATTTTTCCTGCAAATGGTGAAAAGTATAGCATATGTTCAGTAATCTCCCCCTTCTACTTTTCTAAAAACATGTTATTGCATGTGTAGTTCTCTGAAAAATCAATTATTCTTTGTCCAACTCCTTTGACCCTATTTATTTTTGAAGAATTCTTTTGAAAATAGTAATGTGTCAAGGAAATGTTTGTTTATAATAAGGAAAGATTAAAGACTGTTTCACCCTTGTCCTTGAAATAATTGCTGAGAAAATTGCCAGAGTTAGTAATAGAGTTTAATCAGGACCTGGTTGGTTTTATACATCTCTTTCCAACATTAGCTGCAATTTATCCATCATCTGCCATTTAAACTTAAATGGAAATAAGATGCTTTCCTAAGCTGTTTGTATTGTTAAATAAAATGCTGAAATAATATGTTAAAGTAAAACTTCCCATGCTTAGGAGAAATAGTGTTTGCACAAACTCCATAAGCAGTTTGAATATATTGAAGGTTAAAATTTGTAAAATCTTCAAGTTCCTGTTATTATCTGAGAAAAGTGAACAGTATTTAAAACGCTACTAAAACAGGATAAAGAAATGAAAGCACATCAATAGATCTGACCAACTATGCTGCTACTATACTTTAAAATCTGAATGTAGAAAATTATTCAACACTTTACGCAGTAAATAAGTGTGATGATAAAGTATGGTGTTGAGATAAAGCCTTGGAATGAGATGACACAGCCAAGGGAAAGAGAGACAGCATCATTCTGAGGCCCAAGAAGCAGTGATTCATTGAAGATAGTCTGGGAGAATTGGCAGTATGCCATGTGCTTTTTTAATGGAAACAACTTAGTTCTGGAAGGTTTAAGATTTTTTTTCTGGTCTTACTGATTAAATTGCTTGTAAGCAAGAGCTGCTTAGAACAGTGCTTGAATATTTTGCACAGTGGTTAGCCTCCATATGATATTTATTTTAGAAAGATTCCTGGTTGGTTGAAGTACACAGGAGTATCACATTTTATCTTACAAATATTTCCTACTCAGCTCACAATTTACTTAATTTGGTCCCATTATATGCTTAAAAGTCAATGTGGTAAAATGCTGTTTAACACAAGGTTTGGGATTTGATTTGGTATTCCTTCAGTCAGAAATTTGCTTTCCACTGTGGCAAAATCCATTGCATCAGCCCAGAGCTCAATCCTTACACGGCACTCAGAAAATCTTTTGGTCTCCTGTGACATGTGATGTCATGCACTCTTTGTTATCCTTCACCCTGTATTTTCTCACAAAGCCACATCAGCTAAATCTGGGGTTTATTTCCAGCATGCATCAAATGTACATTATGTGGAGAATGTCCTATTAGTTCTTAATTTTTTAAAATGGTAAATGGAGCCCAAAACCACTCGAAAAAGTGAATTTTTGATACTAAAGCTCCTGTTTGTAGCTATGGTTGGTTGATTGTTGATGTGGCAAAGCACTTGTGGGTGGCTTACATTTAGCTAGGAGTTACTAATAGCCAGGGGAAACGAAGAGATGAAATAATAATGAAACCCACTGTTGCAGTGTTTGCTTCATTAAATAAAAGAGAGAAAATTCATCCATGGGAACAAGCAGGGTTTGAGATATTATGATTTTGGGAGATGTGTGCATCATTTATCCTTTTATCAACACTGCAAAACAAAAGCCCTAGCCCCTGTTCCAGAGGGAGTCTGTCCTCTATGATGGTTCCCTTGGGGTTGCTCTGAAATGGATCTGCTTGTACTGTGCTTCTGACTAAAGACTGCAGCATATTGTTCAGGAGGTGGCACTGATCTTTTCAGTTTTTCTAATTTTTGTACTGTAAAGTACTAACCTGTTTAGACTTGCCAGTTGTGTTGGTTCTGCAAGCTGTTTGCAAATGCAGACCTTGGCCAGATGAAATTATCACTGCTGTATCCAAGACAGTTTTAATCTTGCCCCATTGGAAAATTTGTATTCTGTCTGCTTAAAATTCTGCATCAATTTACACATCCAAAAAGAAGAGTACTTGATTTAGACATTGAATGACCTCCTCTTATTGCCTGAATATTTGGTAGATGGAGTTGAGGGAAATTCTATTCCTAGATTGTAAAAAACTTAAACAGAAAGTTTCTAGGCAGACTTTCTTGGCAGCATACATAAGATTTTATTTTTCACGTTAGTAAAGTTCATTGTATTTATAAGACTGGCATTATTCATGGTTTTTCAGAACACATGCTTGAAGTCAAGCAGCTGCAACTTACAGTTAATCTGGCAAACATTTACCTCTGCTTACTCTGAGTATCACTCAGGGATTTTTCTCTTCTAGCTCTTTATAAGGCTTTTTGAAAGGTCTTGCTGATGTGGTACTGCCAGCTGTGGATCAAGACCTTAACTTGGTCTTATATGTACTAATGGACTTCCCTTTCAAGTCTGTTTAACTTGTGTATGCATAACTAAATTTTTCTGTGAAACTAGTATTTTAGTCATCATTCAAGAGTTGGAAATACAATTTCCTTTATATTTCCAGGAAGACAGGATCTGCCTGAAAATACATCATTAGTTTTATTATGTAAGTTATCCCAAACCAGAACACCATGAAAATCTGAGATGTGTATAAACCCCATCTCTGCCAACTTGGGAAAGTGCTTTTCATAGTTTTGCACTTGGCTGGCAGGAATGTTGTCAGCCACAGGGGCAAGGAGACCCCCTTGGAGGAGAGGGCGAGCTTCTGGAGAGGCATTTGCCAATGCTGTGGCTGCCAAACTGCGCTGTGCTGCTCTGCTGGGCCTGTGGGGTTGCACAGCCTGCTCGGCTGTGATGAGGGCAGGGTTTGGATGCTGTGTCCTGGCAGGGGAATGTCCAGCCCCAGGTGGCATTGGTCCAGTGCTGCTTTGGGTCAAGTGCTGCATGCTGCTTCTGAGCCACAGTGGGCTATAGGGATGGTCGTGGATTTTTGCTATCTACAGTACAGCCCGTGGCTGAAGGGTGTGGTTGAAGTCCTTATCATGCCAAAAGCCATCAAACTTGGATGCTTTAGTCCCTCTGGTTTTGTCCACACTCTGGGAAGCCCCTGGGTTTGGAGAACACCCGATGTGCAGCATGGCAAGCAGAGATGCATGTAAACACCATTGCCTTTTTCCTCACCCCTACACTGTAGTTTCCTTGGAAGGAAACAGTTTGCAAGGAGGCCCAACCTTCCAGATGTTTCTGAATTTGGCCAATGGCTAGACCATTTTCTCCCTGTGACTGCTGGACATTTCTTCCACAGGTTGACACCTGTCTCATTGGCATGGATGTCCTCAGCTCCTAACAGGAGACTTCAAATCCTGTTTTGAAAAAATGTTTTGACAGAAATTATATTGGAAATTGTCATGTCAGCAGGTGTATGAGATAAGTATGAGACAGGTCGGGAAGCAGACAGAAATAGAAATGAAGGTACTCTGTCAGCACAGGGAAGAATTCCCAGCCTTTGTAAGCAGAAAACCCAGAATACCAGGGTAAACAAAGGGAAATTTTCCCACTGTGGCTACAAACATTTTACAGGGCCCATTTCCTGTATAAAGTATTCTAGGGATTTCGGAATAGAACCGATTTATCAGATTGCTAGCAGTCTGTTGTTTGTTAGGTCTCTAGGCACCATAAATGAGGGTGACTGAGGCATTTGGATAAATGTTGTTTGCTCCTTATATGGTATATCATTGCCATTTAAGAGAGTATCTATTAATTACTATCCACTTTGCAAACTTATCTGTTTTTTCATGAGAAGATAGGGTACAATTTGAACTGTTCTATTTTAGAAACCTTTTTCCCTTGCTTGTATCCTGATTTTCTTAAGAGAAAAGGAGAATCTGGTACACAGTCTCTGTTGCTTAGTTCATTTTGGTTGCCTCCAGTGGATGCTGTTGGCATTAGGCAGGGAGGACAGTACATTTTGAGCTCTCACCCGAGCTAGCAGCATTCTTGTGTGTACTTGATAGTTGTGGAGACAGACCATCTCTTCCAGAAGTTGATTTTTATTGCCTAAATTAGTCTTGTGCTCTGAAATACTCTGCAGAAGAAGGAATTGTAGTCCCACTGAGTACAGGGGGAACATCAGAGAGCTGTCTTTCTCATTTAGCTGCCTGTGGTTGGTTGCTGTGAATAGTCTCTTTTGCTCATACCTGTGTCTGATGATCAGGCTTTCTTTTTGGCCAATGTTTCTAGAGCTGTTTAGCATTAATAGCACCTCTTTAGCTGTTGAGCACAGATTCAGCACGCATTGCTACAGTGCTTTCTGTCTATACATCTTATTTAAATGGAAACCTTTTGCATCTGTTCTAATCATATGTTCTAATACCTGTGGGGTGTAGAACACAGCAGCACATAAGCTGTTTTTAATTTTATTTCTGTTCTGCATTTAGGAGTGACTCATTGCTTTGGAGACTGAGTTGATAAAAAATTTGCACATCTCATTAATCTAATACTGTACTTCCCAAGAAACATTACACTGAAAAAGCCCATTGTTCAGATGGTGCATGGTAACTTTTACTTTATGGACTAGCACTATGGTCTGCGTGAAACAATCCTGGGAGTAATTTTCTAGCAAATAAAAAAAAAAAAAGAATAGAACTCAAGGACTTCTTGACAGAAACCAAAAAATGGTGCCTTGGAACTCAGACCTCGGGGAGAATTGGATTGAGAGTTTTAAGAGGCTTCAATTTCATTCTGTTAGTCATACTGTTCATTGTCATTAATATCAACCTAGAAGCTTTTCTGAATGGTGACATTTTTCTTTCTTTTTTAATATAAATCTAGTAAATTGATGACAACCAGCTGATTGACCAAGAGATTGGTTTTAAAACTATTTTAAACTCTTATTTTATGTAACAGTAGTCCATAAGGAGACAAATAATAATAATATTAATGTTAATGATAATAATGATAATAAAGGAAAACCTTACACAGCCTTGCTCCCCTGTGGGTTTATGATTCTCTTTTGGACAAAAATTTTAATACAGAAAATAGCTAAGTGGGCTTTTTACATTTTTAGAACTAAATTGATTATCTTCTAGCTTCAGTATTTGTTTTTACTTTGTCTTGGAATATCATGTCTCATGTCTCCCATGCTTCCTTCCCCCTCCCAGAAAGCCCAGCCTCAATAATGAAGAGTCCCGTTTTTGCATATAAAAAATTTTGAAGGTGAGGAGAAACTGAAGATAGTGTTCGATATGGCAAACAATCATTCCTAATATTAACTGTAATGGAATGTGCTTATTGTGGGAACAACAACCAGAAAAGTAGGAAGCAGAACCAGTGGAGAGAGCCCATCGGAAAGCATTTCATCAGTCAGTCTTCAAGCCTCTCCCTTCAAAGACAGTCGCACTAGGTCAGGCTTAGACCTCTTTTCTGGCACTGGGCACCCCGCCCCCATGGGAGCTTGAGGACCTCCTGTGTGGAGCAAAAGCTTGGTGTTTGCTGTCGCGTCCTTCAGGATAAGTGCTAGAGTTTGCAGCGTTTTTGTATCTTCTGGGAATGATACTTTTGGTGTAAAAAAATTGTTATGGTAATATACTAAGGATGAAAATTCTGAATGTGGTAAAATGTGTGGACAGTTCTCAAACCAAACACGCTGGTTGTAATTTTTGTAATGCTGTAAGTGGACAGCATGATGAATTGCACATGAGAGCTGAAGCTGAGCTTTGCTTTTATTGAAGATATCCACAGGATGTGTGTGTGTACTTGCTTAATTTCCTTTTAGTTTGGAGGACATAAAAACAGTTCTTTTGCCCTGAAGTTGTGGGCAGACTGGTGGGCACCTGATGTGTGAATTTAACTCACCTCTTCTGAAGGGCAATGGTCCACGAGTTGCAGCCATTACTTTTTGTTTGGCTCACGTAAACAACACCTGCTCTGTTCAACGTTGTTTGCATTCCAGGGACTTTCTGTTTATTGCAAGTACAAACTAGGCACAGAAACTCCAAGAAATATTTCTTTAACTTCCTATAATTTGAGATTTTGACCTCCAGTTTAGGTTGAGGAGTATACCTGCATGCAATTCAGTGTAGTAGGTGGTATTTTAACATGTCTTGGTTCAAGATACAGAAGTATAAAAGAGTTAGTGAGCAACAGGCAAATTGTATGAATGTAATTATCTGTAATAAGTGGATTTTCAGATACCCGAAGTCCATGAGTAACCTTGGATATTTTTTTGCAGCCTGTCTCCATTGTCTGCATGGAGTTCTTAACCTAGCTAAGATAAAAAATCACCTTTTAAATTTTTGATTATTCTGTTCAAACCTTTATTTCATTTTTCCCAGATGATGACATAGTGTTGGTTTGTGTGTAAATTCTAGTACACATCCTGTGTAAAACAGGATCATTTTATTAAAAAGTTACGTTCCAAATATTCGCAGTTTTATAGTAAGACAAACCCAAAATATATGGTTCTGTACCTTGCTTAACTGTAGGCATGTTTGTAATGTTTTTACCCAAGATTCAATGTTTTTTAATTTCCATAGAAATGTTGTTTTTCAACTGTGATTAGTATCATCCCCTATGTGCTACAGGCAGTAAAATAGAACACGTAATTTTTCTGGAGTGTGTTGGACTCATGCTTTCAGTATTGTCTAAAATATTGATTTGAATTAGAATAGGTTGTTTCCAAAATTTTTTTGAGAGTACATCTTCTTGAATCTTTTTTTTTTAAGTAAAAGCTGTGTTATTATATAGTAAGATTTCTAGCACTGGGCTTTGTGTTTCTTCAGGTGCAGAAAGTCTCAGGCTGAATTTATAGAACACCTTTCATTACAATTATCTTCCATGTCCTTAAAAAAATAAAGGCAATATATTACTACCCAGATGATTGAAATGTCTACTAATGATCCTTTGATATTGAAACACCTGCCATATGTGTTTGTAGGCAAGAAAAATAGTGAGAGGAATGAGAGGGAGTCAGAACATGATCAGAATTTGGTAAGGTGCTGAGACAAGTACTTCACACTGGGGTGGACCTGGTGATCTGCAGGGTGTGGGTGAGTTTCTATGGCCAGGAGAGCCACCCTGGAGCAGCCTGTGAGAGGGAAGTGGGAAGCAGCAGCCGTCGGTAGCCAGGGAGTGAGGACAGGGCGTGCACCAGGAGCAGGACTCACCTGGTACACGGTCTTTGTTGCTTGGTTCATTTTGGGTGCCTCCAGTGGATGCTGTCAGCATTAGGCAGGGAGGAAAGTACATTTTGAGCTCTTACCTGAGCTTGCAGCATTCTTGTGTGTGCTTGAGTGCCGTTTGGACCCTTCCTTCTGAAGGGGCTGGCAGGGGCCGTTTTCCTGAGCAGTGACATCAGTGGGTAAGAGAAGGTTAATACAGGGTGGGAATAGCGTATGTGGGAAAAGTGTGGCCTCTCATGTCATCTCTGGTGTCCTACAAGTGCGAGGGCAGCTCTGTGAAGGGCATAGGTGTCCAAGCAAAGAACACGGAAGCCGTATGTTGTTATTTTCAGTTTGAAAAGCAAGCAGGAGTGTTTTCTTCCCAGCCTCTCCCAGCACGTGTGCAAGGCATGTGTGTCAGGTGGGGGCTCTCCTGGATGTGACCCTGGTAATTGTGTTAATGAGCAGGGACCGAGGGGAAAAATAAAAGGTGCTTGAAAAACTGACAGGAGCATTCTATATTTAATATCCTTATCTCCCCAGAAATTTAAGGATTAAAGAGGCACGATTTGTTACAGCCGTTTTCCCCTCTTGGAGCTGTCATCTGGGCTGTAAGTAATGGATTATTTTGAGGGAGAAAAAAATGCCTCAAAGACACAACTCACTGCCCTCACAAATTTTATCATTTTTCTACATATGTTTAAATTACTTTTATCAAAGATTTCAAAATAGTGCCCTGGCACATAAATTGTGGGGGAATATTGCAAAGTCTGCAAGATTTTGTATTTGTGAGTGTGGCTTTCCCTGATCCTGATGCAATGCAGACTTAATAGACACAAGTGGGAATGTCTGTATCTTGGAGCTCTTGCCTCCTTGAAGCAGAGGCAGCTGATGCCATGCAGTGACCAGCGTTGCAGTTCTGCATGGGCTGTGAGCAGCTGTCCTGTAATGCAGAGGGGATGTAGAGGCACTGGTTTGTAAACTAGTGCTTCCTACTCTTAATATTTTTTTTTTTTGAGCCCTGCTTTGCTTCGTAGTACTTGATGCCATTGACATTTGAATTTTTTATCCTGTGACTTAAAACCTAGCAAATATGTTAAGAACAGTAGCAAAAGAAGTGTCCATCATTTAGTGAAGAAAATCTAAAATTGTATTCATTGAAGTTTTTTATATTAATTTTTTAAATACATATTTATTGAAAGCATTGGGAAAATTTTCTGTTTACCCTGCTAGTGCTCTCCAGCAGTTCTCCATCTAAGCTTTATACTGCTCCACAGTTGCTGTGCTCCAAGTCTTTCCCCTGCTCTCTCCACACCACATTGTGTCATCCATCTGTTTTATAGCTGACAACATACAGCTAAAGAAACAGATACATACAACATACATTCACAAAAAATTGCTTGAATTGATGATATTGAGTAGTGTACTTAGTATATCTTTAATTCTGGAGGCATGCCTTTTTTCTGTTCCTTGTACAGAGCTTATGCTATTTCTTTTTTTTTTATTCTACCTGTGGAATAACCTGGACTTTCCACCCTTATCTAAAGATGCTGGCTGCCATGCTAGACTACTAAAGGCTTGTGAAAGTTGAACATATTTAATTTTTATTCTTACTTTTTGGGGAGTTTTAGGTACACAGACTGGTTCTAGTAATGATGATTTTAAATTTATGGCTTTGTTTTTGCTTGACAAGAAAGAAAGTGAAACTCTATAAGAAAACAAAATGTTCTCTTTGCTAGGATCAAGATGCTTTATATATAGTATATTATGCAGAAATCTGTGCACAGTTTTCTAAATTATATGCATTTATTTCTAAAAGTAAGCAAAATCTGAGCTAGAATGGAATAAAATAATAAAAGGCTGAGGATTTTTAAGTTTTCTCAGTAATGTCAAAAGTTAACAGGCTAGTTGTCTGTTTTTAGATATGCAAGGCATCACCAGAAGTTTTGATGCCATTGCTGTTATGAGACTGAGGGACATTTTTTTCTTTTCATTTTCCATATATTTTCTTCTAAATTAGTAATCTAAAATAATAATCTTACTGTTCTTAATATTTTGGATACAGATTCAGAGATATATATCTGGACAATCTGTGAAAAGAAATGAGACATTCGTGTGTTGTCCTGAAGAAACAATCATGGACTGAAATTTAACCCATGTTTGCCTGTTGTTTCAATTGCATCCTAAGCAATTAAAAAAACCCCATCGTTTCCTGTTACTCTGCATGCTTTGTTTAATAAACTGCTAGGTACTACCTCTACTGAATAATCCTGCAAAAAATAGTTGAGCAGTATTAGCAATATTACTAATAATTGATTGTACCAATTACCAAGTTTCCTTAACATTTTCATAATGAAACTTCATTTGTGTAAAGTTTTTTATACATATGCTCTTTCCTTAAGAGATGTGGCAAAAAGGGAAATTTCCTTTTCCTAAAAGGGAAGTAAATAAATATGTTTTTACTGCAATTCTGGTAATTCAGAAAAATGCTAGTTAAACACATTAAATTGATTGAATATGTAGACAGGTTGTATCTTTGCCTTTTCCATTTGCCTGTTCCCTTCATCTTTTCCAGCAGTACATATTTGGTCACATACATTCCATAGGTAATCTTCCTATCAGAAGCTTGCATCATCTTCTCCTTAAACTGGATGAATCTAATTAGCAAATTCCCACTGTAGTATCTTGTGTTTGATGTACCACTAAACTGAATTCCCACTGTGTAACTCTCCTTCATGTTACTTGAGCCTGAGATCTCTAGCAGTGTTGTGAGTCCCACCACACTTGATGGGAGTTTCAGGTGTTTCATAGAATCATATGATAGTCTGGGTTGGAAGAGACCTTTGAATGTCATCTAGTGCTACCCCAGTAAGCAGGGACATCTTCAACTGGATCAGGTTGCTGAGAGCCACATCCAGCCTGGCCATGAATGTTTCCTGGTATGGGGCATCTACTGCCTCTTTGGGCAACGTCTTCCAGTGCCCGAGTGCCCTCATTGTAAAATATGTCTTCCTTGAGTCTAGTCTGAGATGATTTTCCCATCTGCTTTGTTCTTGAGGATGCTTGCACAGTGGAAGAAATTTCTTTCCATATCTGTTCCTGTCCTGATTTTGGAGTTACTTTGAACTCTTAAGGATGATTACTGGAAGCCTCAAAAATTGGACCACACTAGTATCAATGAACTAAAGCTCAGTAATCCTGAATAATTTTGGCTCTGTATCACCCTTGCAGTTCCTAGAGGTCTCTTCTCAGAGACTGTGCTATTTTTTGCCTATAAGTCACTTCTCAGGTAATCCTTTCAAGTAAAATGAAATCTGTTCTTTAATAGATACAGCTCATGAGCGGAGAAAAAGATTGCTCAGAGTGGCAAATTTAAAATAGGACTATTTTTAAGCAGCTGTGTTTCTTGTTTTATTCAGGGGCTGGGAGCAGGGTTCAGGTGTCTGTAATCATTCCCTGTGAGAGCCGATGTTATCATTACCAAGTTCCTTCTGCAAGCAGCGCCCTGCCCTTCTCCACACCAGGGTGGGCAATGGAATCTGCTCTTGGAGATGAGACAGGGGGTCCAACACTAGGCAGGCTGCAGGAATCAAATATTTCAGACCTTGCAGAGGACACTCTAAATCTTAGGCCCACGGATGAGCTGGAAACAATTCCTGTGGAAGAAATTCAAGGCCTTAAACCTGAGGATTTGCAAGAATCTGCTCCTCCTGAAGCAACGCAGAACACTAAACCTGGGACTGAGCAGGTACAACAAAGGGTAAGCGTAGATTAAAGGTCTGGGGCATTTTTACAGTTGAAATAATGTATTTTTTAGGAATTGTAAGCATACTGTTTTTCAGTTATACTTGAGAAAGCTTGCTTGGGTTTTACTGATTCAGCCTGTTATTTCTAGAGGTTGTATCTGTGAAGCCCCAGAAAGGTGGTGCATATCATGGAAGCCCCTTTTTGCTTTAACTAGGCAGAATTTTATGTGTGCCACTGTCACCTGCAGGGAGATTGAGTGGAATGGGAGTATCTCTTGCAAGCTGACCTACATAGCCAACTTCCACATGTAATGCTGAGCACTATCCATAATGGATAAATTGAAGCTATCCTAATATGAGATGGACTTTTGTGTGCAGTTTGAAATTACTGGCCTCAGTTGAGAGTGAGGCAAGAAATATGATTGTTCCTATCTGTGTTATTTGTGGTATTGTGTTCCTCTGCAATAAATTGCGTTCTACTTTGATATCACAGTTCACAGGGAAACATGAATACTGAGGGCTTCAAGTAGAGCAGGTGTAAAATAGGTTTAGTTTATTGGAACAAGCTTAAAATATTTTCCAGTGTTATTCCAAACAAGTCAAAAAAAGGTCTCAGGAATGAGAGACAGGCTTCAATGACTGGTTCAGTGATCTGACTTTTCAGTGCAACACAAATCCTTGCTCTTCTGTGCTGCAAGAAGCAAGTGTCCAAAATGCTGGACTCAGTTCTTGCCTAGAAATTTTTCATCTTAATGTTTTTCTATAAAATTTCCCCATTTGTATGAACTTCTCAGCTCTCACTGCAGCAGGCATTTGAAACATCTAAACACCATGTGAGTGTCCTACCCAGCAAGTATTTTCCTCCAAATCAGTAGTCCAGATCTAGCAGAAGTTGGATCTCAGCCTGCTATCTACATCCTGAATGGGTGTCTTTCTATTCCTTAAATATTTGTTCTGTGATAGGTGCTTTGAGTTTTTTGAATCTGAAATTTTAACCAGCAGTCCTATCCTGAACTTGAGAAGCCTGTCCCAAAGAAAATTTTATTAAAATGAGCAATTTGTTGCAAAGTCTAGCTAACAGATTAACTGCTTTTATCTGCAGTATTGTTCTTTAGAAAAACTCTTAAATAAAGAAGTGTTAAAAAGATTTCCTTTTCAGGATGAAAAGATGACTCTTGTTTTGGATTAAAGAATAGTTACTAATACAACAAGAAAATTATCAAGTGTCTCACATTACAACAATTCATGAATCTGAAAACGTTTTTTACAGAGTGCCTTGACTCTGTAGGAAAATATGAACTGATGTTGATGTTTTTTTCTTCTTTCTTGTTGAAGGTTTGAGTTTTACAGAGAAGGGTCAGGGTGGGATGGTTGTTATCTTAACCAGTGTGACATGCAGTCATGGCTATCAGCAGTGAAACCCCATGGAGCTGCTCACTTGCTCCCCCAACACTGGGACTGGGGAGGGAATCAGAAGGGTAAAAGGCAGAAAACTTATGAGTTGAGCTAAAAGCAGTTTAATAGGAAAAGGAAAAGCATGCACACAAGCAAAGCAAAACAAGGAATTCAGTCACAGCTTCCCATGGGCAAGCAGGTGTTCAGCCATCCCCAGGAGAGCAGGGCCCCATCACGTGTAACATTTACTTGGGAAGACAAACACCATCACTCCAAACATCCCCCCATCCCTCCTTCTTCCCTGCATTCAATGCAATGATGTCATATGGTCTGGAATATCCCTTTGGTCACTTTGGGTCACCTGTCCCAGCTGTGTCTCCTCCCAGCCTTCCACTCACCCCCAGCTCCATTGCCTTTGTGGCAGTATGAAAAGCAGAAAAGGCCTTGGCTCTGTGTAAGCTCTGCTCAGCAACAACAAAAACATCTCTGTTATCAACCCTGTGTTCAGCACAAATCCAAAACACAGCCCCGAACCAGCCACTGTGGAGGAAATTAACTCTACCCCAGCTGAAACCAGCACAAATGCAAAAACTCCAGTACTAAAATTTTGAAGAACAAATGCTTCTGAAATAGGGCTTTCTTCCTACTTGTAAAAATGATTTCTTGGTATGAACAGACTCTAAATCTTAGCCTTTAATAATTGATTTCCCTATTTGTCAAATAACTTGCTTATTTACTAAATGAGAATATTATTCTCTCTCTAATGTTAAAGTGTGAGGAAATTCCGTAGTTGCACTTTAACAGTGCATTTTTTATATCTTTTTATGCAGGTCAAATTCATTGTTGCTGAATATAAGATAGGATTGATTAATGAGCAGTTGTGATAATTTGTCCTACATTCCTGAGGCTGATTTTTAATGCCATTGAGGTTGAGAGGAAATCAGCCCCACTGTGCATCTTCAAATATGGAGTCAGGAAATGACGGGTAATTTTACAGACTTTGAGATTTAATCTTGCCATAGTTTGTTACTTTGCTCTGATGCTGCTGAACATACATTTTCAGAACAGATATAGCTCTGTGAAAGCACCACTTTGGCACAGGCCTCTCCTTTTCTTTGCCTAAGAGCTGGGAACAGTTCTTGCTGTTTAGTTCTGTAATGTTTCCTGAGTTCTTTTCACTGTTGCTGACTGCATGTGTAGAACATCATGTGTTTCAGGGTTGTATGTGTACATGGCCCCTTTCAAAATGAAACTATTAATCATGTTGATAAAGTTGAAAAATTCTTGGCACATGTACAGGAGTTCTTTGCTTATATTCAGAAGCTCTTTTTATTGTTTTTAAAACTCCTCTTAAGTACATCCCAGCATTCTTTTGGCTCTCAGAACATTTAATTTAGCTAAAAAAAAAAGATGGGATTCATTAGAAAATATGTTCTCTGTTAGGAAATTTCTTCATCTTAATGCCTTGTACTAGATATAAATAAGTTTAGAATGATTTCCATGAGTGTTTTGATGTGAGGTAAATAAAAGCAAATCTATGAAGAACTAAAGAAGGCTATTGTTAGTAATGATACAAAATGCTCAATCAATGCTTTTAAAAATGTTTCTGCCTTTTTAGGACTGTCAAGAGGCAAACTTTCAGCATATTCTGGACACTAAGCACTTGCATTATATAATGATGTGTGTGTAGTTCTTGAACTTTTAAAATGATGTTTAGTTTATGAACTTTTCAACTTGAGACACAGCAGATTCTGCCTGGTGACAGAAAGTAAACAGAAGTTAGAACCTGCAACTTCATTAGATGCCTAGACTAAATACAGTTTGTTTTCTAACAAAGCAATAGGAATGCTATTCATTCCCCAGCATTTATATTCAGAGACTTCTGGTAGATTTATTGATTTTGAGTGTCTTTTTCTTTCTGTTTCTTTGTCTCCCTCCCTCCTCTTAATTTCTGGCATCATTTCGTATGACTCAGATATTCCACTATTCTGTCTTTAAAGTGCCAGTAGTGCTTGCAAGAAATGCCAGTGTAATGGGCTAGGAAATTTCTCTAGAAAAAATACAGGTTAGGCAGTGGCCAGCCCAGCACCATCATACAGATGAAAATACCACCATTTCTTACCAGTCCTAGCCTATGAATGGGGAATCCTTAGTGGCAAGTGACTGCCCCTAATAAAAGCAGAATTATATTTAGTGAGGGGAACCCAGACTGAATGGGGCATAGGAGAAGATTGTTTCAGATATGGTTTCCTATAAACTGTGCATGTGCTTAGTTAAGAACAAGTGAAATGCTCAGCCAAGAATTTGGGGTTTATTACTGTCAAGGTATTCTTCTGCACAGCCTCTTGTGGTTTCCCATTCTGCACTGTTTGCTCTGCTCCCTTTCTCCATGAGAATGTCTTCATTGATTGTTCCAGGTCAGTCTAATAGATCTCACCTAAAAAAACTGAGTTTGATTCAGATCTGCTCTTTGGTATAACGTATGCATTTATACCACAGTTTCTGCTGTGGTGCTTTCTTTGGATGCAATCAGAAAGCAACCCTAAAAGGACCTGGAATTTGCAACATTGTCTCATTCCCAGCATTTGTTATATCATGCCTTCTTCGGGGAGTGCAGCTGTGTGTCATCTTCACATATGTTCAGAATACATTATGAGTGGATGTTGCTCTTTCTCAAAGAATGTGCTGCTCTTGTTTCTGTTCCTGATCAGGAGCAATTTAGGTTGATAATAACCTTGGAGGAATTTGTAAGGGTGGATATCATGCATCTGAAGCAGTTTGATTTGTGTTCACTCTTCTTGCTAGCATCTCACTTGTCAGAATTTGCTACGCCCATGGTAATGGTTTTCTTCCCTTAAGGGGATTTGTGTACGATGTATGAATCATGTATGAATTTGTGTGCAGGTCAGACTGCCTAACACTTCGTGAGTTTTGCATGAATTGTTTTAACTGTAGTTGAGAGAAGCCAAAAATCACTACAGCTTTCTTCTGGGTTGGATTAAGGATTATTACTTCAGCTGATTGTAACAGGGTTCACTTGGACATCGGGTCATGTCCTGTAGGATTGGCACCAGTGTTATTTACTGTCTTCATCAATGTCATATGAAAGGATTGAATGCAGCCTCAGCAAGTCTGCAGATGACACCAAGCTGAGGGTGCAGTTGACACACCTGAAGGACAGGATGCCTTCCAGGGGGACCTGGACAAGCTTGAGGAAGAGGCCTGTGGGAATCTCATGAGGTTTAACAAGGCCAAGTGCAAGGTGCTTCAGATGGGTTGGGGCAACTCCCAGTATCGACACTGGCTGGGGTATGAGCAGATTGAGAGCAGCCCTGCTGAGAAGGACTTGGGATTTTGGTGCATGAAGGTGGGACATGACCCAGCTATGTGCACTCACATCCCAAAAAGCCAAATGTGACCTGGGCTGCAGCAAAAGAAATGTGAGCAGCAGTTCGAGGGAGGTGATTCTGCCCCGCTGCTCTATAATTCTTTACTGTGAGGGTGGTGAGGCACTGCAACAGCCCAGAGAAGCTGTGGGTGCCCCATTCCTGGAATTGTTCAAGGCCAGGTTAGATGGGGCTCTGAACAACCCAGTCTAGTGGAAAGTGTCTCTGCTTTTGTAGCAGGGGAGTAGGAACTAGACGATCACTAGGGTCCCTTCCAACCCAGGCCATTCTGTTATTTTATTGTGATTGTTACCTGGGTGAGTCCTGTTTTATAAATGTATTATCCTGAATCCCAAGCCAGTAAATGGAAATTATTTGGCTTCCCAAGCTGATCTGTAGTTTATTACTTTGCATGTCTGAACTTGAGGTAAGCCATTAGTTTTGAAGGCGAACATTCCATCAGGAAACAGCTTCTTCCTACAAACTGTCCCTGGCCGTGGTCAGTAAAGCTGGTGTGAAAAGAGGTGAAGCAAGTGTGCTACATGACTTACAGTGCTAAAGCCCTCTATGATCAGAGTCTGCCAAGGCCTATGTGAAACCTGTGTGAGCAGCTGGAGAATTATGAATCATTGCTCATAATAAGGAGCCATAATTCAGGCAAATACAAGTGGTGACTCAGGGGACACAGAATTGTGAAACAGAGAACAGCAGATTAGTTTCAGAGGGGCTCAGCAATCTCCCTTCAGCAAACCAAGGAGTGGAAAATGGCACATTAAATGCCAGATGATCCAAAACACAAATTCAAGTTATATGCAGGATTTCAGATTCTAGATGAAAATTAGAAGGTTTCATAAATACATACCAAGATTTTAGGAGGAGAAGAAATCATGAGGTTGAGATTAGTTTACAAAAGGCTTTTTTTGAAATCAGAGCATTGTGAATCAGGTTTATTGTTCATGTTTCCAGTTACATTAATTTAGACCTTACATTATCTGAATTACTTAAGCACATCAAAAGTGTTTTGTTACACTTCAGTATTTATGTGGCTAATGGTGATCATCACAGATTTCGTCTCTTAATTTTAATGCTAAAAAAACTCTTTCACCCGCTTTTCTCCCCTCCCTCCCCTCCCTTTTTAAAGCTGCCACCTAAATTTATTCTTAATGACTGTCCAAAATGCAGTTAGTCTCACCTAATTTGTCTAGATTCAGTTTCTAATCCTTTGCTCTTGTTTTGACATTTACTACTAAAGACCCATTTACTGTTGTAAGCCCTTCCTGCTCCAGCTTACATGTAATCCTTGTTTGAGTCACCTCTTAACTTTTTTGCTGCAATAAACAGACTCTGTTTATGTAGCTTTAACATTCCTGAATTAATTTTTCTGGCACTCATCTAAAATTTACAGTTTTCAGCAGCAGCCTAAAAGGTGTGTGGATGTTTGTCCTGTACACATCACCACAGTAATAATCTTGCTAATAATCATAACACCACCTACTCGCTCTCTCTTTACATTTCTTTGTGGGTTCAAAATCACATTGACCTTCTAAGCTACAGACCTGCAAAGTCTTTCTGTGAAACCAGTATTGTTCATGATCCTTTCTAGATTGCTCCTTTTCCAAGTATTCTACTGTTATCTAGTTCCCCCTTTAAACAGATCTGTGTTCTTGTCTTAAATTAATTCAGTCAGGCCAACTTTCCACATAATTGTATCATCTCCATCACTGTTTATTGCATCCTAGATTTTTCAGATTAACCTACCAGTGAAGTGGACACTTTTTCAGTTACCCGTTTTCTGCAAAATCATTGCCTTATTCCATCAAATTTGGAAGTGCAGCAGAGATCCTAAAAATGTTTTTATGCTGAATTTGTGAGAAACAGAGGAGAGGCTGTGAAGCAGACAGAAGGGGATGGTTCCACAGTGCAGATGGGTGAAATCTGACCTTTGCCTCTCTTTATGGCAGTGTGGGATGGTGAGTGGATGTGAAGCTTGTCATGGGGCAACATGCCCATGTGTAGATTCAAGACACTGGCTGTCATGTGAAGCTGGCCCTTGCAGAGGTAGGAGAGGATACTGGTGTAAGCAGGGAGCACTGTGGTGCTGCCAGGAACAGTAATCTGGTGCAGGAGGAAGCTTAGGGAGTTGAGGACACTGGGCTAAATTGCTCAGGATGTGGAAATGCACAAGGGCCTAAGACAGGCCAATGTAGGTTTTGCTGGTTTAGGCTGCCATTAGCTGCACTGAACTGATCTGAGCCCATTTTTCCATCCTTGTGTTTACATATTAGATGTGTTGTGGGTCTGGGCTGCATATTTAAACTGAAATGTAATTGTTGGCATTTTGCCTTTTTTGTCAAATCTTTTTTATTTTTCAGTGTACTAAACACCCAAATCAATCCAAAAAAATTGTTTGAGTTAAAAAAAAAATTATTGTAAAATTCTATTTTTTCCCAGTGAAAAGTTCTAATGGGAGATAGTCATAGCTAGAAGCACCAAGGAAATGTTTTAGAACAGCAGAAGAAACCTAGTGTTGTGTTGCTTTGGGTACTGAATGACAAAACTGATTAGAGTGCAGTTTGAGAGCTAAGCATATATTTTCAAAGATAAATCCTACACAGTTAGGCAGCTAATGCATTATTTATGTGACACTAGGGAGAGGTATAGATTTCAGCTGATAGTGCCATATGGCTGGCCAGAGCAGTAGCATTTAGCCTTTCTTGCTGTTGCTGCCATGGGGAAACATGATCAGGATGGCATCGTGCTGTTACTCAGCAGTTTAGACCCCACCCTCTGCTGTACAGAAAGCCACCAGACTGTAAAATGCAAAGTGGGAATGACAATGAGAAGAAAATAATTTTTATGGAAATTTTTTATGACAGTGGTTCATTTATGAGTAATGCCATTTAGTGATTGTGTGTTCCTGTATTTGATTTTTTTTTCCAAAGGATTATTTTGTTTCTTAAAAACACTCTAGCAGAAATGTTTCTAAACATATATGTAAAGAAGAAATGGATAAAAAATACTAGAGGAGATTTTTTAAAAATTACCAGGCTAGATTAATTGACTTTTTCTTTGTTACTTTCTTTTGATTTTTTAAAATAATATCTGCTAAATAATAATGCATTATGATATAAATATAGACATTAACTCATGTTGCATGCCCTCTTTAAATGATTTGCTCATTGAATTTGCTCTGCCAAAGCTGTCTGTTATAAATATTTTGCTGGTGTCCAAGCAGTGTTCAGACAAACTTTCTAATGATGTCTCTGAAGTCTGACATAACAGAAAATTTGTTATGGTTATATAAAGGTGGGACTTAACAAGATTAAGACACTGGGCCATGGAGCATTTGACTGTGAAGCTCAAATGTTCGGTATGAGTGCATACAAGGATGGTGTTGTAGGTTTGACTTACCATGAAAGTGAAGGAAATTGCTATAAAAGCAAATAATTGGAATATTTTATTGTTTTCGAATACAGCTGTTCTTAATGGAATGGAAGCTGGGTCAGTTGTATTCCCCCAATATTCTTTTATCCATTAACATCCAAATGATTTTAATTTTTACATAACCTTTGATTTCATGTCATTCTCTGAAGAAGTGCCAGCAATAATTTTAACTTTAGGGCCAGAATTGTATAATTTCTGTCTGTATAATGTCTAGCAGGTGAAACTGTGATATTTGTTACAGTGTTACATGGCATTTTATGCCTTTTCATTATGTCTACTATTAGCAATAATTGGTTGGAGATTCAGCTTATATTTGTATAGTTTATTATACAATTGAAGAAAAAAAAAATTTTATGGTTTGTTTTTTTCTTTCTTTTTTTTTTTTTTTTTGGTGCCAATTCTTCAAAATTTAGCCACAAGAATCCTGTTTTGCCTGGAGGATTTAATGAAATACTTCTTTTCCTTGTGGTTCAGAGAGGTATCTCTTTACCATGCAAGGAAATTGAATTAAAAGCTGTCAGATCTTACAGAGTTTTCATAGATGGCAATAGACCTAGATTGCAAGAACTAATAAATATTGTGTTTTTAATAAATTACTTCACTGATCAGCAAAGCATAGCACTTTGGTTGCCTACAAAGTGGCTGCAAGCAGTTCAGATAATCAGATTGTAAACATCAATGTCCACTGATCTACTCTTGGTCTACTTCAGGAGATGATTTAGTCATATATAAGGCAAACACTAAAAGAAGACACATTTAAAAATGGACAGTGAAATTTAATACACACTATTCTGTGCATGAAAATGAATCCACCAGAATTCACATTTAATTTCTTGTCAAATACTGTGCATTCAATTGTAAACTCTATGAAGCTGAGCAACATGCTGCAACTGGCATCTTCTGGAAATCCTGCTGAAAGTGATAAAAAGTGCTCAAAGGTGTTATTGAAACTTGGCAAGAAAGTAGAAAGGCATTGCGAGGAAGTATTATTCCAGATATGTGAACATGATGGATTCATCTGTTGAATATAAAATTAGGTTTTTGTTTTGGGTTATTTTTTTCTTTTTGACCAACACATTAAAGTATATACACAGGATAAATTATCGTAGGGAAAAAATAGGAGGAAGACAGTCAGCATCAATAGTATTCTTTGAGTTTCTTAAAGTGCTTTTCGTTTGGTTTATTTAAATTATTTTTATTCTTACAACTGCAGAAGTGGTCAGGTTAACTATTTTAATCTAATACAGTGATCAAAGAATCAGAGAAGGGAGAATAAGAAATCATCACTGCTTCAGTAACAACTGAGCAAAGCATACTGTAAATGCAAAACACAAATGAGTGTGCTATAGTTGGTTTCTGTAATTCTTTCTTGCTTCATGATCAGTGCTGAAACACAACTCTGTGTCCCTGTGTTTATTGCACAAGGGATTTTGTGATTCTTATTGCCCAGGCTTTGTGAGTTATTTAGAGGAGAAAATAGTGCTAAAATTTCCTACAAGATATTGTAGGTTTAAAAGAAGAGTTCAGTATGTAATATTATTAAAGGAGAAGTACAATAGCTTTCTTTAGGAGTAAATTATGTTTTTCCGATGACAAAAGTATGCCCTACTTGAGTAATCTGATGGTATCTCATCAACATGTACTCAGGGAAACAAGAAAATATGTCTATCTATAGTTTCTAAAATATCAGTTGTTGTTAGAGAAGCATAATATAGATGTATCTTTTAATGGCTAAGGTATTGTGTCCATAATTAGTACAGGTGAATGCTTTTTATTAATTTAAATAAAGCCAAAGCATTTAAAATTCTTAAATTGCATAGATCCTTTGTGAAATAAGTTTGTGTTTCTTTTCTGCTCAGCAATCAGGCTTTGGTCCCTTTAAACATGGATGTTTATCCTTTGTCATTTCTGCATTAGAACAGCACAGAGATAGATGTGGTTGTACTGAAGTTACTGTGCCCTGCCAGTATGTGTATTTTTTTCCTAATATGTATTCTGCTGCATGGACTGGCCAGCAGCACATGTGTGTGCGTAGTGGATTCCTCTTTTTGTCTGTTCAAATATTCTCTGAGGATAAGTCCTTTCCTGCATGTAATTGCAATATCCAGAACATACTCTCTCAGGGACCCTAAATGTTACAAATTTTTTCATTGATGTATTTTTGTGTCAGCCAAGGGATAGCTAAGCTTAAGGACACACATACATGAAAAGTGTGTGTTTCCACAATTCTGACTTTGTCCTTAACTCTTTAATGTTTCATAAAGTTTCTCAATGCAGTGAATAAACAAACCATGGCTGTTAGCTGGTTCCATCTGGATTAAGCGGCAACGAGTACGGATGAAATGCTAAATCACTGTTTCAAGGATGATTATAGAGAATCATTTGTCAGTTGTGTTGACTTTGGCTCTGGTGGGAAGAAAACTGGCTATGACTACAGTGCAAATGTGTTGTGTGTCTTCTAAATTCTGCAGTTAAAAAAGTTAAAACACAAAAGAAATTTGTTTATGAATATTGAATTTATGTTGATCAATGTCATTGAATTCAAAGGATGTAATAAGCCAAGGCCAATGTTAAATGGTTATTTAGTATATTGAGGAAGAAGATGAAGCACAGATACTAATTTTTCTGTATACTTGCTGAAATGGCTTTGGATTTCAAAGAGTTACGCAAAAAGAAAACACAGCTCTAAGGTAAACTCTTACTACAGTTTTAAAGGGTAGACCAGCAAGGAGATTAGTGATGCTTTCACTCAGTTTACATGCAATTGTATGCAAGTTGCACATAAATTGTAAGAATTATCAGATGACAGTGAACTGGTTAATATTTACAGAATTGTATTCTTGGATACAGAATTGTTGGTCTGGAAAATAAAATTCCATTTTGAATTTCTAAATATATCTTTGTTCCCTTTGCTCTCTGAATTTTATATTTAGTCCAATACACATGACATGGATGCTAAATGTACTTAAAACAATTATCAATCTTGCCAGCCTTGAGAAGGTTAGGAGAATTGTTCTGACCTTTTGCACTGTCATTTAAAATATAAAGCAAATTGGATCAAACACTGTTTTTAGTAAACTTTTATGAAATATTTTTATTTAATTTTAAGGGGATTTGGTGGGTTTTTTCCTAAATTCTTATTTTCTCCATAGATGTTGCTCTCATGTTTCCATTTTTGAGGTTTGAAAGATCAAAACTGAACAATACTCATGGGTTTTCTTAGTGCTGAAAATTTTACATGATATTGCTGAAGAGACACAAGTCAGCTCTTGTTTACTGCAAGATTTCAGGGTCTTCTTTCTTTATACATTGAGAATATGCTAAAATTTGAAATGGAAGTAAATTAGCCTGATTATAGAATGGTTTTGATAAGCCTGATAGGAAACTCAAGTGGTAGCTGTGTAAAAGCAGACTCTCGAGGTGTGCCCCAAATGTTCTGCAATCCTCTGTGGTTCTAGTAGGGTCCAAACCGTTGGTTGAATCATATGTGTGCTGTAAATATTTTGTCCAAGACTGAATCTTGTCTGAAATAAAAACCTTTCCATGTACAGTAGAGGCCTACAGGAGCATTGGCACCGATTTTTGTTGGTCTGCTGAATGATTCCTGTGGTGATGCATGATTGCTAATGGAGATGTAGCCAAGAATATCATCTCCTCTGGGTGTTAGTGAATCCTTTAGATAACCCATTTAAAGGCTTCCTCCTTAGCATTCCACAACCTCCCCACTTCTTCCTTCCCTAAGTGCTAGTACATTTTGTAAAACTTGTTGCTATCTAGATAAAGGTGTGGTTTTGCTTCAGTTACAGTCTTCCATTTCTTGCACATTGTCCAAACGTATTGGAAGATAGAATTTTTTCTTGACCTTTGGGTAAATAAAGAATAAGGATTGTTAGTAGTACAGGGTACTTATGCAGCCAGAGGATATGTTTTTGGAAACTGCTCCCCACACGTATGTGTTATCAGGAGGGATGTACAGCATCCTAACATTTGTTTTTATGTTCACTGATGTTAGGAATGTGATAAACTCACCAAATGGGTTTGTGAACAAAGTTATGAAACATTGCTTTAGAGCTACTTAATTTTGCCTAAATCTGTGAAAGAATCTACACTGACTGCAGTTGGTTGTTATTTTTCAGGGTTATTATAGATGCAAGCTAAGATTGCTTGACTGCTGAAATTAATTTCACATCTAAATAAATATAGAAATCTTTGCAAAATGGGTGATGAAGATCTATAACATGAAAGACAGTCTTTAGCATTGAATTGAACTCTTCTTACAAGATTCACTCTGAATTCTCTTGTAGTACTGTATTGAATCAAGAAACTTATAGCTTTAGTGCCCAGTGCAGGCCTATGTTTTTCCTATAGAAATAAAAGCATCTCGTGATTAAAAGCTGATTGTTGGGTTGTTTCCTGTTGTATTTTGCGGTCTGGGTTAAGCTGAGTTTCTTCTTCATATGGTGTGTGAGAAGACCAGGCACTGGTCTTTTGTGTGGTGGCTTTTGTGTCACCAGAAGGAAGAGCCCTGGATCAGCTGTTTTCTCCCATGTCTGAAGGGTAGAAAGGATGGTGACAGGGCATATGCAGCCATGGCCACAGCCATTCAATAGCCTGTGTGCTTTTTCCAGTGCTGTTTGGATACAGGCAGGGAGTAGGTTTGCAGCCTTGGTAAATATTTAGCCATAATTATTTTCTCTCGGCCATCACCTTGAATAGAGATTTCTTTTTCTTCTAATCTTGGTGCCTCAGGCAGAGCAGGGAAGGACAGTGGGTGCTGGAGCAGTCACCAGTGCTGCCATCTCATCATCCTTCTGCCTTGTCCCAGGGAAGTGACAGAGGGACATACAGACCATTCAGGTAATAGGCTGAGCAGCTGTGGTTTAGTCCATCCTGATGTTGGGGAAGTAGGTTTAAGCAGCTGTCACAGAAACTCTAGTGAACATTAAACTTCTGACAGGATCAGGTCACCATGGGGATCCCCTAGTGCCCCCTCCCTGTACTGAAGAGAGAACTGAGTTTTGTTATTCCATATTGCCCCTTTCTACTTTGCATGTGCCCAGGAGGCTGGAATGCATGTCTTCAGCATGTGGGTGATCGATGTTCTGCAAATTAGCATTTTCCCAAGCAAAAGAAACTGACCAGTGTCAATAGTAAGTTTTATTCACTGATTGTTAGTTCTACAATTTATTGAAAGCCTATGTATAGCCAGTTAATTTCCACCAAAATTACATTTAATATTAAAATACTTCCCTATCTAGAATTAAGAGTCCTGTTTATATTCTCAGAATTTAAAATACCGAAAGGTAAAGAAGAGAGTGCCTTGCATCATTAACATTTAATTTACCTTCCATTCACGTGTGGCATGCATTAATATAATATTGTTCAGTTCAGGCCATGAACTGCATGACAAAAGTGCCTCTCTGGTTGTAGGGGGGGGTTTAATTTCTTTTCTCTTTTCTTTTCTCTTTTTTGTTTTCATACATCTGGATTTCTTTGGCCATTTTCCCCCAAAAGTTGGATAAGTCTTTATGTATTTGTATTTTAGAAAAAGTGTGCTTAAATGTTTCTGTCTGAAATGCTATCTTTCTAAAAGCAGTTGTGTATAGTAGATAGCCAGAAGTATAGTACTGGTATCCCTATTACAGTATTTTGAGTTTCAGAATAAATTAGTAACCAAATACTTGACGAGTTCATGGATTATGGATCTTGAGGGTCATATACTTGGTGTCTGAAAAACATTGGCTTTTCTGAAAGGGTGTCTTTTTTAGTGATGGAGATAGAGCTGGTAGCTTTAACTAGTATTTCATTAAGTAAAAGTTTTTTTCAGAAGCTTTTGTAGATTTCTTGCACTTAAATAATATTTTGGTTTAGAATGGAATGGACATTAAGGAGTGATACATTTTAAGTACATGAATAGTCTTCCAGTATGCAAAATCCCCCATTTTGTTTCCTTTGCGAGGTTTTCTTTTGATTACAGATGGCCTGTGTGATAGTTGCTATAGAAACCAGACCATTTTACTTCAATCTCTCTCTGTTGCTATGGTGTGCAGAGAGCTGCTACGTGTAAAGTGTCATTTAGATTTTTTTGTGATACTCCATGTAATAGTTAACTTGCAATCAATACTCTCTAACAACAGATAGGGTAATGTGACATGCTAATTAATGCTTCCTGCCACCAACTGTTGGATTCAACAGTTTGGCAGAAATTAGTTGCAAAGTTAGTTTAATGAATACTGCGGATACAGCTTTCTTTAAATTCTCTGATATTAGAGGAAAATAACTCTGTTAACTCACTGTTAGGCGGAATTGATTTTCTTGCTGTAGCACGCTCCCTGACTGAGTGTGTGGAAGGCACCCAGAGGCTCTGAAGGCAGAAACCCCAGGTCTGCAGGGAGGCTCCACCAGCCATAGAAGCTGTTTTTCCAACCTGCAGTTGCCAGTGACAGCTGTAGCCTTCCGGCAGTTCCCAAAGGCGGCACCAGCCGGGACTGCTGAGTGTGAATAAGCTGGAGCGCAGCTGTGCTGGCCTCCAACCTTCATCCTTCTGCCAGCCTGAAATGAAACCAGTGTGGGGTAGGGTGTAAGACTTGTAACACTTCCATGTTTCATTCTGCATAACTGGATTTGGCAACTAAAAATTAAAATTAAATCAGTTTCTATCAGACTTCAAAAATTAAATTTTCAGGAAATGTTCCAAGGGTGGCATGAATGAGTCCTCAGTGAAGATGATGATCCTGTCACTACCCCAAGGTGAAGATGAGATTATTTTTCATGCAGAATAGTTGTAACCAGAACAAAAGCATTAAGCAGGTTAGTGAGGATATCTAATACACACTCTGGCAAATGTTCAGTGATCAGTTGCCTTTTGCCAGATTTGGTACAGTAGTAGCTCCAACTTAATTTATTTAGCTCACACCTCAATTGCCAATGCAACATAAAAGTAACAGAGCTTGCCCTGGATCTGAAATGCCAGGAGGAGTCCCCATGTTAGGAGCATGGTGGTTCTTTGCCTCCCCTCTGGGGGCGGGGGGATCAGGAATCAGTTTGCAGTTATTGGGGTGGGCTGGCACAGCACCCTGTCCTGCAGCACCTGTGTGTTCCCCTGGAACACGCTCTGTGCAAATGAAGAGAGTTTTATGGGGATTTCACTTGTTCCCAAGTACTGTCACCCCAGAGAGCCTCCAAAATCCTCATTCTACTTTCCCTGCACAGTTTCAGTAATAAACAGCAAGGAGTTCTTAGATGATGCTATGTCCTGAAGCTTCATCAAGCCCCTGCTCTGTGACCTGTCTCTTCAGATGGGAAAATGGTACCATCAGGGTGCATCTGTGAATGGCTTTGGTAGAGTTGGTTCAAGGGAGAGTGAGTCATGAAACGGAACTCATTTTGAGACAGAAGAGCTTGATGACAGCCCCTTTTCAGATGTGAATTATTCTTTAATATTATTTAACCACCAGTAAAGTAGAATAAAAAAACTTTTGCTCTGTTAAGAGGAGTTTTGGGAAGTGACCTGTGCTCTCTGTAAGTGCAGTGAGATAAACTTTTGTAAACATCAGGATCCCCTTTTCAGATGTGAAATGTTCTTTAACCTCAAGTTAAGAAGAATAAAGAAAACTTTTTTTGTTGTTGAGAGGAGTTCTGGGGAAGTGATGTGTGCTCTTTGGAAGTGCAATAAGAAAAACATTATCAACCCTCAGTGTCCTGAACAGACTAAAGTCCACCCTCTGGAAGTCCTAGGCTGAGGTTTTCTTGACTGCCTTCCTGATTTCTTCCAGAATCAACAACTCTTTATCATTTTGTGGCTGCTGTGCCCAAGATAATCTCCGACCACCACATCTCCTACCAGCCCTTCTCTGTTTGTAAACAGCAGGTCTAGTGGAGCAACATCCCTGCCAGCTGTGTAAGGAATTTATCTTCCACACACTCGTATATTTTCTCCTCTTCACTGGGCTGAGTTTCCAGCAGACATTAGCAAGTTAGTCTCCACAGAAACTTCATCTTCGTTTTTTTCAAGACAGGAAATATATGGAGTTAAATGTGGTGAATTTCATTTTTTCTTAATGTGATTTACAGTGCTGAAGTTGAGTAGCACAGATGCCCATTACCTGCCATTGGAGCACCTGAATCAGGAGGTAGTCATGGCACTTACACTTTCCACTGTTTTTTGGGGTTTTTGAATCACTTATTTTTCTATTTTTGTAACTGAGCCTTCTTTGTTCTTGTAATTGAGCCCAAACCTTAATAATTGAAACTTTGTGTTTATTATAAAAAAATACGAATTTTTGCTTCTTGGAGAAACATTAGATCACAGAGCTTTGAATGCAAAGCACAGTTCTTGATTCTGTGAGGTAGGGATCTGTCTGTTACGTTGAACTGGCTTCTAAATTGCACCCTTTCCAACTCAGATGTACAAATGGCACTCGTAGGGTTTGTATTTCACATGGGTGCTTTGCTGAAGGAACAGGAACTGTCACAGTCTGTAAGGACCATGGGTGTGGGCCCTGTTGTATTCTAATAATATGAATTTTCACAGTTTTAATACTTTATTAATATTTACAAAGGATAGGATAAATTCCATTAAGGAGCCAATACTATTTTGCAGACCCTTTGACAGTAAAGTAAGTGCACATTTCAGCATAATTTTTCATAATAAAAGTTAAAATCTTGTTTAAGTAGTCTGTTTAATTAAAAAATAAATCACCTAAGGCACTACAGCGTTAAGAAAAGCTGTTTCTGTAAGAGTCAAAATTGAAATGGAGGACAACATATGTTTTTGTTCTACCTCATTCGTTCTTTTTTTGTTATTATTGTGTGCAAGCTAATGAAAATGAAAGACCCCTAATCTAGATAATTGAGTCTAGTCATCCAAGATGTATAGAGAATGTGACATCTGGAAACATCAGGGTATGTTAATTTTATCATTTTAAGTGGTTATGGTTTAAATGACACTACTAAGACTGCTGTGCTGTGTTTATGGTTTGGACTGTTTCCAAAATCAATCTTTGTCTTAAAATGTATGTCCATGTGGGTAGTACTGAAGGTAGGTATGCAGATCAATGGTCATAGGGTATCGTATGAAATATAATTCAGAGATTGTTCTTAAAAAATTAAGGAGTTTTATTGTATAAGTCACGATTGAGTTGCTTCTTTGCATCACTGTTATCCAGAGAAAACAGAAAAATCACAGTAACCACAGAAGTCACAATTCATTACTGAGTCACATATCATTAGTTCTTGAGCAGGAAATGTTACTTGCACCATGCTAGCAGAAATAATTTTCAGTTATTGACAGTAATGCATTCAACTATATTATTTCAGGCATGTCTTTATAATTTTGAGTATAGTTTTACCTTTTGTAGTTATGTAGCAACTAATGTAGCAATTAATGTAGTCTTTACAGATTAAGTACTTTTCCTTTATTTCTTGTATGTTGAGCCTGTTTGTACTATTTTAGTTCTTAAGTGATTTGTCAATACACCCCAAAGCCAAAAAAAAAAGCATTAAAGAGATTTTTTAAGACTCTTAAAAGACTCCAAGACCCCTTTTTAAGTCTTTATGTACAAGACTGCTTCCTAGAGAGATTTCCTTTATACCTCAAGGAAGGCTGTTGCATTTCTGTCTTTTTGGTTGTCTTTATCCCTGTTCAGAAAAAGTGAGACATCATTTGCATCGTTGGTCACTGTGATGAGCTGTACTGGCTTTTAGAAACCCACAGAACATTGCCTTAAAGTTGGAGTAGGACTGCAGAATGTCTTTATAGGGTCAGAAGAGCAAGAGCTTATTGATGCCGCTTCAGGGAGAGACATCTAGTGTCCGATTGCAAATTAGCATTGAAATGGCCTCTATTTTTTTTTTTTTTTTTGCTCTTAAAGAAAGGTTAGACTCAAAATAGCACCTTAAGGGCAAAACCACAAAATAATACCAGTAGTGCAGAGATTTTTTTTTTTTTTTTAAGAGATGCTTGATGAAGTAGTGCTTTATAATTAACTGAAAAGGTAGGTTTCTTTTACATTTGTCTCAGTGGAATACAAGATGTGGCATTGGGTATACATGTATTTCTAGAAGTGAAAGTTTCTCTGTTGAAGAGTTGAGTCAAAGGGGAATGAATCTGCTCAGGAAATCATGTTTAGTGCATCTTTGCTGAAAATGGTTGTAGGTCAAAATCATTTGCTTCTGAGTGTGGAATTGACTTTAGTGGCTTGGCATGCTGTGAATATTAACTGAACAGCCTTTTTACCAGTTTGTTGATTAATATGTTTTATTTATTATTAGTGATAGAGTTCTGGTTGATTTTACTAATGGCTTTCTTCTGTCCTTGTGTTTTTTCCCTCCCTTTTTACTACTTCTAAAAATTACTTTGCAATCTCTTGGAATACATGCTTTGCTCTGTTTGAGTTGCTTGAAGTACTGTGCACAGTTGGGAGCAATGAAAATTATCAAGTATTACAAATAATATCTCAATTAATATTCTAGATGGTGAAAAGTAGACAGGATTAAACTTACGTAGTGTGTTGGGGTTTTTTGTTTGTTGTGGCTCTTTGGGTTTTTTTGTTTGTTTTGTTTAAGGAAAAGAAATGGAAAATATATTTATAACTTAAAAAAAGGGAAAGGAAAAATATCCTTACTTGTTTACTTCCAGAATTCTGGAGCTGTCTTGGGCTAACTTTACCATTCCCACCATTGCTCAGCTATTACAATTTTTGTGTAAAATACAGCAAACAGAACTAAATTCCAAATCAAACTTGCAGGAAACAAATCTTGCATTGCTCCATTTTAACAAAAATGGTGAGTATACTGTTGAGATTCCTAGTGGCAATTAAATCTACATTATTTGCTGGAGCATAATATAAATTCAAACAGCAAGTCCATAAATGTGCTTGACAACTAATTTCTTCATTCAAGAGAAAACTGCCTTCTCCTTTGTTTGATGCCAAAACCATTTTGTGCCTATTGTGTGTGTGGCAGCAGCTGTATAAAACGATTTCCTATACTGTGAATACAGTTAATTGCTGCAGCTATCGTTTCCTTTGGTGGAAGAAAAGTCCTGTGCCATCTGAGGGGGAAAGAAGAAAAAGAAAACATCCTTCAGGATTGGAATTGTGATTGTAGGTTTGTTTTCTCCATTCTTTATCAAGGTAGGTCAGCTCTGAGAACATAAGCCTGCCAGTGAGTTGAAGGTTGCTGTCCTTGTGATGAATGCAATGCCAACAATGTGACATCTGTGAGCAGATACTCATCTCCATGAGTCATTGATGGCAGGTAGTGCTCTTGGTTATTCTAAGATTTAGGGCTGTGTTGAGAAATCTTTTTTTTTTTTCCATGAGCTGCATCTTTCTCCGCAGTGTGGACCTGTTTGCCACTTTATTAGCACTGTCACTTCTTCTTTAATTTATTGAGGGAAGTGACAGCTTAGTGTGTATGAGGCACATCCTCTTTTTTCTAGCCTGCCAAAGTCTCAATATGCTCAAAATGTGAAAGATATGTTGGACTCTCTTCCTAGCTCCCGTTTACCCTCTTTACTTCCCTGAAGATGAAAATCAGGGAACAGACTATTGTATAGATTTTACCCTCTGTCTTTGTTTTGCTTTAATCTTTTTGGCATATTCTACCATAAAATAATTATAAGAATAGGTAGATATGTAAAACAACAATTTTCAAATTGATTATTAGTGCTCCCTTTAGGAACCACAGTTGAGTTGTGTTTCAAAGGAGAAAGTGCTGTAAATTGAGAACTAGTTTCAATCCCTGGTATAAAAAAGTAAAGTTCCAAAATATTTTAATTCCCCTTTTGAATATTGTGGATTTCTTAATGTCTGGGGTTTTTTTTCAAAACTCAGCTTGCAAACTTATTATATTGATTATTGATGTCACATTATAGACAAGCTGGAGTGCGTAGTTAAGCATGAAATGTACAAACTTTCCTGTGTCCATGATCCTGGACAAGTAGAATTTGGGACACATCTTTCTGACTCATTTAATCTGTGAATGAAACTAAACTGGCAGTCGTCCAGGAGTGGGCATTTGGTGTGTGCCACATGACGGTGGTGTTTAGCCTGTTACCAAGTGTCACAACTTACCTGATGCTACGCAGGAACACATCTACAATTGATCTGAATCCAACTGTACTCTTTGCTAATATAATGTATGTGCTCTAGTGTAGCCAAAGCAATATGCAGTCATAGTCTAAATCAGCCATTTTGTAAGTGAGGTAAACTGCGCTATGAATCCTCCATGAAAATACAGTGAGGATGTAAAGTTGGTCGTGGGAGGTTATTTTTGTCTTTCAGTCCTGTTTCCAAAACGTATTGATTATTGCATGCAGTTAGGTGACACCTAACTTCTGCCCTCTGCAATATGTGAAGGAAATTCTGTCAAGCCTATGGCAATCGTCTTTTTTTGTAAGAGGAAAAGTTCTAAAAAGAGTGAATGATGTCAAGGGATGACAGAAAGCAAGATTTATGTAACTGCTTGTAGTGACCTGGTAAAACTGTGATGAGAAGAGCAGAAGTACAGTATTGCTGTTTAGAAGAGCTATAGCATACACTTATGGAAGAGATTGTCCTCAAGTAAGGATAGACACTCCTGAATTAGCAGAAGTTAAGATTTTTTATGCACCGTGAAGAGTAGGTGAGAGACTGGAGGGGATAGTGGAACATCTTTTTGCATAAAGATTTGTTCTGTTTCGACTTTGATGAAGCAGAGATTGAAATACCAGAACTGATGTAAAGCGCAGAAGCGTGAAAGGGTATGCTGGCCTCTCTTTGCCCTTTTTTTACTTCTTCATGACCAGCCTCAGTGGTGGTGTTGAATAGACTAAAATTAGATATTCTGGGTCCACCCAAAGACTTCTCCCAGGGATAGTTTAAAGTGGGGTAAACTGGACTATCTGCTCCAGAAGCAGGTCCCAGTTCTGGAGCTCCTGCGGATTTTTTGCAGGGGTGCAGCAGTGCCAGGGACGGGAAGCACATGGTCGGGAGGAGATGTGTCCCGTCCCCAGCTCTCCTGTCACCCCAGCAGTCACTTTCCATCCAGGCAGGACTGCTGGCAGTTGTGGGAAGGGGCTTATGTTTGTTCATCTGGGAAGGATACCCTTGGTGGTAAAATTAGCTTGTCGACTGCTTAATTTTGTGGTGAGCTTGCCTCTTTATGTCTTGGAATATCTTTAGGCCATTCACAAACAGCCTAAATATCCCTCGACTGTGCAGCCCCACTTAAAGCAGTGTCAGTGACAGCCACTCACCAGAAGCAGAAGTTGAGAAGAGAAATAAAGCTCAAACCTCCTTTATGATGTTAAGTCATTTATTCCCTCTGTCCTGGGGGGGACAGAGCACCCGACCTGGGCAGAGTCGGCGCGGTAAGAGGGCGAGGCTTTTCATCCTCCTGGTTTTATCACAGAGAGAGGAGAAAGGTGATACCAGGGGCGGAGATGGAACAAACACCCAACCAGATCAGAGCCCGGGCTGCTGGAACTTCAGACAGACCCGACTCAGTCACATGGCAGGGACCCGGCCGGGGGGGCCCAGGGGGATCCAGTGCAACAGGATACCAGTGCCAGTTCCCAGTCTTTCCCTGGGGAAGAGGTGGTGGGTAGCTGGAAAGCATTTGGCTGGCTGACAGCAGGGCCCTACAGGATATTAATCTATATTGTAAATTAGTAAAGTTGGTGCAAGGGAGTTTAAGTTCTTTGAAATCTTTTGAAACATAGATTTTGCTTTCAAGGTGCACCATATTTCTATTTTATTTTGTTTTAACTAAGTAGTTTAAGAATAGAGAAACTAAACATTTCATTATAGATCAAACAAAAGGTTTGGGGTTCTTAATACATTATTTAGTGAACTGTTTGTGTAAGCAGTTCGATTTTTCCTTTTATTGGAACCCAATTTGCTTTCTTAACCTGTAATAGTTCAAAAACTGTTTTACAAAGGACATAGTTTGAATCCTGACACCTTTTTAGTAAGTTGCTCGTGTTGCTTTTCAGAATGGAGCTTCTACTTTCTGGTTATTTTAGTCATCATTTCATGTTGATCATTGTACTCATTTCAGGATTCAAAGTGGCATCTACAAGGAAGTGTAAAGGTATTAGCAGCACAGATCACTATAGTTTGTTTCCTGTATCATACTTTTGTTTGCAACTGGTAACAGTTTTTGACTTGATTATGCCTCTAGGAGAAAAAAAAAATGCAGTGACATGCTATATTTCACAATAGTGGGCTGTATTTTTTGTGACTTACACGCTGCATGGCTCTAAGACCTGCAGTCCCTCTTCTGCTGCTCTTTCCTCATTCCAGTCTGTTTAAACTCCTGATCACTCTGTTATCAAAACAAGATGCCATCCAAACAGAGAAGCCAAGATTAGTCAGGCTTAAGTTATCATGTATGGAGTCTGTCTCACGAGACAGGGGCTTCCTGACACCGCATCAGATTTCAAGCAAAGTAGGACTGTGAGGTTCAAAGTGTTTTCATTTTCAGAGAAATGCTTTGGTGCCATCTGAATTCTTCCAAGCAACAAGTAGCTGGAGGAAGTAGAGATTTCGTTAGTTAATACCCCAGGGATGTCTTATTTGAGTTCACAAGATGTGCCATCTGGAAATTCTTGTTCCTTCACATGTTGCATCCTTTTTTGGACACTGAAGAGTTCCAAGGTGCTTTATTTGAGTTGCTTTGGAAGTGCCTAAAATAAATTGGGGAGAAATATTTGAAAGTCTCTATTAAAAATAAAAAAATAATAAAAAAATCTGTTTCCATCTGAGTTGCCCGGGTTACCCTTCTTTGCTGTGAAATCAGTCCAAGCTTTGCTGCTCTTTACTGCTATGCTCTAAGCACTGCCTCTTTTTCTTCTACTTTTCATCCATTTATCCTTTAAAATTCCCATTAAGTCACCTTCAGAAACATATCCTCTCTCTGTCTTTTTTCCTGCCCCCCACCCTTTACCCACCAGAGTCTTCAGTGTGGTCCATGGGAACATAGCCAACTCCAAACAAGAATACTCAGCACAACCACTGTGGCGTTTTCATCCTTGTTTCGTTCATCATGGAATATGTTCGCTGGGATGAAACTTAAGGTCTCCTGGTTCAGTTGGGTTTTGGTTGCAAAACACTGATTTGGGAAAAGTCTGTGATTTGGCAGAGCCTGGAGGGTGGCCCAGGTGTGCCTTGTGGTTTGCTGTCTCTCTCTGCCTCCTACCCCACAGCCCCAGCCTTGGAGCTCAAGGGCCTCTGGGCTTTCATTTCTGGGGTGTGGTACTGCCCACAGAGCCATGGCTGGGGAACACACCTCTGCAGAGGCTGGCAAAGCTCAGAGAGGGCCTCAAAACCGGTAGTAACCTGTGGTTTTTTACTTGCCATTGCGTAATGGAGACATTATTCTTGGGTCTTGGGTCAGTTTGGACAAGAAAGACTGTTTCGAATTACTTTAATGAAGTGTGCGGAAATTTTAATAATAAAGTGGGATTTATTTTGCTATTTAAAAATATTTTCAAATATATTTAACCTTAGTTTCTAAGGCATTTTGTCCAGAATTTAGGCCCTTTGTGTAATGGTTGCCATGTTTATCCCTCAGTGTTTCTTATAGACTCTACAGTTTCTTTTTACTTGGCTACTCATTTAAGCAAATCTGTTGGAAATTATTGCTTAGTGAGGTCAAATACTATCAGAACTGGCAAATGGGCCCAGGATAAAGAGGGAGACATAAGTTTTATTTTATTAGAGAACGGGTCTAAAAGGAGGTTGTTTGTTCCTTCTACTTTGTTGGTAATAGTGAAATATTACACATAATTTGCAGAAAATCCACTCATATTGCACCAGCTGCTTCAATTGTTCTAAATTTATTTTCCTTGAAAAATTTTGCTTTAAAAATGTCTAATAAGAGGTTTGTGTTTTTGTTTCCTTGTTTGTTTTGTAAGAAAGAATTATCACTGGGTATCTGAACTTCTTGAAAAATGTGGTTTGTGTTGCATTTGAACTTCTCCATTCATTATTTTATGGTTTGCCGATCAGTAACAACATAATTCAGGAGAAATATATTAGACAGCTGTTTTCCAAAAGTCCAACAAGTTTGGTAATTATGTAGGGAATATTAAAAGAAGGCTTTAGAAATCAGTGAGACTATAGTAAAAGAAAAGTTGGTTTGTGTTTTTTTTATTATTTTGGGGTTTTTTTTAATGCTGTAGTTTATGTTTACTTTTCTTAGCAGTTAATTCTTAAATCTTTCCAGCATCCTAATATCCATAAAAGCTTCACAAAACATTTGTAAAGCATCATGTAATTGTCTTTTGAATACATTTATTCTTTGGTTAATAACAAGGACAGATTTAGAAAAACAGACTTCTTTTCAATAAAAATTACATTGGTTATGTCCTGGCTCACAACACAGAGGCCGCAGAGCATTACATTCCCCTTGTTTTCTAGAAGCTGAACATTAGGTAGCATTAAAAATGGAGATTATAAGTTCTTTTTTTAAGCAAAAAGACTGCTGCAAGTCAAGTTTAGGCAAAATTCTATGGTGCTTTGTGTATTTAGTCTTTGTAGAATCAGAGAATGATTGAAGTTGGAAAGCATAACTGTAGATCATTGAGTCCAACCCCTTGCTCAGAGCGGACTCAGCTAGAGCTATTTGCCCAGAGCCACGTCCAGGAGAGTTTTGAGTATATCCAAGGGTGAAGACTACATGGTCTCTCTGGGTAACCTGTTAAAAGTGCTTGCCCACCCTCACTGTGAAATAGCTTTCTAATAATTAATTGTTTATATTTCAGTCTGTGCACATTGCCTCTTGTCCTGTCATGGGGCATCACTGAGTTGCTGGTGCTCTTTATGATGTCCCTTTTGGTATATAAACACATGGATAAAGACTCTAAGCTGAATGTTACCAGCTTCCTGCCTCGTTTTTGTGTAAGGTGCTTGATCTTTATGGCCCTTGGCTGGACTCCCTGTAGTAGGTACACGGATGTCTTGATGACACTGGGCTTCTCTGGGGAGGAAAATCTTCTGAAGGAAAGAAAGCTTGCAAGATTATGCCCTGTTTAAAGTGTGTGATGAACTCCACACCTCATAAAGGTGCTGTGAGTGAGTGATTTTGAGGCCTCCTGAGATACAAGGACTCTGTGTCCTCACTGTGGACATTATTGTAAGCTGCTTCCAAGTGACCTGCCAGCAGACTCCTGCCTTTTTGGGGGCTGAAAAGTAGCCAGCTGTGAGAGTACCTTGCTCTGTCTCTCATGTGGTCAGAAACTGAACTGCTCAAATGTGCTTAGCAGGTGCCTTGTTCCTTTGTTGATCTTTTATTATCCCCTCCTCCTTCCTCACATTGCACTTTGGATAGAGACATGCAGCAGTTCAGGTTAAAAACTCAGTGCCCTTCTGGCTACTTCTGTTATTCTCTCCAGTGACAGAAAAGCTCATAGAAGCTCATAGCTGTGTCACTGTGATCAGTGGTACTGACATGTTAGATGACACATATCTAGGAAGGGGCGTGGATGCTACTGAGCAGAAATACATTCCACATCTACTGCGTGTAGCTGGTAACTTTCCAAGGAGGCAGTGCTCATTGCTTTGGAATGACTTGTCCTCAGTCTGTTTTATTCTGTTTTCTTTCCTCCTTATTCTCAGAGGGGTATTTCTTAATGACTGTCACTTAAAAGAAAAGGCAAACTAAGTAGTGATGATACTCAGCATTAGATCTTCCCCCTTTGCTGTATAAGAATGCAATCAAAACTGTTGAGCCTTTAGTATCTGCAGTGGTTGTCTCACATTCCTTCTTTCCAGTCTCACTCCCTTGTCATGCCAGAGCCCCAGTGGCTTGTAAAGAGCTTGATATGACAAGAACTTACCGTTAGAACACACACTCAATACAGTAAGTTTATAATTTTCTGACTAGTTAAGTAGTTTAGCCAAGTGAAAAATTCTTGATTCTGGAGTTCGCCATACTTCTATCTTGGAGCTAAGCAGATTTTTCCCATGAAACAGGAAAAACCAAGCTAGGATCATCGTGACTTTGTTCACTCGTGGACACTTCATGCTTCTGGTTCATGATTTTTTTTGGTCTAGGGAGATGCTAATATTGTGAGTAGATTTTTACTAAGTGATGGCTCAGTAGTTCTTTGGGAACCGTGGGACAGGAGAGCTCTTCTTGCAAACTCTTTCCTTTAGCATGAGTTCCAGATGAGTCAGATGGGGTTTGCTTTGCAGTAAATTTGTGGAGAGTTCATGGATCAACTAATGTTCGTTTCGTGTCACTTTTAGATGTATTGGAGGTACCACTGAATCCATTACATTGGGATGTGAAAGTGTAGACAGCATGGAATTTAACCTAAAAGCATGGATCAACAAACAGGTGTTCTGAAATAAAAAGTAAGAACTAGCCAGAAAAGGTTAAGGAGAAGAGAGTACTAAAAGAAAAGGTTAAAAGACTAGCTCTCTTTGTAAAGTATTTGCTGAAATTCAACCAGATGGAAAGTGACCGTGCTGGTTTGAAAGAAGAAAAGCAGCTTTTATATCAAGAAACCTAAGGAGTACTGTGTCTTCTGTAGTCAAAAAATAGCATTACTGTGCCTGCTGTCAAGTCAGAAGATATTGTATGTGTTGGTAGGTATTCTCTTCTAAACTTAAAATCTGTGTTCAGTATTTTTATTGTTTCTCAGTGCAGTAATTACTTCATGTGATTTCAAGAACATTCGCTAAAATTATTTTACCATCTTTAAAGGATTTTAATAGATGGATGAAGCACTTTAGATCACTTACAGATACTGTCATAAAATATGTTTATGATTACTGAATTTAGTTTTTCCTTTACACTTCTTTGATTTTTGGTGGCATTTTTTAAAATAAGACTTTTGTATTCAAATAGATGCCGTCAAGTGTCAAACGTTTGGTTCTTTGGCCAACTTTGCCACCTAGCGGCTGTAATTAAATAGAACAGCTCGTTTTCGGTGTTTTCAAAAAAGGTAATGTAGCACCGTGACGCTGTCTTTTTTTCCTTTGCAGTGAATTATTCGTGGATTTTTGATATCATAATGTCATAATATCATAATATGCAGATGCAACTGAAGCCACCCATAATATGTTATGAAAATAAACACTTCATTTTCTAATGTTTAAAAGTTTGGTATGCAAGTACAGGAGAATTCAATACTTTATTTTTCCTTTTTTTTTTTTTTTTTAAAAATAGTCTGTTCATAATAGAAAAAAAAGAAGAAACATCATTCCTCTTAGAATCTCTTACAAAAAAGCATCATTTTAGGTCTCTATATGTATTATGGATTGTTTTTCTTTTAATATCCCTGTGGCATATATAAAATAAATTATCCTTCTTTAGATATCATCCCTACAATGTAGAGAGGAGAAACTTGGGCCTGCAGTGCTTGTGCTTCTATTATGCTTTGTAGGCAGGCTGAGTCCACAATAGGAGTAATAAAGACTAAGTATTGTTTTCTTCTCTTCCACTTGCTCCTAGTTCTGATACAGAACCAGATCCAAAAGAAATAGAAATTAATCTGGCTGTAAATTTGTGATATGTTGTAGTGCCTATTTTTCTGTGAAATTCTGTTGAAATAGGAGCTCTGTACCAGCTGTTTCCTCAGTCTTCCTACACTGCGGTGCCACACGAGCTGTGAGCAGCTGCAGTAGGCAAGAAGTGTGTGGTGGGTGCAGTAGTGAACCCTAAAACCTCTGGACAGGGTCCACCTGCCAGCTTCTCTCTGGACGACACAAAGCCACAGGCAAGGAAGTTCCCCAGCTTCTGTGTAATTTTTGCCAACCCCTCCACCTTCTCTCTCTCTTTTTTTTTTTTTTTTTTTTTTTTTAATTCGGAAATGTTTCCTTCTGTTTTTTTCTTCCTCATACACTTTGAGTTTACTTCGTTTACACTTAGTAGAAATTGGCTTAAAGAGTGGTGTTGAGGGGAAATTAATTCTTTCAACAGAAAAAAAAGAGCATCTTTATCCATAACATGGACATTTGAAATTAACAATGATATTTAATTTCAAAAATATGATTGCAGCAAGTAGATTTTTAGACATGAATTACTGTCTTTCAATCTCTCTTGAAAGGTCCAAAGGAAAAAGGCTGTTCTCTGAGCAGCAGAGCTACAGAATCATTATATTCTTTTTCTCTAAGCCTTTTTTATGTCATATATCCCAGTAATTCTTTCTAGGCAATCAACAGCATGTGCTGTGACTGTTTCAAAGTTATATGTGTGGTGACTTCCCACACATGTAAGCATGATATAGTATTGCAGCAGAGCATGAGATGCTTGTTTATGACTTGTTTTTGTAATTATCAGGAGTTTGTGTGTCTCTTATTTTATCTATCTTCTAGTAATTGCCAAGCCTGTTGAAACAAACTATCCTTGAAATTTCCAATATTTGAACTATATAGACTGACAGGTGGAGAATCTGATGAGGTGGTGAAAGGGAGGAGGATCTGCTGGATAAAAGAGAGAATCACAGAACTACATAAAGCTTTGTTTCCTAAGAAACCTCACTTAAAAAGCCATGGGAAAGGCTATCATGCATCTTGATCAAAATCAAGAGAGCATTCTGCATACAATCAGGAACTGCAATCAGGAACTGAAACTAATAAGAAATAGCATGGATATCTTCTTAATGTTTCATAGAATTCATATTATCAGATTCCATGCAGCAAATTATTTAACTTTTGGAATTAATTTGTCAAATCCTTAAAGTACAAGAATGAGTAGACATAGGACCAGAAAGAAAGTGAGAGGGTGGTGCAGATTGTCGTTAATGAGAAAGGAACAAGTCCTTGACTTTTGAGCTGGGAACTAGGGAGAGGTGCTGATAGTGTCTGAGATGGCATGAGATGACTTTCACATGAAGGAGAAAACAAAGATTACTGGGTGTAGAAACTGCCAAGCTGCCGAGGTATTAGCTACATTGCTAATGAGATTTCTGATAACGTCTGTTTATGCATGATATGGCCTGAACTGGGCAGAACATTCCTGAGTATTAGAGATCTCAAGTAGAAACAGTAGGATTGGAGACAAATTGGAGCAAAGAAGAGAGAATGCCACACAGAAACATGGTGTGTTCAAATGCTTGTCTGACAGGAAAACCAGAAAAGCAGGCTGCCAGCTACAGAGGGTGACAGATCCAAGTACAGAATCGGAAGAAAAGAAGTTCGAATGCAGTTGATGTTTCTGGATAAAAAGAGACAGAATGAACTTCAGGCAAAGGGAACAACAAGGCATAAAGAACCTCAGCTGACATGCAGACAACATGTGTCTGTAAGCAGAAAGCCCTTTAAAGAAGACCAGGTTGCATGGCTACCAGATAACGTAAAATCTCCTTCTGCATGAGGGCAATGGTCCTTCTAGCACAGTAGTCTAACTATAGTTAAATTTATGCTAGTTAGTGTTTGAGAGAGCCTGTTGGCTTCCTGAGGTCCCTTGTTTTCCTTGTTTTTTTGGAGGCTGTATGCTTGACTACTTGCATTTGTGTCAGTTTATGTGACTTGTTTCCTTGAATTTGTCTCCTCCAGTAGTTTCTGTGGTACTTCCAGTGGCACCAAATTCCAGAATTTTATGTCTGATATTGCAAGAAGTATTTTATTTGTTTGAATTTCTAGGAAATCAGTTTCAAACAAGTCAAATAAAGTTTAGACTATGACTTACTGATTGAAATTCTCTGACATAAATCTGTATGAGAACAGCTACAGCTTGGATGATAGCTTGACAGATTCATATAAATCTAGGTTAGTGCTCATCTGAAGGGGATTGTTTCATATCTGTCTTTGGAGAGCTTTTAACATTGAAAAATTAGCTTGAAAACATTTCAGTTTGCATTACCTCTCTAGATTAACAGGCACAGTAGGGTTTGCATACATTGCTTCCTTTTCAGGATCAACTATGATAACAATGAGGGACTGTTTTATTAAAGGATGATTTTAAAATTATTTGAGTTATTTTTGCTCAGCAATTACGTGTGCATAGATGTTGTAAGCAAGATCTAAATTTGCTATTTAGTATATGTACACCAGCAAAAATAGCATAGTGGTAAATAACTAAATCAAAATATTTCAGGTTAAAAGGGTTTTGCTCTTTTCCAGTCTGTTTAGAAAGAGTGGCATGCAACTTCAGCACCTTTATAAGAAAATAAAATTAAAAATTGAGCAATGCAGCTCTGAGGTAGAGGCAGCCACTTTGAAGCTCTTTTAATAAGCATGGAAATTCCTTAGCACTGATATTCTTTTCCAGAGAAAGGCTGGAAGAGAAGAAGACATTTGTAACATTAATAGAAAGTCAACAACGTTCTTTTCTGGTGGAAGACAGGAAGGTGGGAGCCATACTTTTCAAAAGCTCATTGTCAGTGATTAAATCAGGAAACTGTTACTTAAAAATGTTACCTGAATGCAGAGTTCTTGAGCTAGTATAGGGTATTTTTTTATATTAAATTTAGTTACTTTTTTTTTCACTGGACAATACAGATGATATATAGATGATACAGTAGAGTGACCAATTTGTAAAACCATTAAAAATGTAGCCAGATTTTTCTTTTTTTTTCTTCTTCCTATGTGTAATTTATTGCATAATACATTGGAAATGCTTTGTAAAAGTTGGACTGTTTTTGAGAATCTCGTGCAGGTTTTTTACCTGTAACTTTGTAAGCAAAGTAAGTTTTTTGATTTGGTTTTGATTTTTAAGGGGGGAGGACTGCATCAATTTCTCTATAGTTCAGAAAACCGAGGGATTCAGAAACAGCTTATTCTGCCAAAAAGTCTGAGATACTTTTGTTATAATTTCTCTGTCACCATAGACCATTCCAGTTTAGCATGGATGCTTAAATACTTAAAATGTTTTATTTGTAGGTATCTGAGTGGCTTAAAATATCCCAAATCAGGTTCTTTGAAGTGCTTCATGTTAAATGGAAATAAGTAAATTAATCTATTTAAACACTGACCAAGATGCCAAAAATATTTAGCTAAAAATAATACGTTATTTCGCAAACATTGACTGAGATGAACTGCTAAGAAGTGAGCCTGAAAAGCTTTAAAAGATTACAATTAGAAGAAAATTAAACATTTTGATGTAAATTTAGGAATCTAGTCACATACTTGGAACGAAGTTGTTATGATACCACTGGTAAAATCAGACCTAAATGTGTGTGTAATTTTTTAGGAGGAGAGGCCTTTCTGAGGGACAATGAGGTTTACACTGAGTGTCCATGCCACAAAGCTGACATCCCAGAAAATTGGATCTTAGTAATCTTTTAAGAGTCACGGCTTGGGGAAGTTTTGTAGGGTTGGGAAGAAAGCAAATATAACCACAGTCATCATGAAAGGTGAGAAGGAGAAGAAGGAAGATCTGGGGAGCTACAGGCTGGTCACTTTTACCTCAATCCCTGTGAAGGTGCTGGAGCAATTTCTCTTGGAAACCATGGTTAAAAGTGAAGGATAAGTGGGTTATTGGGAGTAGTGAGCACACATTTACACAACGTCAGTCAGTCTTGAGCACCTTGACAGCCTTTTACAATGAGAGGAATGGCTTAGATGGCAGGGGTAGAAGAGTGGGTGTTGGTTATCCTGTCTCTGGTGAGGTTTTACAAGCTGTTTCCCAGCACGTCCTCATAGACAAAATGATGGAATGAGTAAGTAGATGGTGAAGTGGACTGAAACTTGTCAGAACTGCCAGACTAAACTGTATTCAGCAGCATGAAGTCCAGCCCAGACCTGAGTCCAGTCACTGGTTTTGTGCCCCTGGGGTGGTTCTGGCACCAGTACAGTTTAACCTCTTCATTAATAGTCTTGGTGATGTATGCAGAGTGTACTCTCAGCAAGATTGCTGATGCTACAAAACTGAGAAGTGGGTGATACATCAGGGGGTTGTGCTGCCATCCACCTGGACCTCAACAGGCTGGAGAAATGGTCTGACAGGAGCCTCATGAAGTTCAACAAAGGGAAAGGCAATGTTGTCCACAGAGAAAAAAATAGTCCCGTGCACTCGTATGGACTGGGGCTGATCATCTACAAAGCAGCTTTGTAGGAAAGGATCCAGGTGGAATCTGAGTGAGCATGAGCCAGCAACTTGTCCTTGCAGCAAAGGTCACCAGCCTTCTAGGCTGTGCTAGGAAAAGTGCTGCCAGCAGGTAGGAGATGATCACTCTCTGCTCAGCACTGGTGAGACACATCTGGAGTGCTACATCCAGTTCTGGGTTCCTCAGAACAAGAGGGTCATGGATGTTCTAGAGTGAGTCAATCCAAGAGCCACAAAATAATGGCAATTGCAGTTAAACGTTAGATAGAGCTTTTTTTTTTCCTGTGGGGATGGTCAAGCACTTTAACAGGTTGTCCAGGGAGCTTATGGAGCCTTCATCCTGGAAGATAACTTGAAACATGGGTATGGCCCAGAGCAACCTCTCCCAGCTGAGTCTGCTCTGACCAGGGGGTTGGACTCAATGATCTCCAGCAGTGCCTTCCTACCTCAACCCTTTCATGGACAAATTGAAGTAATAATTTAATGGAACTTACCTTTAAAGGATCCTGAAGGTAGCATGGGTTGGACAGTCATTTTTCTGTGACTTTTTATAGAGAGTTTGGAGGGGGTAGTTGTGTCTCGTGTTTTGGGTTTTTTCATCCAGAAAAATTGATTCAGTATGGTATTATTCTGTCATTGCTCTCTTTTGGAGTGTATACAATGCCATTTGAGGTAGCTAGGGAAGCAGTGCCTTGAGCTTGCTGGCACTGAACACTTCAGATCCATCTCATTATCTCTGGACATTATGCAGGATCTGGCTATGAGCTTCAGTTGACTGTGAGCTGGCAGAGGCTTCACCCAGACAGTGCTGGTTAGCTGAAAAAACCAATCAAAGTAAATGATAACAATTCTCTGACAGACTCTTTTTCTTTCCTCCCCCTTCAGTTTATATAACCTGTGAAGTGAAGCACTTGAGGAGAATACAAATAGCTGTATCACTCATTTACCTTCTAAAGGTTCATTCCTATTTCACTTTTCATGCCAGCCTATTCATTTAATTTCAGATAAGAACTTTTGTCCTTTCTTCCATGCTCTTTCAGCATTGCAGAAGCTGCATCTAAAAATTGAAAAATTAGACTCACTGATTATTTCAAAACACTTCTAAATTTTCTCCTTATTTATTGTACCTGTTGACATATGTTTCACTGTTTTTTCCTGCTCCCCAAGTGCTTGTACCAGTCTTTTAAATGCTTTATATGTGTCTGATAAGCTCCTTTTTCGAAGGTGCTATCATTTTGCCCTGTATGCAAAAATAAAATCAATCCCTGAGTACATTAACCTTGGTATTGTCTTAATGATAATGACTAACTAAAAGGTCATTTCAAAAACACATTCCAAGAAAAAAAAAGACTCATAGGTGATTTTTTTTCAGTGTTAGAGCAGGGCAAAAATACCTTTTACTGGCTTGATATTTTTCTGTCTTTTAGTGAGGTTTTCAGGGTTTTAAAATTATTTTTGTGTTAGATGCCTCGTTACACTTTCAATTTAAGGTAGCATGGAGGTTTTTTTATTTAGCAGAAGATGTAAGTGGTCTGATTCTGCATTCACTGCATTGTCCTACAGGGACTGTGGCAAAGTCGTATTTAGTGAACATAAAATTTTACTGGATTTCCATTATAGATGAGTTTGACTTGAACATACTTATGTCCCTTCTATCCCCATATAGTCATCCTTTTCTTACCTCTCCATAAAAAGCTACACAGACTCACATTTAAAGAATTGTCTTTGGTAATTGTTTGACGTAGAGTCATGACAAAAGTATTTTAGTATTTTAGGGAGTAGGAAGGGAGAAAGACAACCAAACAATTTTCCTCTGTTGAAAGGAGAGGTTTTATGGTTAAATTATGAAGTCTTTGGTTGTGAGAATACTTGCAGACTAATTTGAGTAAGAGTTGTGATACTGGTTTTGCAAGAGATACTTGTGGTTGCTGGGAATCTTCTTGATGAGTTTCAGGAAGAGTTAAAAACACAGATGGATTTGTGTTCCTCAGAAGCGACTGAAACTTCTAAAATTAATTACTACCTTTCATATTGTTTCCTTACCAGTGCAAGAAACACTTATGTGAAGCCAATATTATGGATAATTTCCAAATAAATTTCACCAATCTTTAAAAACAGTTGAAAGTATAACACATAAGTGTTGCATGGCTTTTATATTTGTGTTATTTTGTGTATGGATCTTCTCCAAGAGTAAAAATTACTCATTATAAGGAGGGAATTTAGAGAACTGATTACATACATATGTAAGCAACTGCTGCATTATTCTGTCTAGCTTTATTTCATAAGCTATTTTGAAAAGTGGGACTTTTTTATGGTAATATTCAGTATATCCTACTTCAAAATGCTTTTTTCTTCCTGCTAGTTGCCATTATTTGTATTATTAATGGTTTTATTAGAATAACTCTAAGCAGTCCTGATCTGAAGAGATTAATGATCTGCATTGCTTCTTGATCTGGTATACTCCTTTTGAACTGTGAAATTGATACAAGGACACTTTCTTATGTGTCACTGGGAAGCACTGACTTCTGTTCTGCTAAAGATAAATCAATATGTATCAGACTGTGTGGTAGGAGGTAAAATAAAGATAACTTAGATTTAGGTGTATAGATTAGGTCCTTACATCCACAATTTCCTGTTTTTAATTTTATTAGTCTTATTATATTTTTTTAAGATGCTGAGAGCATCTGCAGGTCCAGCTGAGATGAGTTATCAGCAATACATCTTCACTAACAATTGTGGCTTAACACCAAAAGTACATTTGCCTTAAAAAGACCTGTTTGCCCATTGGTGTCCATAGGAACAGCTGGTTATTAGTTGGATTGGAACAAAAAAGCCCTACCAAAAAACCCCACCCAAACCAGTCAAGCTGGCGATATTTGAGTAGTGAAATAAGCATTTTTGTCCCCAAAGATGCAGAGATGCTTAGCACAACTGATTTTTATGTTTTTAAGGGGAATGTTGCATATGAGAAAGAAGTGTAGTCAAAATTGTCAGGAAGTGAATTTTAGTTGCCAGACTTTGGGCTTGTAAGTGTTAACTCTCTTTGTTATGTGATTTCATCACACAGTCAGAGGGCTTCCTACTTCATTGGCCAGACCATTTACCTTGCACAGGAATAAAACTCTGAGCATTCAACTGGATAGAGTATCTGATAATATTTTGCCCACAGACAGATAACTTGCCTTCTTTGGAGTCCCCTCTTTGAAGCTTAAATCCAAACCAATCTCTGAGGAGTACCATCTTCCTTTCTTCACCTTTTTCAGAGATTTAACCTTTTCATTAGTCATCCTCACAAAGTCTACGTAAAGACAGGATAGAGATAACTTGTATAGTCTCTAATTATCTCATTGCAACTTTTAATAATAGTATGATATTTGTAGTTAATATTGCAGATATTATTTTCTTAATTATTATTTTTGTAATTGTAATTATTATTTTATTAACAACTATTTTAATCACATTGTGTATCCTAGTTTTTAGCAAAATGCCAATGCTGAAAGAGTTAAATATGCCTCAGTGTTAAAAAAAAGTGCCTCATGTATTCATCTGACAGGAGCCATAAAGTACTGGAGACATTTGAGACTCTTACACCACTGCTATGAAGTAGTAAAGGATGGAGTTTTAAGATATAATGTAGCTATTAAGCCTTTTCAGTATTGGAAAACTCAGTCTCTCCCATAAGAAAAGTGATGACCTATGATCATAAACAGGTTAAGTTAATGTGACCTGATTTCAGAAGTGTCCCCTTATTGCTTTAAGGATAGTAATTTTTCCTTATATTTGACTTTTCAAAATCATTATCTGTAAGTCTAAATTATCCAAGTTTTTAATCAGTTCTCTAAGTGCGTATTCAGAGCTCTCATGTTCTCTTGAGTTCTTTCCGTAAACAGTATCAGCAGAGGAGACTGTGCCTCTGATGCAAGTCAGGTAGCAAGGCCACTCAGCAGTCCTGCCTACAATTCATGTGAAACACATCTCGCCAGACAAAGCATCTGCCTGTTTGGAGGGTGGTTCTGTAGTCTTGCGAATCCAGAGTGCGTTAAAGTCCAGACTCCGTCATTTTTTGAGGCTGTTGGGAAGGGTTAAATCACAAATCAGATGTGCCTAAGATATAGCAGAGGTAATGCTGAAGCAAGGATGCTGTTGCTGGTTTGTGCATTGGGAAGAAAGCTGTAATAGCAGCAGCAGCAGCAGCAATAACAACGGCAGCAGCGGCAGCAGCAGCAGCAGGAGACCTTCAGAGAGCCAGGGTTGCAGTAGTCTGGGATATGAAGATCCTGCTACGTCTCTGTCTCTCCTAAGTTCAGAATGGTTCATACAAACCTTATGCCACGTGTAGTAAAGGATGTACAGGAATATGGAATTTGCTTTGTAATAACTGGATGCTGAGGAAATAAAGGCGTGCTTCTGTGTTGTTGGGGTTTTTTTCTGCCTTTCTTTTTAAATCATTGGAAACAGAAGAGATTGATTTACTCAGAGAAAATAAGTTTCCTCTGTCTTCACCATAATTTAAAGGGATAGTTTCGGAGCTGAAGGGTGACTGTTTTGCTACCTGTTCCTTGCACCTGGGACTGAAAAGTGAAGAGAAATGGACAGTGTCTCAGAGGAGACAGGAATGACTGAAGCTCAGTGAAAGCACACACTGATTGTTGTCTGCTGTCCTCTTCATGCAGTGCTGTGGGCTGGTGCACCGACGGCGAGTACGGGTTTCCTATGTAAGTTTTCCTTTGTGTTAGAATGATGCTGACTTGTGTGTTCCACTCCTAAGGTATTAGCTGGTGTGGTATAACTGAGGCAGGTATTTTAATGCATAGCTGAATGACTGACCAGAGCACTAAGTACCTGTGAAGTAAGTTTTTACAGCCCAAAGACACAAGGATCTTTTTAACAGGTATGAGTCTTGCCATTTCTTTTCCTGTAACTTGTTCATATTCTTAAGGATATGTTGTTTTGTTTTTGTTTTTGTTTTTTTTTTTTTTTTTAATGACCTGTAGTATTAAAAGACTGGAAGTCTGACCGTTCTGATTTATTTTTTTAAATTGTGTATTTATTCTTGCTGGTAGCTCTGTGTAAATGGAGTCATTAGAAAAGGACATCTCTACTTATCCATATATGATAACTGAAAATCACTTAAAGTTATAAGCAATTCTGGACTGGGCACAAAAATTATTGGAAAGACCTTGAGGAAACATAAAAATAATCTTGTGGGGTAGTTCTTTTGAAAAAGAGCAGTAGTACAGTGGCAGAAGTATAGCCTGATATTTTCATGGTGTATTTGCTTTCCAGAAGAGGGTATTTCAATACTCAGGTATGATATGATTGCTCTGTCTTGCAAAATGGCTGTCTCCAATAAATTCCACAATGAAGGCCGGCACCAAAGCTTAAATATTAGTAATGAAAAAGATCAAACACTAGCTGAAATATGTCTGAATTAGACTCAGCTGACATAATAACCCTCAAGTAATTAATTTATGTTTTAACATTCCTCTTCTGTTCTGTTGAGTTGTCAGATAGACATGATTAGAAACAGGAGGTTGCAATGGTCAGGATAAGCTGCAAATTGAAATTGCTGAGTATTAGCAACAAGCAGCTTGCAGCTTGTTGCATTGAGAAAATAGCAAAGGTATAAGGACATACAGTTCTGTTGTCAGTATTACTGTGGATTTCTCTGTGTCATAGAAAGGTCTTTTAGAGATGCTTAAAAATTGATCACAGAGCAAGCAAGGTCATAAATAGGTACAATCTAAGTCCAAGTTTGGGTAGGGGTTTGATGGAGAGAATTGAATTGTTAAAAAAGCCCTAAATCTCTCCTTCAGAACAGATTGCAGAGATGTAAACAACTGAAAATGTGAGTATAGTTGTAGTTGTTTTGCACAAAGCTGATTTGACTTTGGGTGCATTTTGTTCTCACCAGTGCAACAGTTGATATTGTAAGAAGCAGGCAGAAGTATGGAGCATCAGATGGGATAAAGGAAAGAACTTAAATAGTACTATATTTTGTATAAACTATGCAAAAAACAATGCATAGTTACTTTTAACCATCAACTCAGTATAAAATCAAAACTTGGATATCTCTCAAGCAGATACTTACTTGATAGCATTCCACAATTATTCAGAAGTTGAAATACAAATTGAAAACACTTCCTGTCAGCTCTCCCCTGCCAGTGGAATTTAGGGCATATGAAAATAATGTCCTCTTGAGATGCATCACCCACTCTTTCATTTCTCTTTGTTACTGTTATTTAGCAGCAGCACCAGCCACTGTAAATAAATATGATCTAGACAGAATCCCACAAACTCCACCGGGGTTTTTTTGATGTTTGTGTGTAATGGAGAGACAGGTGTTAAGTGAATATCTTATAAAGTACTACGCTTTGTACCTTTTTTTCTGTGAGGGTATTGTGCAAAGCTGATGAACCTCATGGTATTCTGAATATCTTACTAACTGTTTACAAAGAAGAAGGTTGCTAAGTCTTAGGACAAGTGAAATGAAGTTTGCCCTTGATCTTTTTGGTCTGAATGCTATTACATGAAAGATGACTGTGTTCTTAAATAACTTAATTACAATGAATATTCTCTCTGTTGTTTGAATCCTTGATTATCCAAACCTGTTATTATTAAATATCTTTGGCACTTCCCATGGCATTGGATTAAATAAGGTTGTACTGTGTGATTCTTTTGGGATGGAAGCCCTGAAATTAAAGTGAGCCAAGATATGACCCTTTTTATTAATGTCTGACTCACTGGGGAAAAGCATTCCTTATGAACTGTAGTTGTGAATGATCTGTCTTGGAAGTTTTGGGGTTTTTTTTTATTTTTTGGGGGAGTTTAAGGTACTGTACTTTATGTAACTGAAACATGTGACCAAACCTAACTGGCTCTTGTGTGCCAGCAATACAGCTCATTCTTATCTGATTCCTAAAAACTGTGCAAATCTTAGGCATAACCACTCCCTTTGATGATGTTTTGGGTACCCTTAGTTACACAGGCTCCCACTGTTTTTTTGCAGGAGCAGCATTGTTGATAGAGGAAATATTTGCATTCATATATTGCTCCTTTCAGTGATCTCCTGCATGTTGGACTCTCATGCACAGAGATTAGTCCTGCATCTGTGTGCTGGGATAAAACTGAAGGCCTGGATGGGTTGTATCCTTCTTTACCTTCCTGCCAGGTTTTGCAGCTAATGAGTGGTGTGCAGACCACACAATGTTAACAAGATTAAATCTGGCTCAGGAGATTTCACTTGGCTTGCCTGATCATTGACTCCTTCTTCATCCTGGCACCATGTAATGCCTCAATCCACAAAACTTCCACTCTTCTTCATCTGTGGTTTCTTTGGATGGGTAATCAGGATGATAGGGGCATGAAGTGTCATTTGATGCAATGTATTTAATATGGTGTGAAATAACCTGCAGCTTCTAATGGTAGGAAGTGTCGTAAGGACATTATGACTGCATGCTAATACTCAATTCCAGAAATAAAACCCCTCACACTGGAAATTTTCATGGCAAAAGTTGGAGATAATTCCAATTTATGTCTACACCTTATTCCATCGGTCATGTTTGCAAGCTGGGGACATGGCATTTGTCAAATAAGATCTATCTGGATTAGTATGGAGGAGCAGCTGAGTGAAGTCTTTCCAGTGAATAACTTCATCTCTTTCTGGAAGTGAAGTCTAAAACATTAGTACTAATTATGTGTTGCCCAGAAATGTTTTCTTTCTTACTGCCTATATGGTACAAAATGTCTCAAAGCACTGGAGCCTAAAGTCTTACCAGTTATTTTGTTTTCAGACTTTAGTCCAGTCTATTCACTGTTGGTCCAGCCTTCAAGACAAGTTGCAATCTGATGGAAGTCACTCAGAAGTCTTGTACTGTCTCCAGCTCGCTGTTCTCCCTGGAAGAGTCTGGAAGTGAAGGCTGTTTGGGCACAGAGTCCGAGATAATTCCAGACTCTGCATGTTTCTGAGCAAAGCAATTCTGTCAACCACTTTGCCTGACTGTATGTGTGCTGCCTTCTCTTTCTGCTGGGAGTGATCTCATTTGCTGTGGTTCAACTTGCCGACCAAACTGGAAAAATTGTTTTTATGGCAACATAATAGGGGTTGACTGAACTTTTTACTCCATGGCAAGTGAAATCAAGGAAGAGGGTCTATATAGTTTCTTGAAAGACTGTTCAAGTCAGTGTGCATGGAAGGGACCAAATCCATATCTGGAAGCATCTGCTGGAGTATACAGGCAGGTAATTCCAAGCCCCTTGAGCATCCCAATGTACTGCAGAGCCTCCTGGATTCTCGGGATGCAGGCGTGTTTGCAGAGTACGTGTTCACTGCCATTTTTACAGCTACGTAAACAAGGAGATGGTGAGTGTGGCCAGGGAGGACCAACATGATAATCTGGATAAGGAAGCCATGGGTTTGGAATCCATTGTACTTTAAATAGTAGCTTAAAATCTTTAGCTGTCTGGATTTCCAAACACTGACTTTCATACCAATATGTTTGAAAACTCATGTGGTTAACTTTTTGAATTTTTGTGGGCTTTTTTTCTTTGGTTCTTTTATAGAATTATCAAATTACATTTTTGCTTATATGGAAGGACTATTCAGAATAAGTCCAAGCTGATGTTTTAAATATTATTCTCAGATATATAACTAATTTGATAAAGCATTGAGATGATGTCTGGAAGGCAAATATTCATTACTCTGGCTATAATCTTAACAAAGGACTATTATAATTTGACATATAAAAGAAAAAAAAAAGACTTTAGAATGCATTCCAAAACAATATCAACTTTATTTGAACATTAATAGTGAAATTTATGGTATGGCTTGTACTGTGTATTTTAGTTTAATGTAATTAAAGGACCTTGGTATGGTTTTGTTTCAAGATGCTTCTTTTCTAGTGGTGGAGACTGTAATTGGAGAGCTTTCTGCCTGCAGCAGTGAGTGGGCTCCAGACGTCAGGCTCTTTGTGCCTGTGTCTGGAGGACATTTCAGACCCCCTGAGGGAACGTTCTCTTTTCGGTGTTTTTAAATTTGTACTTTTTTTTTTTCTGTTCCTTCTGAGGCCGTAATCTTTTCTATCACTTAATAATGTTTCTCACCAGATCATTCTTTGTTTTTTGTAGCAGATGCTGTCCTTTCCTTTGTTCTGTTTGCTTCCCAGTTCCCTTTCTCTTCTTCATTGCTGATTTACATTTTTTTTCTAGATAGAGCTACTTTTTTACTCTTTTCCACTATGCTTCTTGTTTTGACCTGGAGAACTTGATTCACATTTTAAAACTTCTTTGCTTCTATTGACATTAGTCTCAAGGCAGGATGGCATCTGCCAGGGCTATTTCTGTGACCCCCCTAATACTCCTGTGCCATTAACTCTAGTCTTGCATGTATCCCTCTTTTCTCTGTTGCTGCTTTTGTCAGTTTTAGTGGAAGTTTGAGCTGTTCACAAGGACACAAGGAGAAGTTACCAGCTAAGGCAGCTGTGGATGAACTATTGTTATCAGAATTTACATCCATGATTCTCTTCCTGTTGTATTGTAGGCAGAAAAGCACATGCTAAGGAGGAGGAAAGAAAGTATAAACAAGTTGTGGTTTACTGATGAAGACATTTAAAGGATTTTTTTTAGCATAAACATGTTATATTTACAGCTTAAGGGAACTGGCTGGAAAAGGAAAAAGTCCTTTAACTTTCTTAAGTGACTCCACTCCGTACTGGGTGCCTCAGCACTTTTGGGAAGGAACTCGTAATCTGTGGATTTGGGGGCATATTTTCTGTATTTAAGTCATCTCTAGGAAGTCCTTTTGAATTTTTTCTATACCCTGATTTTATAATTTTTTTATTTTGATAGTATGGGAAGAAGACAGTCAGTGAATAAAGTGAAATAAACCAGTGTGGCAATACTTCAAGGGTGAGGGCTTTGAACCAAGACTCTCATAGTCGTTGTATACCAGGACTGTCAAACTGTTGTAATGAGGGTAATCCTTACAACATATATAAGACAGCGATGGACTTGAAAGGAAAGATGAAGCGATATTTCTTTAGATGTTCTGAGATTCTTTATTCCTCCAGCTGCATGGCTGGAGTTTCCAGGCAGCCTCCAGTCACGGGTCCCTCCTCTTCTCCTGTCCCCCGGGCACCCAAACCACCCCATCCAGAACAGGTATGGGGCACACGTGACATGGGGACAGGGACAGAGGCAGACCTGTACCCTGCAGGGTCCCTCCCCCCAGGATTTCATGGAGAGGCACCTCCACATCAAACTTTGCACTCTCAGGATTAAAAGTAATAAATTCTCTTCATCTGCATTTATTCTGCTGCAGCTGTCTAATAACCTGTATTCATTATGCTGGGGAGTAGTATTGATGTTAAACTCTTCTGATTGCAGCTCTGGTCCTTTCAAGTGAGACTTCACACATTTGTTCCAATTGTTTTACTTTTCACATCATTCAGTGGCCATATTTTTTTTTTTTTGAGCTCTGTGGCTCCATTTAAAAGATTTCTTTCCATTTTATAGCATAGATTTTGGACTGCAAAACCTCTGTTTTCTTGTCTCTCTTCTTTAAATTTTTCTTCTTGCTGTGTTTCCTATGTGCAGCTTTAGAATTTAATTGACTAGCAAAAGGGGCTTCTTTTGAAAAATAATCTTACATTTAGGACAATTAAATGGAACATTTACAATAAAGTTATGTAACAATATGGCTGGTGGATAAAATGTTGTGACAATATCCGCAGTAAGGGCCTGCTGTCATTCCTCTTTTACTCTGTGTATAATGTAACTGCTTGAGTAAAAGATCTAAAATATGTAAAATTTTAAGGCAGCATCATCATCAAAATTTTAATTTTATACTGAAGTAAAGAATTAGAGAACTCCATTTAAATTATTTTCCACTACCGTCATCTCTTAAGGCTGAGTTCGTAATTCCTTTGGGAATTTTATCACTATTTCACTATTGCTTAAATGGAGCATTATTTTGTTACTCCCTGCTAATTTGGATATATTGAAGTAGTGACATAATTTGAATTGTTTTTGGCAAGAAGACCTAAGATATGCGAAACCACCTGGCTTTCCTTGTAAACTCCTCTTCCTCCATCGGTAGCACCCTTGAGTTGAATTTTATGCATATTTTAATTTTAGAGTTTTCTGAAGCTGTGTTTAAGTAAGGTCTTCTTAAAAAGGCTTTGTGTTTTCTGAAACCTGTGATATATTACTGAAAATAAGTTGCAGATTTGCAACAAGCTGTATGCTGCAGTCACTGGACAGTCTGTGATTAGTCTATTGGTGTTAATGAGTGGGAATTGGGATTTGTAACCTCTGTCTCCAAACCCGTCAGTGATTCATCTTGTGGCTGTGACCAAATCGTATGGAAAGAGGCCTGGGGCACTTCCTTTCCACAAAACTTGAGGAGAGTCCTGCTGCACAAGTGTGTGTGCAGAAGTATAACATTTTTAACAAAACCTGAAAAAAGAGTATTTGTTAAAAATAAACACTTAAAACTAACTTAAGAGATTGTTACAAGTAAAATGTAACCCATTTTCATGCTTCATTTCTTTTCAGCATTTTTCCCCTCTGTCTTTTCTCCTACTTCATACGCAGTGAACTTTGCCATCCTCTGTTGGTAAAATGTTTTTCTTCTTTGTTCTTAGTGTTTTATTGCTTTGGTTCTTTTTTCCTGTCCTGAATATATTTTTTTCCCTTCAGTAGTTACCTTTTCTTTCTGCTCCTCTTGGGTACAGTGTCTTTGAGTATAATACTTACTGACTTTGGTGGTGGAGGAATAAACTTAGGTATTCTTGGCAATTTTAATACATTTTATGATGAGTTGGCATTCCATGACAATTTTATGAGACTGTGAAGTCATGATAAATTACCTGGCTGTCTCACAATACTAATTGAGTCCCCTGCATTCTCAGTGGAAGAATGCCATGCTTAATGTCTTTCCTACTATCTTTGTACTAAACCAAAGTGATAAAATTAGTAACTTAGTAATAGGGAAATGCGAGAAAAATAAAAGAACACTTTTAGGTTTGAATAGAAAAGATTCATGGAGTTCTGAACAGAGCAAGACTGCTTCACTGAGCAGATGTTCTTCTGGAAAGTTTTGTAATTGTTCTGTTGTGATTAAACATCCCCTTCCACCAGGAATTTTGAAGGAATACAGAAAAACTTTCTGAACAAAGGCCTGATAGAATTAAATCTGCTCAGAGATGTCAAGGGCAACAGGAGAAGCTTCTATAGGTATACTGATGATAAAAGAAAAACAAGGGGAAAATGTGGGACCTCTCCAGATAGAAACAGGAGTCCTGGGTACTTGGGACATGAGGACTGAGGTGCTCAATGGCTTTTTTGCCTCTGTCTTAATTGAAAAGTGCTTCAGCCACACCAGCTAAGTTGCAGAAGGCAAAGGCAGAAACTGAGGAAATGTAGAACTGCCTGCTGTAGCAGATTAGGTTCAAGAACATCTAAGGAACCTGAAGGTCCACAAGTCCATGGGACTTGAGGAAATTCATTGGTGGAACCTGAGGGAACTTACGACTGAAGTGGCCAAGCCACTATTAATCAAATGTGAGAAGTTGTGGCAGTCCAGGGAATTTCCCGCTGACTGTAAAAGAAGAAACATAGTTCTGTATCTTACATAACATGGAAAATAAGGATGTGATTTGTGCCAGCCTACATGGCTTTACTAAGGACAAATCATGTCTGACATTTGGTGTCTTTCTATGACTTGGTTACAGCATTGGTGGATGAGGCAAGTTGGTCAGAGCATGGTGCTAATAACACCAAGGTTGTGGGTTCTATCCCTGTACAGGCCATTCACTTAGAGTTGGACTCAATGATCCCTGTGGGTCCCTTCCAGCTCAGAATATTCTGTGAATCTGCCTGGGTTTATGCAAAGCATTGGACACTGTCTGGCACAGCATTGTGGTCTCTAAACTGGAGAGACATGGGTCTGACACATGGATCACTCAGCACAGAAGGGATTGGCTGGGTGGCCGCACTCAAGGGATTGTGGTCAGTGGGCAATGTCTGAGTGGAGACCAGTGATGAGTGGTATTCCCAAAGGGTTGGTTTTGGGACTGGCACTATTTAACATTGTCAGCAATATGGACAGTGGGATAAAGATCTCCCTCAGCAAGCTGGCTGACATCAACTAGTTGTGTGGTGCACTCCACACGCTGGAGGGGAGGGATGGCATCCATAGGACATCTTGTTCTACCTGAGAGGTGAGCCTGTGCCAGCCTCATGAATTTCAATAACACCAAGTACAAGGTCCTGCACCTGGATCAGGACAATCCCAAGAACAGGTAAAGGCTGGGCAGAGAGTATTCTGAGTAGACTGGGAACAGCCCTGAGAAGGACTTGGTGTCTTTGGACCTGAGGATAAGGTGTTGGTAGATGAGAAGCTCCACATGACCCAGTAATGTACACTCACATATCAGAAATCTTGAGTTGCATCATCACTAGAAGCAGATTGTCCTGATGTTAATAATTCTGATGCTTACAACATTATATTTTCTATGCAATTAACCAGGCATGCAGTACAAACTTCTGTAAGAAACAGATTATTAAGGGAGCTATTAGCAGGGCCTTTATCCTGAGTGTGCTGTATTAGTAGTTCATGCTTATTCTTTATTTAAAAATAGCTAGTCATCAGGGATGAGTAGTTTTTACACTCTCCCTCTAGATGGAACCACTCTGCTGCTTCACTTGGATGAAATACTATTTGTTTAACAGCTAAAGAATCTGTTGCAGTGTGTATTTGCAATCATGCATCTATGTTCACGTGTGCCCGTGTGGCTTGGAGCAATGTGTGTGGCATTAGAGCGTGATGCAAGAGGAGGAATGCTCCTGGGGTTTGTGTTGCTTCTGGGAATAAGTAATGTGGAGGTAGTGTTTGCACGCTTTGATCTGTTAGAGTAGTGAAAATTAATATCTTTATGGGAATAATGACCTATTTATTTTACAGCTGGTGAAATGCTTCATCTTGTCCATCGACTCTGTAAAGTCTTTTTCAGAGTTTATAACCAGATTGCTAGCAAGAACACTCACCATCTTCACATTTTGTAATCTTTTCTGCTTATGGGTTTGTTCACAGAGCTTGCTTGACTATAGCAGATCTTGATACCTCTATTTTCAGCAGAAAATCTTGCTTCATTTATCGCTTTTCTATTTCCATTTGTTAGTTTCAGAAACTATGCCAGTCAAAATATTTTTCTTCTTCTTTATTAATGCTTTTCTCATGTTTTCAGATCATGAGGTTTTTTGAGTAAGTTGTGAATACAACTTTTCTAAGATTCCTCTGCTTTTACCTTACTTAAAAATATTCTGTTTACCTCTTTTTTTCCCAGTGGGCTATGTGTATTACATAATATCATCTTCATATTCTTTTCACTGAATCTTGAGCCACAGATTTTACTTACACTGGGTACTTTACTCTTTTAAAGAGCAACACTCTTTCTAAGGCCTGTGTCACTGCAGGCCATACAAAAGATTCAGAAGATAGACTAATTGGATTAATTATCTTCTTAATCAGAATCCAACATAATAAAAGGTTGTCCAAAGGAAAAGAAAGAAAAATGTTGGAGTACAGTTAATGGTTTTTAGCCTTCATATTCTCCTGGAATACTGAAAGTGTGATGAAACAGCATGACCCTACACAAAACCAGCATCAGTAAACAAACACGAGGTGCTGGTTCTTGCTCCCCAGCAGCTAAGGAAAGAAAGGCTTAGTCATGCAACTCTTTAAGAACTTATCAGCAAAACTCTAATTGATAGGTTAGAAATCAGATTAATTTAGATCGTGTTTGTATGGAATAAAAATAAGCTACTTGAACTGAAAGAATTAGAGACATGATAAAGAGAAATTTTGAGAGGATGTCAAAGAGAAGAAGCCAGCAGACCTGGAGGAGGTTTGTCATGTGTATAGAAAAGTAGGTGGAGTGGAGTCACACTTATGGCACCTTCTTCAGTGGAGGAAGTGGTTACAATTGTTATGAACTACTGCCCACATTGTGTTAAAGGCATTTCTTTAATTTCCTTAAAGTTACATGTTTGCATGTTTAATTTCATTAGAGATACATTTGCACATGTCTGCAACCACATTACCGTAATTCAAATAAAACAGCTGAGCTTTTGCAAATATTAATGAAACTATATTGTCTAATGATTGCTGGTAATTGTCAAAGTATTATCATGTTTATCTTTTGAATTGTCACCTTGCCATTAGTTTTTAAATCTATTTGCATTTTAGTAAAAATCAATCTCTACAAGGACTAACGTTTGTGTAGGTTGCATATGAATGCAGCCTATACCTTAGGAGAGGACAGCAGGTGCAACACATCACCCAAGGGCAGGAGAAATGACAAAAATGTTATCCTGACTGAGGCAAAGAAGTGTTCGTTAAACCAGGCAAGCACATGAAATGATACCTTGTCTAAGAAGGAAATATTTGCATTTCTGAGGAAAGAGAACAGGATTTGTTTTGAGAGGAAGAATAACCACAGGAGGAAATAAAATAAATCTCAATGACAAATGTTGAGGGAGAATTCAATGATCAGGTTAATTATAAAATGCTAAGTGCTTCATCAAAAAGAGATACTCAGTGAGGGTTGCATCCTGAGGGTTAAGATATGCAGAAAGATGGAAAATAGAATAGAAACACAGGAAAGTCTGTGGAACGGAAAGGTTCAGCTTCCTTACTTTTGTCTTCATAAAAAAATTAACTGTTGACTGCTTTGGAAGTTTTAAGGAAATACTTTTTTTTTTTTGTTTTAATTTCAAACGGGTTTGTGTCAAGGATTGGAAAGCTCCTGGGTAACAAAATACCTCATCCAAGCCTATTGTGAGTCAAACATTTCATTCACTCTGTCTTTTAAGAAATATTCTGTTAGTGCAACATGTGTCCAGGGTGACCAGTGGTAATAAGGTTTGCCCTGGAAAAGGATGTCCTAGGGTCACATGAGTCTGTGTGTCCCAGTCACTGGTGGGGGAACCGAGACAGCAGTTTTTAAATGGGTCTCCAGTGAGCTTGCCAAAAAACATTTTTAAATAAGTGTTTCCCTTTTTATGATCCATGATGATACATCTTCCCATCCATATGGAGTAGGATTTCTGAAAAATTTAAAAGATGTAACAAACAAACAGCAACCACCACCCTCCTTCTCCCCCCTCCCCCCCAAATCATACACAAAAACTCCCCCCAAATCCAAAATGAATTAAGAACGCTTCTTAGGAGAGCTGCAGAATTTCACAGTAAATCTGAAATGCAGTGACCTGGATCAGCCTTGCCATTGCCAAGCTTCTGTCAGCTGCAGACTTCCTGCAGGGGACCCTTCCTCCAGGTGGGCATTTGAAAATGTGGTGTTTATGCCAAATATTTTCCTTTTATTTTATACTTATTTTTTAAGTTGCTTTGGATTCAAAGAGATGAGACATCATGTCATCATGTTTTTATGCCAGCACTGTAACTTATAGTTAAGGAGTTGACTCCAGTCTTAGTTACATTTCTAAGCTGGATAAAGTGAATTTTGAAGAAAAATGCCGAAATACTGTGGACTGAAATAAACCTCAGACATGAACTGAAATAAGTTTTTCTTCAAGGAGAGAAATAAAAAGGAGACAGAACAGAGAAAATAAAAACTCTCAAAGATAAAACTCTTTCCAGAAATAGTGATATTTACCTGTGGTACAGGCAGAGATCACAGAGGTGGTTTTTGTTTGGTGAACTCTCTGCAGTCACTCACAGCAGAACTCTGGCTGGATTCAAAGGAAATATCTCTGCCTGCTTGTGCAAAGCTTGCTCACAGTACCAGTTGTTACTGTGGGGCTGTGTCTCAGGAGCACTGAGCAGAAAGACTTCCTGTGCTCTTAGAGAAATGGCATGATTATAGGCAGAAAAAATTCTCTGTTTTCTTAGGTATTATAAAAATACAAAAGGAATGGGATAGTTGTTTGGCATTAGGGAAGTCATATATACTCCAGGAAAAAAAATGCATTCAGAGTACATGGATGGTAGATGAGACAAAAAAGGGGTTTATGACTGCCACAGTAAAGTAGTAAACTTTGTTCAAGAGCGGTTCAACCAGCTGGAAATAAAAGATTTGTAAAACTGCCAAAGTCAGTGAGACCCAAAGCAATTTGCTGATTGAATGATGATCACATGTACATGTGCCTGTGGGTTCTATTTAGTTTCTGTACTTTCATGCTGTACATTTAAAGCAAAAAAGGGAAAAATTAGACCACAAAATAAAACCTCTAGTGTCATTAATTTATTTAGAGCTTATATTTTTTTGTGTGCATGTGACAAGTCTCTGGGGTGCTCTCCATATGGAAAGGTGTTTGAATCACAAATTGAAAGTTACTTCTCTGACACTTTGCTATCACATAAAATGTGGATTTCTGCCCTAAAAGTGAGAAAACTCCTTTTAAAATTCTTTTAATAAATGACTGCAATCTGGTTCCTTGATTTAATGTAGCAAATTACTTTGACAATTCATAATATAATGATTTATTTTGCCTAGAGAATTTGTGGATGCCCCATCCCTGGTGATGTCCAAGGCCAGGCTGGATGGAGCTCTGAGCAATCTCATCTAGTGAGTGGCATACAGCCCCATGGGGGCTTGGAATTGGAAAATCTTTGCAGTGCTTTCCAAACCAAACAATTCTATGATTCCATGAAAATAAGTGACCAAGTTACTGAGGTAAATGCAACTCTCGCTGTGATTTCAATAGGTTAACATTTTCAGTTTGAACTTCAGAACTCAGTGTACTTCCCAAACTAAGAGGTGCAGTGTGGTGTTGTTGTCATAACACTACAGACCAGTTTGTCCAAGCTGCAAGGCTGACCAGTGACAATGAACATTAGGGCCAAAGAAAAATTTATTATAAGAAATTCCTTCTTTATGGACTGGGGAATTGTTTACATTTCCCAATTAGAACTGGATGAGAAAATAAAATGTGTCAGTTGTTCACAACTCAGAAGGGTAAAGTCTGTTGCCCAAGACAAGTAAATTGGATGAATTTAAGGCCTATTTGATGGAATTACAATGGAGTCTTACCAGAATAAGATGCAAACTCCAGGAAACTGCAGAAGGTATGACCAGGACTGTTTTCAGCCACCAAGGCTAGTTCTTCTGTTTTGGTTTCATCTTACTGAGTCAGGATGTCTTTGCCAGCCCAGCACCAAGAATATATGGGAACATGTGGGCTGCTGCTGTTAAACCTGGTTAGGTTAACCTGGTCTCCAAATGCTCTAAAGTCTCAGAGATCAGTGGTAATATCTGGCTTCACAGATTTTGTGAAAATGAAGTTTCAAGACTTTGCCAGTGGCTGCACTTTCCTGTGAAGGAAGACAAATAAGAGACCCCAGGAGATCCCATTGCTTCTGTGGCCACTTCCTCCCTCCTCTTGCATCTTTCTGCCTCCTTCTACCTCCTGCCTGCCTCTTGCTGCCTCCTCCTGCTTCCTTCTGAGAAGGAGGAAGAGGAGACTGGAGCGATGTTGCCTCTTCACCAGCTTAAGTGGAAGATAGATTACAGCCTCAGTGTTACCATGCTGTGAATCACATTGAGATAAAGATGTTTCTGGGAGGTTATGAGCTTTATAAGAATCTCTCCCATTTTTCCTTCACATGAACTCTTCTGGGTTTGCAGAGTCATCTGTCCCACTGGCTCCTCTGAGCTCAGGAGGCCACTCTCTGGCACTACTGACAACAGAACACTCCTGTTAACAGGCACCATAAATTGCTGCCCCCTATTCTGTCATGTGCTGGTTGCTTTCATCCCTCAATGCCCAAGATGTGCTCCTGAGCTTGCTCTGCTGCTGGAACATTTAATTTGGTGCATGAAGTATGATGTAATTTGTGGCCTTTTTCCCATACACTACCCTTGATTATATTGGATTGTGTTGGGCAGCCCAGGAGGATAATCTGTGTATATAATACATAAATATTACCTGGCCAAGCTGAACTTTATTTAATTACCTTTTCTTTGTCCCCTCTTCTGCCTTTTCTCCCCAGAATGTCTCTCTGACTTTAACTACAAGGGTACTCTAAGCCAGAGCCAAGTGCTTTCCCTTGATCTGTCCTGGACTGGCTGCTCCCACTGCTCATGCTTGCATCCCTGCATGACATGATCCATCATATCATTTTGTCTATAGCAAATATAAATAGGCATGAGAAAACAGAGATTTAAAAAAGGCTGTATAAGAGAATATTTCTTGGTGCATGGTCTTCAAGTCAAATATTGTAATATTTTCTTTTAAAGGTGTTTTTGAGAGAATTTTTCTTTTGAAAACTTCTTTGCAGTATGTTGTTTGTCCCTGAGTGATGTGACATAGTAAGAGAGACTGAACTGGCTTTTCACTGATGATTTCATTGATTAAAAGATAACTATGTGTGAGGTTAAAATTAAACTGTCTCTCTGAAAGTCTTTCAGAGTTTTAGTAGTGATTTTAAATCTCTCTCTTCTAACCTCCATTGTTTTTAGCAATTTGGGCTTGAAATACTTGATGATGTTGTCTAACAGCAACATATAATAAACTGCTATTGCTATAGTCTCTAGGGTACTTGCCTTTTCAGTCCATGACATTTTATCAGTTGATTGCCACAGGAAAACAGTATCATCTGATGGTGTATTTAATTAGGGTTAGAAGTAAAGAAAAAGTTAAAATAAATTTTTGTTTCCCCGAGCACTGCTATACTTTTCATGGCTCTGCTTGTGTGTGTACAATGTTTTTATTTTGTTGTATAAAATATTGCAAATAAGTCAGTTCCTTTTGTTATTTTTGTCCTCTGTGTATTCTGAAGGAACTGTTTGAGTGGTCGTAAGACAAAGAATAGACAAATGGAAAATATTGAAGTCCTGTCAGTAACTCATAGTGAAGGATATTACACAGCTATTCAAGCAAGTGCATTAAAATGCATTTAATGTAAATAGATTTGGATGAGAGATGCACATGAATGGGTTGGGGTAGTAAGTTCAGTAGTGTACTCGCTGTACTTTTGATTTTCTTAAATAAGAATTATACAAAACTTTTCAGATATAGAAACAATTACTACATTTTAAAAAACAGGGATACCAGAGCTCCTTTTGCTCACCAAGGTTTGAGGAATTTTGTTTCATAGAAACATTCTTATTGAATTAATATACTACTTCAGGAATTGACATCTTTCTTAACATTTAGTACATTTTTTTTTACAAAAAGGTTTGATTTGCCTTGCCATTGATTACTGATAGTTTCTTTTTATTATTTTTTCTTAGTGATTTTGAATAAAGTTTAATGTGTGACGCTCACCAACTCTTGGTTCTTTGAATATTTATAGTACTTCCATTATTATTTATATACAATAAACTGAAATACCACTGAAATACTACATTTACATACTCTTTAAGCTTTCCTTTGCCGTGAGCATGTAATTAATTTTCTACTTATAAATATTGAGTGTGAATTTTTCATTTACCTCTAAAGCATGATGCAGAAGCCAGTAAAAATCAGGTACTTTTGTTTTCCCTTTCTTGTGGTGAACCACTCTTTTTACACTTTCCTGCATTATTATGAAACTTCTTTTTTTTTGTGCTGCTGACTAGGACAGATATGGAAAGAATTTTTTATCCTACCAACCTTAGAAACTAACTACAGAAACAGATACTGTAGGTTATTAATATCCATAGAATTTCTTCCTGTTCTGAGAAACATCATCTCTGAGTCAGCTGCAGTATCTCAGATAATGTACTTTGAAAATATGAATGATGATTTTAAACTATGACAAATGGTGAAGAGCCATTTTTGAATAAAACTTTGAGTTATCTGAATTTTGGTTGGTTTTACAGCTTTGCAGCTAGGGGCTCTTTGTAAATCCATCCCATTTTCTTCCCTCTCTGCTGGGCTGTAGCAGCTGGGCAGCAGCCCCCTTGCCTTGCTGCCTGACTCCTCCATTCATCCCATGCACTCTGAATTGTGCAGCTTGGAAGTTTTGTACAACCATGGCCTGTATTCCCAAAGGTTTTTATTTTGAATGCGGCTGGAGAAAATAAGCTGATCCTTTGAGAAACACTACTTAAAACAGGATTTGGAATAGGGATCTGCCTCAAGCAAGGGGTTGGTCTGCTGCTGCCCTTTGGCTGGCCAGGATGGGTAGTGATATGATAGCACTGCTGGCTGGGACTCAGGGGAGGGATGGGAGGACTTGGAGGCGAGCTCAGCAGCTGGGCTGTGCAGTCCCGAGTCACTTGGTGGCAGGGAGGGATGGCCACTGAGATGTGGAGCTCTCAGGGACAGCAGCAGGAGGGCACAGTGTCTAAGCTGCAGTGTCTTTCCACTATCAGTAAGCAGACCACGTGTCCCATCCTTTCTGAGGCCTGGCCATTTCTCTGTGTAAAGAATAATAATTATGGTTTGGCAGCCCATGTCACAGTGTGTTATGTATGCAAAGGCTTTTCTTTGATGATCTTCATTAAGCAGCGCGTTCCTGTAATGTTCATCTAATTGCTTCGCAAACTTTAATGAGCAAATTTGAAGCCTTTCTTTGCAAGGTCACAGTCTTATTTCTGTTTTGTATCTAGAGAGAAGACACATTAATTCCAGTATCTACTTATTCTGAAGAGCCAAAATGAATGATTTGGGTAACATGCATCTGTTTCAGCTACAGCTCTGAACTGAGGACAGTGGCTGTGAAGCTTGTTGCAACCAAAATCAATGCATACATTCATATGGTTTCTTTTCTGGTGGTAATGGTGCTGGAACTTTTATTAAAACTTATAAAAATGAAAAACCTTACATAGGAAAGCATTGAGACTAAAAAGTCAGTTATTTGAAAGCTAAAATACCCTAGAATTCTGTGTATATGCTGCAATGTAGTATTTAAAGACCAAGAACCAAATTCTGTTTTTTCTGAGATCATGACTGTATTCATCACTGGATGGCTGATATTCAAGGGAAAAAAAATCAATTTCCTTGATGTGAGACATCATTTTTTTTTTCTGAAGGCAGAACTAAGTAAATGTAGGGCAGGAAGAGACAGGATAATTTTATGAATAAAATGGAAATAGATTTGGTGCTTACTTGGCTTTTGGCAAGGCTGAACATTTTGCTTAAATCAGAAATTCTGTTAATAGTCTAAGTGTCTTGTGTACAACTATTTGGGAATACCCAGCTTAAAACAGGCCTGTGATCTCAAAATTGAAGTGATGGAGATTTGTGTGCAGAACTGCTGAGTATGCAGTACAGAGAGAGTCCACAAGTGTGCTCTAAATACAGAAAGATTACAGAATGTTAAATTCTTGAAAGGATCAGACCAGAATCCTCTCAGACTAGATTCCTCATTAACTAATGGACTCATCTGGAATTTATATTCCAGCTATCAGATGAGAATAACAGCAGCAGCTTCCCTCAGAAGCATCTTTTGAAAACATGCTCATTTAATACAGAAAAATGATCCAATGTTGCAGTGACTGTCCAAAAGTGCCACATCAGAAAGGAGAGGATGCACAGTGCAGAATATTTCTGTCATTTTAAGTTCATTGTTAAGCATTGTTCCTCTTATGAGGTCCTTCTGTTTTCTACAATGAGATTTGTGTCCTCTGGAATTAAAGATTGCAGCCTAGGTCCTACTTTTAACAGGGTTAATTTCTGGACTTTCTGGTCTTGTTAGCATTTCAATTTTCAACCCTTGTTGTCTTTTATTTCATTATATTTTAGCAGTAGGATTTTTTTAATGTATGCTATAGGCACTTATTTAGCTGCTTAAAGTAAAAGTCAGTATTTCAAAATCCTTCTGTGTGAGGAAATCAATTTAGTTCATTTTATTTGAGCACGTCTGGCAAGCCATTAGCAGCTGCTGCTCTAAAATTCTGTGAACTGAGTTAACATTAAGGAGGAGAAAGCTCAAATGCCAGCTGTTTTTCAGCTTGTATGTATAGGACCAAGTGTATATTTATTGTCACAGTATATAGGGACAGATCTGATATAATCCATTCTACACCAGTGACAGTACTGTAGTATAACTTTGTGTTCAATGCTAAGGTAGCAGACTCTAGACTTATATTTTTTAACTTTCAGAATGGAATAAAGTAATTTCTCTGTGAAATATTTTCTTTAATATGTCTAGACGTGGTATATTTGAAACAGAACTGTTTCTAACAACTGCTTAACATCTCATTGGGAATTTTTCACTGCATAAAGTTTCCACACTGCTGGGTTTATATCCAGTCATACACCTTTGTATTCCACCCATCCAGCTGCTGGACTTTGAATCTCAGTGCACTTAGTGAAGACAATCATCCACTCTTTTATTTTAGTCTCAATCATTTAAAATTACAGATACTGCTTCAGCTCCATGAAACTGAGTAGACTTATGGAAAAAAGGGGGATCTAATTAAAAACTGTGTGCATATAAACTTTCTTTCTAGTATATGCAATGCAGAGTGTACCAGACTTAGATTCTGATTACCTACAATGTGGAATACAGAAAGCAGAAGACTGTAAGTGTTTAGAAATCAGATAGTAATTGCCAGGGAGAAATACACACATTTTATCTGTGCCAGTCACATGAGCAATTTCTAGATTTTCTTTTAACAAAATAAGAAGTTTAACTTGCCACCTTGGAAAAGACATTAATATTATTTTAATACCCATAAATAAATCACAGACCATCCACAAATTGAATTCTTGGAATCATAAACCCATTGCATTTATGCAAATACGTTAAATAATCAGTGTAAAGTGACAGATGATGCTTGAAGCATAATCTAGGTCTGTATCATGAGTAGATAATAATATTAAGTTCTTATTTAGGAAGTCCTAGAAAAATGGTATGTTGTAATGCAGACTGCATCTGTCTGTCACATTCAGAGTATCTGTCAGCTGGACTTAATTTTGTACATTTTTTTAAATTGCTTTTTATCATATTGCTCCCTTGTTCTGTTTCATCATCTTCTTTTCTATTTTGTGTTTTCTTTTCTTCTTTTCAAGATAAAATATCACCATTTTGAGATGGTACTGTACCTTTTTACCTCATAGCTTGTATTTGTATTTAAATTAATGTGTATATATATATATATACACATATATATTTGAATATGGTTCAGGCAGGTAACCTGCCTTGTACATTGTGCTTTGGAAAAAGCATATTTGAATTAAATGCTCTTGTTGAGTTGTGTAGATACCGTCAGTAGGATTTGAGGATGTTCTCCCAGGGAAGGATGATGCTTCTCCCAAGTTCAGTGCTCAGGTGCCACGTAGGTGCACTTGGAGTGGATCCTTATCTGGGCAGTAGCAAGCAGGCACACAGAGCACTTTAGGTACATAGTGCCACTCTTTGATATGCTGTGCTTTCTGGTGAATCCATGAGACTCCAACAAACTCTCCCATCTGGAAATGGTCTGAAACACTCCCCTGTAAATTTGTGCAGCAACTGAAAATAGGATCCCTTTTCTCTTGTTTTTAAAGACAGTGCAGTCTGGCTTGTTTTCACTGCACTGTTTCTCTTATAATGGACTGCTCCAAATGCTCTCATACTGTGCAGTGAAGCATAAGTATTTTGCAAATGGTACTAGCCCGTGTGCTGAGTGAGGAAGCAGAGGTCTTCCTGTATAATCCGATTTCAATCAACTCACTCTAATCACTACTGATAGTTGCAAAATTTAGCCTGGATCTGCTCTGGTAATCTAGATTGACAGGAGGTAAAAGTAAAAGGACAGAAGGGCAGAGGAACAAAGAGAAACGAGTAGGAACAGTGATTTTCTGCCTTTGCTTGCTGTTGTGGGACGTGCGTCCGTGCCGGCGGTGGGCCCAGCGCTGCAGGAGGGTGCTCCGAGAACAGGTGCCCTCTGTGGGGCTGGAGTGGCACGCATGGTGCAACAGGTACCTGCCCGAGCTGTTGTCATGCATTATTTATTGACATCGAGATCATAATTCCCTTTGTTACTCTAAAGATCCTGGGGTCGTGAAATATTCAGGCAAAGCAGCAGTTAAACAGTACAGCCAGCCACTGTGTGTGTCTTTGACATCTGAAAGCGAGTGGCTTCCAGTGCTGGGCTTCATTCTCCTACGAGCTCAGTGCTTGGCTGGAAGCTTGGAGGATAGCTGGACTCTGCGTTTTCTCACAGGGTGGCTGAAGTGTGTGTGGGAGTAAGTCCCTTTGACTTTTGGTTTTAACTTTCCAAAGAGAAGAGCCAACTTTGGATTTCATGGATATGCAGAAATACAGGCAGCTGCTGCTGAAGACAGGTATGTCTCGCTTTGACTGGATTGTACATCGGGAAGGAAAATGACTTTTTTTATTGTTACCTGACCACATGCTCCGTGTGCCTGTGTCAGCCAGGCTAAGGAACTCCACACCCTAGGGCAACCACGGCACCTGGACTACCCCTCCATCTGACTTTCCATGCTGGTGGGGCTGTTGTTGGTCGTTTCAGCCTTGCATGTTGCCATGCTAAAAACACCCAAGGCTAAAAATGTGTCCTGGGTAAGTACAGAAGCATGAACAAAGTTTCTGTAAGTATGGATTTTTTAGGTATATATGGATATGCTTTTCTCTATATATGCGGAAGTATAAATTTAGGCAGACTGAGGTGTAAGGTAGATTAAAAGATTATAAGTCATTAAGATCATAATTATTTAAAATATTTCTAAGAATTAAGAAAAAAAAACATTATTTTGAACACTGGTAATTTGAAGGAACTATACTAGGAAATACGACAGACTTTCAACTTACTTGTTTCTTATATATACTTTCCATCTATGTAAAGGGTTTGTGCTACATACTTTTTCATCAATTGAAAAAATTTTGTGGCTTTTAGGATGCAGACTTTGGGCTTAAAGACTAAGGTTTCATGATTTTGAGGGGATTCATGAATAACTGTATTTAATTTCTATTTTTTATACTTTAGTGGTTTGATACTACAGGTGTTCTTCTTTGTAGTATGATTCACATCTTCAAACACTATTTAAAAACTCCCAGGAGTTGTTTCGGTGCGTTGTAGTAAGATGTAATACACAGTGGGATGAGGGAGTCCACGTTCAGTGTCTTTTCTGTTGACTGTCTTCTTTTTAAGTAAGAAAATACATTTCTATTTTGTCCTTATCCATTTATTCTGTATCAGAAACTAGGATTCCTGCTGGAGAATAAAGTAAGCCATGAAATACAATTCCTGACTAAGTAACAGTGCCCTTTGCTAACCCCCATCATGGATGATTATACAACTCTGCCAGCACACAGCCTGCTCTACCGAATAAACACAGTATCATCAAATCCCAGTTCCATGCAGTCCTGGAAGATGCTGGCAACTGCTCAGTACATAGCTGTAGGACTTCTTCAGTGGCCTCACTGAGTCCCAAATATTGCCCCAAATGTTCCCTATAACTGCATTACCTTGTCTACAGTGCCGGTGTTGGTCAGGAGTAAAGGATGTCCCTGCCAGCTCTGAGGTTCAGATACCTTCCCTTCCCTTCCCTGCTGTGAAAATGCCTTCAGTTTCAGATTACTTAGAAATTTAAGTGTGCTCAGGAAGCGGGCTGTGATATGAGCCTAGCTGAGAGATGTTTGTATTCCCCAATTTATGTACTGAAGGATAAACTGCTCACATACACAGTGTCTCTTCTTGGAAGTAGAGATCTCATATGCCTGCAGCTATGATGGGTTACAAGTTTGGCTATTTAAATATAAGGTATATGTAGGTATTCAAATACTTGTTTCTGGTGATTATGTTGGAGAATGCTGAAGTACTTACTCTTACCAATAGTTTTGCATTGTGGAATAGTCACCAAGGATAAAATAGATGTCCTTTCTTGCTCTTCATTCTTTCATTACCAATTTGCATAAAAAAAGGAAATAGATACATGCTGTTATGAAAAGGGTGAATTTTGGTAATCATTTCAACTGGATGATTGATACAGAGTTTACCTATCATAGCATGCCTCTACATTGTGGGCATTAATGACCTTTAATTGTTTCATTAAACCCATAGTTGCACATGTGAAATGTATAAACTCTAAACTGATTTGAAAATTGCAGTGCAAAAATGGCAACTTACATGATTGCAACTCTGTGCTATATAAAAAATAGATGCTGTGTCCAAACCATTGTAGCATCTGGGATTGCTTCTACTTCATGTAGTATTTTTTCCTTTTGATAAAAACCACAGATGAAATTTCTGCAAAAACTATCTGTAAGGATTTATGACTTTATTTTAAACTAAGTGTATTCTATTAGTAATTTACAATTGTAACGGGATAGTTGTTTGAGCAAAATGAAAAAAAAAATAGCTGTAAAAGGAAGGAGATAGTTTTATCTAAGTCTTGCATTCATCTCTTTTCCTTTGGTTTTCTTGGGGGTGGGGTGTTTAATCACTTCATCTCTCTTTGGCAATATAATATAAAAGTTACTCAGTATAAAGTAATGGAAGGTGTCGCTTCCTTAGTAAGTATAATTTGTGACCAGTACTTTAATTGAGAAAAAGAATACCTATTGCTCTGAGGATGCTTAAAAGAAATAAGAATAGTGATTTTTTTTTTTTTTAATGCTTTAATGTTTTGAAAATCTGACATGCCTTCAGTGAAGTACAAGGGCACCTTAAAGAATCAGATACCTGCTCAAAGTATCACTTGGTTTAAATCCCAACAAGTGAAGATTAACTTGAACTCCTCGAAAATCTGGATTTTGACTCTGGAAGTTTTACCTGTCTGAGGATTCGATCTTGACCTTTGTGAATATGCAATGAAAATGCAAGGGTCCCAGGCTGAATGACAAAGATAAAAGTGCATGATAAATATTTTGACTGTAATCTAGCAAGGTGCTTTGACATCTTCTAAAATTTCAGTTTAATTTTCACCTGCTTAAAACTTAGGATTTTGGCCACTTTTTGGCAACTACTTTGCTGAATCACAGTGTTTTCTAAATCTTTGCTATTCTGTAATTGAAGTTGGCATTTGATCCTTGTCTTTAGCATATAATATTCTTAAGGACAGAAACCACACTATGGTGGTGTATTTTTTACATAAAACCTGCTGCCTGCATAATTTATAGTACCTTTTCAAGGCTTCAAGGTGTCTACCTGAGTGCCTTCCCCTGTGGAAAAGAAAACCCAAACCTACTACAGTCCTTAAAAACGAGGCAGCTTCTATGACCTTTGCTAACGTTTTGCACCAGTGTGTCTGACAGACCCTGACTGCTGCAAGGACCCTCACCTCAGAAATTGCAAGGCTTAGAAGTTAATATCTGATGTCTTTCAAGAGCTGAGTCGTTGTCAAATTTTTAGGGGGTTGTTTCTCTCCCAGAAGTGCTTCAGGTACCATTTGATAGATCTCCATGTCTTCGATAAGGGTTCTGTGAATATCAGCCTTGGTTTTGGGCTTGTGATTGTGAGGAGAGCCTTGGTCACTGCTCTATGTGGTGTCTGGCTTTTTAAAGGCACTAAATGGTCTTCTAGGAGCTGTGGGGACTTCAGTTTTAAATTAGGTAGAGAAAATTTTAACTTTTCTCTCTGTAATGGCTTTTGGTGCTGCCACATGTGAATATTTTAGAAAATTGCTGGGAAGAACTGAGGCTGACCTAGACAAGATGACTGTAAAATCTGTTTGTCATCTAGTGCCTTGGGGTTTTTTATATTTGATTTGAAAAATGAATTCATTTAATTATCCCTAATGGAATAATTTTGTTAAATTGACTCCTGTTGACACAAATTTAATTTTCATTGTCTAATATAACCAATTTGATTGTTTGTTACTTTATGTAACAAAGCTACCTTTGAGCTCTGTGACAACTGTAGGTAGGACCTATACCTGTGGAGAAGGCAGTAGGTTACAAAAATGCAGCTATGGGACATGGCATATTTCTTTAAACTATATTTTTGACCTAAGCAGCAGATGGCTGTGAAAACTGAAAATACAGGAACTTGGAAATTTGAAATACCATGGCATCTTCAAAATATGGTTTTATGCCTGTTAATAAAAGATATCTCCTCTATAGGTTCTGTAAACTGCTTGGCTAGTCTGTTATACCAGTATATTAGAGGAGTAATCACCTTCCCGTATTCTGTAAAAGACATTTAATTGTGTACCTGATGTCATTTTCAAGGGCAGCATCATTTTAGTCTTCTGAGTACAGCCATTTTTACCTATCCAAGCATCCTCTGGCCTTTGGAACCATACGAGCCCTGCTGGAGGGCTGCAAACCTTGACTCTGTGCCAAGGCAACCTACTGAGCAGAAAGGTCATCGAGCCACAAATATCCAAAATAAATTCTAGCTCTTTAGCTGAAAGCTGTAGAGCTGCCTGCCATGCTCTGCTGTCCTTAAAGTCTGTGGTGCTCTTTAGTAGAGGAACTCTTCTTCCCTGAAACACAGGTTTGGGGTGGGTAGGAAGTTTGCTGCATTGTTGTTACTGTAAGTTGGATGCATGTGAGTGCACACACAGTATGTTTCTGCTTTTAATATTATTTAAATTGAGTTGTCAGTGTTGGTATTAAAGAGATAAATCTTCTTGATTGCGCAGTACCTTTTATCTTTGTCTTCTTACTTAATAACACTGTTGAGCACCTTGTATCACTCAGATTCAAATGAGTGGAATTTACAGAGCAAGAAGACTGACTTTTATGTAATTAATGGAATTTTAATTCCTGATTAATTCCCTCAGTAATAAAAGGGATTGATTTTTCTATCTCACTTTATTACTCAAGAAGTAACGTGATACATGTGGTATTGTAATGGTACAAGAAGTGAATGAAAAAAGAAGAAAACCAGAATGTAAATAGTGAAATATGCTTGAAATATCACCTAACGGGAAAAAATAGTGTTATGTAGTCAAATAAAAAGGGAGGGTAGGGGATAAAATTCTAAGGGAGAAGAGATAAATAAAAAGACGAAGTAGAGCTTTGAATCTCAAGATATGTGATATTATTAGAAAGGAAGGATTAAACAAATGCAGAAGTACAAAGAGGGGGATGTGTCTACATTAGGAGCTCTATTGTTGTACACTTGGGATCAACTTGAAAATAGGAAATAAAGCAATTAGTTTGAAGGACAACACAGTGGAAAAAGCTTGGAAATAATGGGGAAGTTATCTGAGGATAATTTCACGTTTACCCTGAAACATGAAAGATAATGGTAATACAAATGAAATTTGATGTGCTTGTAACAGAGGACAAAAGGTTCCCTCGGATGAGTCCTCTTCACTTGAGGTTCTTGAGGCACATGGATGAGAGGAAAACTTGGAGAGAAGTACCTGCTGTTCACAGGCATGCTATTACTATTATTCTGCTGTGGGTTCGTATCTATCCTGTGAAGAGTCTGCAAAAGTGCAGGAATGCTGTGGAAATAGTGAAGGTGCTCATCACCTGTCTGTGAAACAGTAACGAAACTATTGCTTATTTCATAGCACTGTTCTAAAAAAGGAGGGTAAGCTAGGGTTTGATGGAAGCTCTATGGAGAGAACTCCTGACTGCAACAGTGTATGTCTCTGGGCTTAAGGCTGTATCCAAGCAATAATTGCAGGAGTATGTGGCATAAAAGACAATTGATTACTCAACTCTGGCTTGCATGGAAGACTTTCATCCTTTGATAAATCATGGCTCTTGGCGCTGAGTAACACAGAGAAACACAGAGAAGAGTAACACAGCTGAAACAGCTGTAGGTACTTTTTGTCTGAAGTACACCATTATTGGTGAAAAACAGGAAAAAAAAATCCTGTATGTTACATTGCTAATGAAGTTGTGTTTCTTTTCAGTAAATTGGTGGGTTACTGTTTAATTTCTGTCTTGTCCTGGCCTAGCGTGTGCTAATATGATACAGTACTCACTCTGTCAACTAATCATTGACTGAAATGACATTGTAATTTGCTTTCTTTCTGGTTGTTTTCAAGTCCTTTCAAGTTTCTAGTGGAGACAGCTCTCAGCATTCCTGAGTAATAGAGCAAGCTTTCTCAGCAAACTTCTGATGACAGGTTTGGCTCTCTCTGTTGACAGCAGAGGTTTTTTTTCTATTCATGGAGGCAGGTCTGGGTTGTCTCCATCCTTCAGAGGCAAACCTTTTGTGAAAGCACCTGCAGCTGCTGGATTGTTCCTTTGGTTGCATGGGGCTCTAGTGGTGTCCTGCATAAAGTTCAGGGGTCTCAAAGCACTAGAAATGAAAAGACAAAAAGCTTAGCTACATATTATCCCTTCCTCTGTTTCTCCTTGTACTTATTTATCAGTGTAATTCCCAGTGATTTTGGTTGGAGCTACATTCATAATCTGATTAGCAAGAAGGTCATCAGGGCATGCAGAACTTTGTCTGCTGTAAGCTGGAGGACTTGCTTCCCTTGACATATCTGAAAGTTTTTCCTTGAATCAGGGGATCCAGGATCCTGCCCCATGCCCAGAGCAGCCGGGCTGTGCCAGTGGGAGGAGCTGCATGGATGGCAGTTTCTGCAGGAAATAATGGCTTGCATGCAGAAGGCTGGGATTGCACTCAGGCTGCTCATGCAGCAGCATCACTGCCAGCCTGGGCTGGATGGGGGTGATGCATCCTATCCATAACACTCCTTGACTCAGCCTGCATGATCTCTGATATTAGCAGTCAAGTCTGAAAAATAAATCAGTGGTGCATTCCAGATTGGAATCTATCACTACTAATTTTAGCAGTTCTGTACAGTGTGCTGACATTGTGACTACCAGGCAGAAGTTTTAAAGATTCTTGAGGGTGATTTGTGTTAGAGGTAGAAAGTTTTTGTTGACTAACTTCATACAGTCAGGATGTACTTTCCCAGAGTACTATTTTGTTAATAACTGTGTAACAACATGCCCAGGCATTTACCACAGATGTCTAATTGCTGCTTCTAGTTTCTGTGGACTTTTTGTAACCTCACCGATATAATGGGGAGCGCAAGAGGAATATGTTTCCCACTTTTTAAGATGTAAAAGTTAGGGTGGGTTTTTTTTCCCACTATAAGGAATTAATAAAAAAGCAGAAGCTATCAGTTGACCCAGGCACAACTGATTTGAGCTACCTTGAAGTGTCTTGAAATTTTTAGAAACTTTCAGTTCTTCTGGGTCAGAAGAGAGTGTTGGAAAAAAATACAAACCTTAGTTTGTAGGTAATGTCTGAGATGAAGTGGTAGGTGAAATTACAAATGCATCTGTGGAAAAAAGGAAGTTGTGCCTGTTTTTCTCAAAAATACTTGTACTGGCTTTAGACATTAAAATCTGAATATAGGAATGCCAACTGTATACTCCAGTGGTTTAATTATTTCTACTGTCCTTTAATTTTTAGTTTTCTAATGTTTTTGCCCCTACTAAAATTTGAGGTGCTTGCAGTATAAATTTGTAATGTAATTTTCCTATATTTGAATTGCAAAGATAAAACTGACTGGGCTTGCAAGTTATGCCAAATTGCCAGATATATCTCACATTTCTAGAGGCATAAATGGGCTCAGAGTGAATAAAGTGTAAATGGTTTATTTTTCCAGTGATGCATGACAAATTTAAACATGTAACTGCATAAGCATTTATGAATTCTTCACTCAAAACATTACTGCATTAATTGAAAAATTATTCTTACAATTATGGTAGCCAAGGGAAACAGAGAGATAATCAAAAGAATGGATATTGGACATTTAGGACTGAGAACATACTGCAACCTAGGAATTCTCTGTAAAAACTCAGGAAGATGGAGAAGTTTTAATCCTTTTGTATTTGCTTTAATGTTAGAGCTGATAGGGATTTTTTTTTTAATGCTGTATGTTAAGACTGTATAATTTTCTGTTTGAATTCATCCTGCTCCCTTTCAAAAATGTCCTCAGCACAGCTGCTATATTTCAGCTGGGACTGTGCTTGTGTATAGATCTTATAATGTCCTGTGGTTATTGTATCCCATGAAGTTATACTGTTCACCAAGTAATGTGTGATGCTGAATGAAAATTATGCAGACAATGAAAAAGGCTCATGAGAAATGTTCAAGACGTGCCCATATTTTAGTCATAAATTTATGGATATAGTTGATCAGAATTTAATGGAAATTTAGTCATTATATGCTCAAAGTATTCTGTTTGTTTCTTGCTGTGTATACTTACTCATAGGATAATATTTTTATCTAATAATTAACTATTTTATACTGAATTCATAGAGGATATTGATTACATTGAAAGTCTTTTTAAGTTCTGTTATTACAAGGCAGCTTGTTCTTGAAGGAAACTGCAAACAGGATTTCCCATGTGGAAATTGTTTTTGAGCATTTAGAAGCAATTTGAATGTAGTACTGTGCAGAAAACTAAAACAAATAAACCATGAATTTTTATTATTTATTATGGTAGAAAAGGCTGTGATAAAAATTACCATAATAAAAAAGCCCAGCAGCCCAGTTAACATCGTTTCCCTGGATGATCATCAGCTGTCAGTAAGCTATGTCAGTAAGATGTCTTCTTTAGAATAAAACACTTATTAACACAAAATATAAATTGATTACTTGACTAGATAAATCTGGGCAAAGATATGCAAAGGTGTGTCACACATGGGGAAAAAAAAAAGTACCATAAAAAGTTACTTGTGTGGAAGTGAATGCTACAGTCCCAAGATACTCATTGGTAGTAAAAAATCTCTCTTTTCTATTATACATGATTTATAAATGCTTTCTATCACAAGTGAAAACATCTCGGAAATGAGAGAAAAAATTCAAAGGACATTAGGGAGTGAAGATAACTTGACCTGAAAAGCAGGAAAGGAGTAAATAGAGCTGTAAAAGCTCTAGATTTCAAGAATTTAAAAGTCCAGACTGCTCCCTAGAGCCTGTCAGTGAGGCCTGCTCTGCAGAGGCTTAAGGGATGGCCTTTATCTGAATTTCCAATCTGCTTCCTAATGTCTTTCAAGTCATGTTGGCTTTGGTGAATAAGTATCTGGGTACAGTGTATTGAATTCTTGCCCTAATTCCAGGCCGAATGTTGTTTCCACATTTCAACATGTCTTTGGCTTTTCTTCTTGGAAAATCCCACTCTGTGAGATTTCCCCCATGTTATAGAACCTGGTTCTTGAACGGAAAATATTTGTAGCAAATTTATTAAGTAAATTAAATTTTATAAACTTCAACAGACACTTTGATACTTTCTCTAATAATATCTTGTTGTCTTCAGAATTTTTAGAAAATAGTAGGAATTTCTTTGCAAAAAACACCTCAATTTTTTAGTGTTCAGGATTCCAAATCAGTACCACAGTCTTTATGGGGGAATTATTTTATTGCAGGGCTCATCTGTGTTTAACACTTGCAAATTTTACTGTCTTATGGTCTTTTTCTTCCATTGCATTAATTGCTGTGGCAAAGAGTAACTTGCACTTTTTAATATGACTTCTGTTGAGTCTTCCAGCAATTTTGAGGTTGTATTGTCTGATTTTCCTCTATGTCTACACCATGTTGAATAAAGAAGGGAGTTGGACCTGTTCAGCATTGAGAAGAGACAATTGAGAGGAGACGTTATCTCTCCCAGTATCTGAAGGGAGGGTGCCAAGAGGATGGACCAGGCTCTTGGGGATGCCAAGCAATAGGACAAGAGTCAATGGGCAGAAATTGTTGCACAGGAAGTTCTACCTGAATTGTGGAGAAGAATTTCTTTACCATGAGGGTGACTGAGCACTGGAATAAGTTGACCAGAGACAGAGTGCAGAGTGCAGTTCATGGGAGGTGTTCAAGGACCATCTGAACACAATCCTGTGCCATGTGCTCTGGGATGGCCCTGCTTGAGCAGGGAGGTTGGATCAGATGACCCACTGTGGTCCCTTCCAACCTTACCTGTGTGCTTCTGTCTACTAGAAACTCCTATTGTGAGTAAGAATAATATTTTTGTTAAGTAACATTGTCACTTCTTAAAATAAGACTAGTAAACAATTCGAGATAGATGCGTTCAAAGAACAATTTCCTTAAGACTGAGAGGAAGCTCTCGTAAAAAAGAAGGGCATATAACTGTGTTGGGTTGAGTGCACTAATAGACAAGATATTATTTTACAGATTTGTTCATAGCTGCACTTCTGACTGTGATTCCATGTTGTTAAACTCCAAGTACCAAATGTTCTTACTCTTTCTTTATCTGAAAAGGACCATTCAGATGTCCTTGAAGTTGAAAGTTCCTCCCTAAAGATGCAAGAATCTAAAGGCATCAAATAAACCAGAATGAAATCCCAAAAGTGCAAAGGGAACAGGGAAAACAAAGTACTGTTATCCCAGCTGCTGATACCTACTTCTTTATTTATTTAATATTAGAAGGCATGAATCAGATAGGACATCTTCTGAGAAACTGTTTACTCTTTATAAACCATCATCTCAATCTAGTCCTAAAGCTCCTCTTGCCTGTTGGTGAAATGGGATGTTGCTGGAATGCCTCATCATAATTATTGCCTTTATTAGTTGTAAGAAATTAGAACAACAGTTAATATGGTCTGCTGTGATTCAGACAATGAATATGAAGCAGAAGCACCATTGTATAACACTCTAATCCAGTAATTCATTTTTTCTTCTCACAAAGAGAAGATTTGCAGACTTTGAAGTTGCTCATATACCGTACCTTGTTTCTCATGGAGCACACAACTAATTTTTTGGTTCTATTTCATTTATCAGTTGGAAAAGAGTATGGCCCTTCCTTGTAATTTTCATCATACTTTCTATTGTAGAGAAATTGAGATTATATTTAATGACTTGATCTCTTTCTAAACACTGACAAAACAGGAATTTGTAAGTAGTTAGTGTTAATACATGCGTGGAATACTATGCTTGGAAGACATTAATGTTGTGATATTCTTTTGAAGCATTAACAATTGATAGAGAATAAAGCTAATGAGGCAAAATACAACCATAGAAAAGATATTACTTTCTTTTTAGAATATTATATTTTTAGGAGTAGATTTTTTGTAGGAAGAAGAAACATCATCCCCCATTGCCAGCTATAGCATATTTTTAATTCAGCAACTGATAAATTGTATTCTTTCATGGAAAACAATCAAAATATCTATTTTGAACTGTTAAAAAGTTTTAATGTAGTATGAATATTTACTGATGTAGTACTACGGTCTAATTCACTAGTTTCACTTAGGTAGCTTTAATTTTGAGACTTTTGACAAATTTTTGTGGGTTTATTGTAATTGTTAAATGCTTCTCAATATCACAGAAACTCGTGTTAGGAAATTTTTCAGATTGTAAACAGAAATTAAACGAGCTGTATGCCAGCTATTTCATCACTGACAATTGGGCCCTTGAAAGGTCACCTACAAAAGCTCATAAACTTAATTGACTTCTCCTACAAGCTTTGATATGAAGAGTAAGTAGAAAAGTGTTGGATTGCCAGATATTTTGAAGTGTTCCCAGTACTTTGGCCAACAAAGCAGCAGGAGAGGGGACAGGGCAGAACAGGGATGTGCTCTTCAGTTCCTGGCAAAATGACACAGTGGTAGAGCAAAATCTATTAAATGACTTTCCAACTTTGTTCTGAACAAACTGTACTCTGAAGTATCATTTCAAATGTCGTCAGCTCTGTCAAATGCTTAATTCTGTCCTGTAAGGTTAATTAATTATCTCTAAATGCTTGTTTGAAGTCGATAAATCTGTTCTGACGTAACCTCTGTGTGCTGTGTAACTGCAAGACAGTGCTTGGTATGGTTGTACTATATTTGTGATGAGTAAAATAGCATCAGTCACACAACATCTTTCTCCACTGTCACCAGATCAGACATTTCAGTCTTTTCACCTGCATTAGGGATGACAGGGGATGTGGGCTGCACGACAAGGAATGAGGGCTGAGCTGGAATGCGTGTATTATTGGCCTGTTCTCCCCTATCAGAAAATCTCATGTTGTCAGTCAATCACCTCTGTACACTGTTGCATTGGAAGTCTTTTAAATGAATAAAAGTGATGTCTCACCTTTCCAAAACAAGTGGGAAGTTTATTTTATATCAGCAAGTCCAGTGATCCAGCAGCAGCCCCCAAGGCTGCAGTCCCTGGGCCTGCACAGTGAGTGGTGATGGGGTGCCGCTGCTCTGTGGGGTTTTGAAGGGATCCGTGTGGAGTGTTCAGCTGCTGAGCATGACTGGAGTGGGGTGGCTGTGGGCAGGGAAGGACTTCTCTGTCTTAAGCAAAGCCAGTCCCTGTTAATAGCCTAGCACTATTTAACCAGCACCGTGATTTCTAAGCTGTCAGTGGAAGGACCCAGATTTGGAGTTGCTTGATAAGCACCCCCAAACACCATCAGTCAACTGCATCAATCTGCCAATTCTTATTATCCCTTCCTTCTTCCCAAGTTCTTCTCCTTTCCCACCCTGATTCTCATCCAAAAAACAAAGCTGTCCCCCAGTCACTTTTTTTCCCAGTTTGTCCTGATTTTTGCATGTCTGACAGTGTTGCCCAGGTAATATGGCCTTACATCACCTTACTTACAGGGTTACCTGCACACTGTGTACACACATGTGCAGGTTTGGCGGGGGAGGGAGGAAAAGGGTTCGTGTGCTGATGGGTAAATGAGGCACTGGTACCTCTCTAAACCTGAACTGCTACTGGGACAACAACATGCTAAGGTATCAGATCCCAGTAAAGATGCAGGTTTTAATTTCAGCTATTCCTGTAGGTCATTTAAGCACTCATGAAGAAATGGCTTTTGAATTGCAGTCTTTCCTGTACATTTCCCTTACCCTCTTGGTAAATTGGAAAGAGATTATTTTAAGAGATGTTTTGTAAGTGACCTCTTCCAAGGGACAAAGTTTCTGGTTTATTTTTCAAAGTACCTCCTTTGAAATCTGTTTATAACTAAAATATATCTTAAAATTGTGCACATTGCCTTCTTTAGGGAAAAGAAAAATCACTTAAGTGGAAATCTAAACCCCAGTTGGTCTAAACTATTGGAGTAATTTCTGCAGATTTATGACTGGAATGCCACCAGACTAGCTCATGATTGTAAATTAAGAACTTCTTTTCACTTACAGCCAGTCCTTTTAACTACCACTTTGTATCTTTTCTGTAAGTTTACTGTTGCTAGGGGAAATACTTTGAATCCTATGAGAAATGTGGTATGTTCCCACATTAATGGAAACTGATGTATTTTTGTACTATACAGTTTTCAAGGAAAAGGAACTCCTCATGCTGCAAGTTACATCACAAGTAATGAACACATTGGCTCTGGGAAATTATGTTCTTGTGATGGTGTAGATTCTCTGTGGTAAATAAAGAACTTTTAAGGAAAGGGAATTAAAAAGCTCTTTAGCAATAACTCAGGCATTTTAGATTAGTTAATTATAATGTTCTGTTATGGTCTTTGAACTTAAGGTTGGGGCATTCACAACTTCTCTGGGAAACTTGTTCCAGCGTCTAATCAATCTCACAGTGAAGATTTTCTTCCTAATGTCTGATGTGAATCTCCCCTCCTTCAGTTTAAAACCATTCCCCTGGTTCGATCAGTGCATGTTCTTATAAAAAAATTCCTCTCCAGCTTTCTTGTCATCTCCCTTTAGATACTGGAAGGCTGCCCTGAGGTCTCCTTGGAGCCTTCTCCAGGCTCAACAGCCCCAACTCTCTCAGTTTGTCCTCTTAGGGTTGGTGCTCTCTGCTCATCTTTGTGGCCTCCTCTGGACTCAGTCTGACAGGTCCATGTCCTTGTGCTGGGACCCCAGAGCTGGATGCAGCACTCCAGGTGGGGTCTCACCAGGGCAGAGCAGAGAGGCAGAATCCCCTCCCTCACCGTGCTGCCCACACTGCTTTTCATGCAGCACACAACTGGCTTTCTGTGCTGCAAGTGCACTGTGTCAGCTTGTCTTGAGCTTCTCATCCACCAACAGCCCCAAGTCCTTCTCCTCAGTGTTGCTCCCAGTCCATTTTCTGCCTAGCCTGTACAATTGCCCTGACTCAGGTGCATTTATCATTAACACAGGACTTAACTGTTAAAACTGTAGTTTAGGTTGAAATTTTCAATACTTGCCAGACTGTAATTTGTAAAAATATGTAGATAATTCCTCAAGTCCGTGAATAACTACTGAATACATACATTCTGGTAGGATTTTTCATGTGTGAATGTGCCTCCCAAGGAAGGAGCAGGTTGAAGAAGGCTATTCAAAACCGTTGTGCTTCCAAAGCATATGGTTCCTGTTACTTCTGATATCAGCCATGGCTTGCATCAAGCTGCACAAAAGGTAGCCTAGTTAGATGTCCACTTCTTGTGTGGCTGTAATGTGCAAATTGAAAGAGAATATGAAATCCAAAGAGAAGAAATTCCTCCCCAAGGATGCCAAGTAGTCAGTGTGTTAAAGAATGAGAAGAAGTAGAGTTTTATACCTCACTGATGCAGAGGACTGTTTGATGACTGGTAAGTGCAGGATTACAGATGTGATGTTTCTGAACATAAGAGAGAAAGTTACCCACTTGTTGGATAGGGACAAACTGGGTTCTCAATTAAAAGTGTGCCCAGGCTGTTCTCTACTTAAGACAGGAGAAAAGGATTTTAGCAAAAAAATAATGAACTTTTTGAAAATCTGAAGGTGGAACTAGCTGTGAAACCCTGTCTTTCTTTCCAGCAGAAAACCACCTAGAAAGAAAAAAGGATTGCAGGGTAAAAACATAAAAAATAAAGTTGAATTTCAAAATAATTCTGCAATAGCCCTAATTATTGACAGGAAATTTATCTAGTAATTAAAGAAAAACATTATACATTATTTCCTATTTCTTTTAAAGCCATCATTAATTTCTACTTGTACATTAATTTTCAGAGACACTGTGAAGCTACTGAGAAACACAGGTTTGCATCATAATTTACTTAAAGAATGCGTTCATCAAACACTGTAGAATAGATAGACCAGTGTAATATTTTGTGCTCAAAATCTTCAATTGCTTACAGTAATTAATAATAACTTAGAGTCACATATCTTATTTTTTATTCATTAGTATATTGTTTATCCTCTGAAGTGTGACTGTCTGTCTGTTGCACAAAATATAACAGCTGTGGCTTCATCCAGATGCTCCTGAAAGGACTGGGGTCACATTTTTCAAGTTATTTGTGTCACTTTCATCCCTTGCAAGTCATGTTTTGGCACATTGTGTTCCTTTACAGTGCTGAACTTACTGGTCCAGTATTACTGTAGAAATGGTCAGTTCCCTGAGAGCTAAATGGGTGCAACTCCTCAGCACTGTTACTGCCAAACCCTGCTTTCTGTTTTTGACGTTTTTAATTTTTAATATGCATGTCTAAGAATTGCTTCACCAGTTTATAGCTGTAAATTAGGACAGTCAAATGCTTTTGTTTTCACAGAACAGGGAAAATGCTGCTTATTTATGGGAATTAATTATGGCATAGAAGGAAGGGTTTGGGACCATTTACTGCATCCCTCAGTTTCCCCCAGAGATCTCCCCAGGCAGTCAGCCTCTCCCAGGGTTCTCAGGCTCCTGGGATAAAATTTGTCCTTCACAGTGGCAAATCTGTGGTCAGACTGGGGGATAAGAACTTCAAATCTTATAATTTTGAAGATTTTTTGCTTATTACCATGGGTTCCCTGATGTGGGCACTCATGACAAGACCTTAGTAAAGATCACCCATCTGTTGAACTTGACTTTTCCTTGGTCAGGCATAACCTCCAGGCTGAGGAGCACTTGAGGTTCATCCATTTGTGAATGTGACCTGGGGACTCCATGGAATGAGAGGAGTGGTGTGAAAAATACCTTTGGTGAGACCCGTTTCCGGCGTTCTTCAGACGTAAAGTCAGCATATTAAAAAGAGCTGTATTTTTAGCCAGGATTGCTTCCTAGCAACGGACCATTTACTGTACTTTGGGCTTAAAAAGTATTAAATAATTTTAGATTTCCTACTTTAACCTCGGTGGATTACACTAATGCCTCTAGGCTCTTTTCCTGTGCTATGCTATCTGCCTTTCGGTAGAGCAAACTACTGTCAAGGCCAGGGTGCTCTTAACTCAAATGCTGTGAAACTTTTTTTAGCAAAAGGATGGTAACATAATTTCTGCTGCCTTCCTTCTAAGTACTAAAAAAGTTAATAATGAGAAGCTCAAGAGATTGCTAGCCAAAAGCTGCCCAGATTTTTACTTTCACAAGTTTAAAAAAAAAATAAATTACTGATTATATTTCTGTTAAGATTATTTAAATTTTTAAAAATTAATACTAACTATTTTCCTTCTAGTTCTAAACATTTAAGACCTGTTACTCAGTGATTTTTACTTTATGATTCAATTTTGACTTTTATATTCACATTGCAGTATTTTTATAGGACTGCGAAAGTAGTTTTGATTTTCAGCTGTGACCAATGTCCATATCCTGCTGAAGGCAAATAATTAACCTGTCTGCTTGATCAGCTTATTGTCTAAATAAAGCCTGTATTGTTTAAAGAGGATACTTTGACTAAAGTATTTAAATGGTCTAGACCTGAGAGTGCAAGAAGGCAAAGGTCATGCAAGTCCTTTTGTTGACTGAGTCTGAAGAAAATCATCTCCTCAGACAGCAAACCTGCCTTTCCATTGGCACAGTGTGGTCACCTAGACTAAAGCAAAATTTATTTTTATGCACGTTTTAAATAGCTAAAAATGGTTACAGAAAGAAGCAAATAATAAACCTTCATTAAATTCCAGCCAGCAACTACTCCTTGTAGACTTAAAAAATACCTTTAATTTAACCACAGAATAGATTAATCAAAGTATTTTAAGGTACTTTAAATTACTTTAAAGTCATAAAAGCATTTTGAAAATATTTTAATTTTATTTTAAAAATTTGAAATATTTTTATCTTCTCCAAGTGTACAAATGGTGTGGATATTTGAAATACTGAGTTCTCAAAACACTTAAAATATTCTTTACCATTTAAAAGAAACAATTATTTATCTCTAGTAACTGTATTTATGTCCCATTCAGCACTGAAGTCATTAGAGTACAAATCTCCTGTGATCTGGGAATTTTATATTATTTTCTTATTTTTTTGTCATGTTTTCTTTTCTACTGTGATCTTGCTAGGTCTAGGCTAAGTGGTTTTCCAGTGTTTCTGGAAGTGATAACCTTTATCTTTACTCTGTTAGGCTTCACATTTAAAATGTAAAGTAAAAGTCTTTGGGCCAATTTTGTTGTTATTTATGCATGGGTAAAGCAAATCACAGCTGTCAAGTTTTGTGCATGCCATGGAAGATGTTTATGCAAATCACTGAATAAGTCATTTTACATGCTTAATGCAATTTTGCATATAATAATAACCTTCCATTTGAAAAACAAAAATGCTAATGAAAAAATGACTATTCACTGTGGTTGGACAAGTCTTTTATTAAGTACAAGATAAACATGAATGGTAAACATACTGCCCTGTTGCCATGTCTGAGTTCTTGCCTAGTGGGAATAAAAAGGTTATTTCTGTCCTGTTTCTTTGCTTCATGTGCTTTTCTGTTTGATTACCAATTAATATTAACTGTGATGAATATGCTGTATGGAATTTGGAACTTAAAACTCAGGAATCTAACGGATGGGAGATATGTTTAACTGTTACTGAGATGGAAAAGGAAGTCCTCGATGAATACATGACACTCTTCATTACCCAGACCTAAATATCTGTAAGGCTCTGAAGGAGGGATTGTACTTGTACAAACACACGCTCTGGGTGTTTCTGAAAATCAAGTCCTGAATCAGACATCAATTCTTAAAATACTAATTTTTTTAATTCAAAATTATTCATTTTGTATTGGTATTTCAGTAACAGTAAATAGGAAAAAAAAGGTGGATTTCTAGTGTTGTACAAGACATTGCATAGTGTTCCAAGACACTGATTTCGCCCCTGCTCCCAAAAAGGAATGATTCAAGAAGCTCTAACTAGAAGTGATGGAACATGACCTTGACCTTGATCACCTCTTTTCCTGCACCAGACAGGAAAGGTGCTTGAAATTGGCTGGTTTTCCCTACTCTTTTTCTAGCTACTTTTTTTTTTTTTTTTTTTTTGTGTGTGTTTGGGTCTCAGTATTTCCTGTGTTTTGTTGCTCCTGTTTGGGCATTCTCTGAAGCTGCCAGGTGAAGTCTGGTAAGGGAACAGTGCAGAGATACTCTGTGATCTCAACAGGATCCTGGCTCTTGTTTGTCTCAGGAATAAGTGCTTCTTTCCCATAAGAAATTTTGGAGTGTAGTAGGAAGGAGCTTCCAGGGTCAAAATGCTAGGCTGGGCCCCTACCCTTGCCAGATCCTTTCCCAAATCTAGTGCTTCCCATCCTTCATGAGCATGTGGTATTTTGGCATGGGCCTTAGCTGTTTGGCAAGCTGGGTGTGGGTCTGGTCAGAATGGCCTGAGGTGCCAGTAACTCCTCAGTGTAGGCAAGGGGGCGGCTGGAACTGTGGCCAAGTGCAATGTTGTGGTTCCCTTTCCATGTTCAGGGTTTGTACTCTGAGTGCCCAGCTCTGAGTAAGCGTGTCCAAGTGCAGTCAGCACTGCCTGTCATGGTGGGAGATTGTGCAGGTCTGTTCTCTGGCCTTGGCCATGAATTATCCTTTCTTCAGGGTTGGGATAATTTGGTCTAAAAATGCTGTATAGTAAATATTAGGATTATGCTAACCTTAAAACATTCTACAGTGGTTTTTTTATGTTGTGACAGGAAGATTTCAGCCCTTACAAAACCTATAGTTTGGGATGTCATTTAATGCCTATTTTGTATTGAGTGTCCTATTTTCCCTTTACATATAGTTTGACATAAATAAAGATGAAATCAGTGAATATATTTCAGAGCAAAAAGGCATGCTGAAATTGAGTGTCCATGTTGATATGGCAATGAGCTGCAGAGCACTGAGCTGAAAACTGTTTTGGAAAGTATAAGGTCATATTTTTCAGGCTCTGAATTTCCAGAAAGAGAGAGATGTTTCAACTGCATTTTTATATATGCTTGAAAAACCTAAACAATACTTCCTGCCTGGCTTTGAGGCTGCCCAGGATGGCTGTGGCTGGGAGTCTCTGGGGCCTCTCAGTGGTCTGTGCTGGGAGATGCAGAATCAGCTCCTTAAGCTGCTCTTCTGCTTCCTACAGAATCCTGCCATGCAGTGAGTTTATGCTGCTGTCAGCAGGTCATGCTTTTATCCTTCCAAATATTGCATTGTCCCTGATTCAGGATGAATGTTGAGAGATTTTAGAAGAGAGTGAGAGAATAAGTATTTTAAATTTTCTGTAGTAAATCTGAATAGATTAGTCTGAATTGTACACATAAGAAAAAGATACTAAGTAGTAGTATCAAAATTCAAGGATGAAACATCATCCTGAGTTCCTCTGAAAAGTAGCCTTGCTAGTGCCAGCAAAATGACCTTCTTGGAGCCCATTTCCTTCTCTGCTCTGAAGAATTTTTGTATCCTTTTGCACACAAGTTTTGCCTACCTGTCCCCTTTCCAAGTATTTTGGTGAGCTACAGAAATATTTATAGCTGGCTACAGTGTTTTGTGGTATAACATCAGTTGCCAGTTGATGGTACAGGAAAAAGCCCCAAGTCCCCAAGTCTTTTACAGATAGTTGGTGTGATACATGATGTGGTGAGGGGCATGCCAAAGTTTTTCAGTGTTTCCATGTTAGGTTTGAGATTTAGTGTTCTTTTATGGTTCATGGTTTGTAAAAGTGTATTCTAGCAGAACTTAGAAAACGAATTTGCTGTTGAATGCAATTTATTTACTGAGATAACTTTAAAAAATGGTGGATGCTGAAGATGTAATAATTAAATACCCATCAGAATCTGTTTTGTTACACATATGCCTAAGAATTTGTTCTAATATCTATTAAGATATCTGTCAGAATTAAAGAAAACTGTGTATTTAAATATTTGGTTGACTTGATAGTCTTAATTTTCTTATTAAAACTATCTTTAAGGAAGTGTGGTGAAGTATAGAGTGCTATGGAGCAGATATGAATTTCTTTATGCTGCTGCACTGTGGGGATTTTTAAAGGTTTTATAGTTTTGCTATGAAAAGAAAAAGAAAAAAAAAAAAAGGGAAGAATAAATAAAAATTTAAAAACCAGCAGTCTCATGAGTTTAAAGTTACTTTTACCAATATCATGGTTTAAACCCAGCCAGCAGCCAAGCCCCACTTACTCCCTCACAGGAGATATCGGGGAAGGAGTTGGAAGGGTAAAAGGTAGAGAACTTGTTGGTTGAGATAAAAGCAGTTTAATAGGGAAAGGAAAAGCATGCACACAAGCAAAGCAAAACAAGGAATTCAGCTTCCCATGGGCAGACAGGTGTTCAGCCATCCCCAGGAGAGCAGGGCCCCATCACATCTAACACTTGGGAAGACAAACACCATCACTCCAAACATCCCCCCATCCCTCCTTCTTCCCTGCATTCAATGCAATGATGTCATATGGTCTGGAATATCCCTTTGGTCACTTTGGGTCACCTGTCCCAGCTGTGTCTCCTCCCAGCCTTCCACTCAGCCCCAGCTCCATTGCCTTTGTGGCAGTATGAAAAGCAGAAGAGGCCTTGGCTCTGTGTAAGCTCTGCTCAGCAACAACAAAAACATCTCTGTTATCAACCCTGTGTTCAGCACAAATCCAAAACACAGCCCCATACCAGCCACTGTGGAGAAAATTAACTCTACCCCAGCTGAAACCAGCACAACCAAGGATATTAAATTTGAGTGTTTTAAACAAGACAATAGAAAATAGATGAAGAAATTATGGGAAATTTAACCTGTAAAAAAATTTGTGGTCTTTAAATGGTACCCTGATGCTCTGAGGAGGGGCATCAGTAAAAATGAAAGCTGTGTCACTCATGTATCTTATGTGATGAAGACATGAATATCCTGAAAAGTATAGGTGTGTTTATGTGCATAATTGGGAGTTCCTAGCCTCAGTATCAGCTAGTGTCTTCTCTCAGCCTTGCTGAGCTGCCCATTTTTCAGAGCAGTGCAGAACAGAAAGTGCTGCTGAGCGAGCTCTTCCTCACCTGCATGGGCAGCTGGACATGAAGCTGATAAAGCCAGGCTGCCAAAGAGCACAAAACCCTGGACTTGCTGGCCCTGTTTAATCCCTACATGGCATAAATGGGAAAATAGAGTACTTCTTCCTAGAAACAGTGCCCAGTGTAGCTTGCCCTTTTTTCTTCATATAGTGTCAGCACAGCAAGGACCTGAACTTGTAAATATTTAGAAAAATTATTTCCATTTAGAGAAAACGTATTTTTTTGTAGAATCTAGTTTTATTTGCTTCCTAATTTTCTATGGTAAACCCTCACCAGAGCTACAGGTAGTGAGCTGTAAGTGCAGCTCAGGCAAGGAGGTGCAAAATGGCCTCTGCAGCTGTCAGCCTGGGGGCAAATGATGCAACCAAATCTAAACTCTCCCCAGTTCTGCTCCAGCAGCCTCTGGGATAGTCGGCCCATCACTTTTCCTTATGTTCCTCTGCCCTCGCAGGCCCTTTTTCTGGGAGCCAGGAGCTAAATACTGTAAAAACAGCTGCTCTGTTCTTGCTGCTCTGCTCTTGCTGCTCCAGTGTCTCATTTTAAACACAGTCCTAAGACATGAAGCAAACGGGTTTGTTATTTTTATCTTACTCATTAGATGATTCTCTGGCTCTCTGTTACTGTCTTTCTAAATGTTCTGCTTGTATTTTGTAATTTGTGTGGGGCCTTGTATACATCAGTAAATGAGGGGTGATGCTGCCCTTGCAAAGACTAAGTAATTTCCAAATGAGTGTCCCAATCTACAGGCAAAAATACTTGTAGTTGCTTCTTATTTCTTTCTAAAAAACATTTCATTGTCACCATTTCTATGTTGTAATACAAGTACAGTCATGCGGAAGAGGCTTAGAAATTAAATCGTAGCACTGGGCAAACTGATTCGGTGGCATTGAAATGTCATTTCTAGAATTATCCGGCTTAATGGGGAGTGTTTCAAGGAATAACCTTCTGGTGTGGCAGACTACAGTAGGGGGATTAGATGGGGTTTGTACAGCGGGCCAAATTCTGCTGGTGTTAATTAGGATTGAGTGAGCATAAGTGAGGACAAGAACTGTCCCAGCGATTGCCATTTTACTTTTTAAATCTCTGTGGCATATATATTCTCATTTCTATGTTACATTATTTATTTCCAGGTAGGAGTAGGCTCATACCCATTTGACTTAAAAAGAAAGAAAATAAAAGATAATCAGATTGTGTGTTAACAAAATCATTCTACAAAGTCCCAGCATTTTCTTTGTTTTCTGAAATTTAGCATGTGTTTGGGACCCTTTCTTCAAGAGAAATATATCTGATTTTAATTTTATCTAAGAAACTGGACAATATTACCCCTTGAGCGGGACCCAGAGCTTTGAAGGTTTATGAAAAAATCCTTAGAACATAATTGAATGCTGTTTATGTGGGTTTTTCCAAAAAGCAGGGAGGCTCCCGAGGAAGCCACAAAGTGAAGAATAGATGCTGAGCCTGTGAGGCAGCTCGCTGGGTCCCACAACCCGCCCTGCTTCTGCAGGGGCATAGAAAGAAGCTGAGAGTAGAAATTTTGGATTTGACTCACAAAACCTGTAAGCAGAAGAACATGGAAGTTAAGATGGACAAGCTTTACCTGAAAATGTTAGCATGATGCTTTGCCTGCTTCCTGAATTGCTATTTAACAGTGTCAGAATGAAATTACTCAAAGACACAGCTTTAACTTTGAGTCAGTCTGAGTGTAGAATAGAATACGCAGCCCACTTCTTCAAGAGACTAGAAGAAAATTGAGCTGATTAAATAACATTAATTATTTTCAATAATGTTCTTTATCTGGGACTCTGCTATTTTTAAGAAAATCAGATCAAAAGTTCAAGTGCTAAGAGGTGATATAATTCTAATAAGCTTCTGTCATAGTGAAGGGAACTTTTGGAACTGTGGCTAAAAGGATGACTGTGACTGACTAAACAGAGTTCTGTAGGAGCTACCAAACAGCTTACTGAAGGGACAGTCTAGGGCAAAGAGGAGGTACTTGTATTTAAATAGTTTTGTGAGGAAATAAAACAATATGTGAGCTGTATTTAGGTCCCTTCATTTTAACCCAGGAGAAAAATGCTGGTGTGCTGGTGAGGAGTGAGGAGGGAAGAAGAACCTGTCTGCTGGATCACAGATCCTTTGGGGGGAAGAGATGTTTCCTTGTCTGCCTTCTGCAGGACATCTGGCAAACTGCTAATTTCATGATAATTTCCTGAAGTTCATTGTGCAATGATTAAGCCAGTTTTAAAAGACTTCATAATTCGTTTATGTAATTGTTCAGTTTGCTAGTATTTGGTTGAACGTGGCCGGGTTTAAAAAGCAGAAGCTATTGATTCTAAAATCAAGCAGGTTTTGTGTTGGTTTTGCAATTTGAAACACAGAAATTAAAGATTTTTAATTAAATCTTTTATATATTTCATGGGAATGACAATTATTACTACTATAATATGGAATAGCAAGAATTTTAACTGAATACTAATACAATTTACTGGAAACAAATCTGACAAGACTTGAAGCCCTGTAATTTGCAAATACTAATTTTTTCTGCAGTTTTGATATTGGCATACTTTACTTCATGGACCAAGGCTTAAGCCTTCTACATTAGCTTATTTTTGAGTTCTGTCTACGTCCTTATTTAGACAATTGGCACTGGAAAAATGTTTACTGACTGCCTATGTTTACTTTGTTAATGGTTTTCATATTCTGTAAGTAATTCAGGAATTTTAATATTGTTTTTCATAAGGATTCCCCTTTTATTTATACCTACCTTCATAGATTTTAAGTACTTTTTTTGCTACTGTAGAGAAAACAGCACCTTTAAAATCAGTCCTGTGACTAACTGATAAGATTAGATAATAAAAGAGGAGGGTACACTAGAAATCAGGAACTTTTTGCCAGCCGGCCATGCACCCTCGGCTCATCAAGAAAGGTGCTGGCATCTGTTTGTTTGTGCTAAGAGGGGATGGCATTTATGTCTTGTGTTAAATCCTTGATTGACGCAAACTGCCTAAATCTCCTTAGGAAGAAGCAATCAGTGAGAGGCAGGCCGGGCGGGTGGGCAGCGCCCTGCTCTCGTGGGCACAGCACTGGCAGGAGGAACCCCTGCCTGCTGCCTGCTCTGCTGGGGGAGAGGCTGGGGGCTGCAGCCAAACCCTCCCTGTGTGCCCCCAGCCTGGCCTCGGCCACGGGCGTGGATGGGGTGGGCAAGGGTCCGAGCTCTGGGTCACAATGATGGCTTGAAATGTGACTGCACTTGAATTTTCTCTAACAGCAAGATAAGGAGTAAATTGTAAAAATACCTAATGTGAGGAAAAGTTGATTTTTCTGCTTGCTGTGGGAATTTCCCTCAGTGGACCATGTTGTTGGTTTGGGGATTTTTTATGAAGAGAATTGCAGCATTCTGCTTCCTTTATGTAACCCCACCTTTCCAAGAAGGGAGGAAATTGAAATGATTCTGCTTACTAGCAAGAATGCCTTTCTATCTAAGTTTAAACCAAAATAAAACTGGTAGTTTTGCAGCCTTTTACATGACCTGTTTCATGACTGTACTGGGCTCCGTGGTAGCAAACTGATACCAGAGTCTTTCCTTTCTCTCGTGCACTGTTTCTCACACAGACTGATGAGGAAGCATATCAGGAGATGAGAAATACATGACAAAGGAGAGAAGAGGGCTCTGAACTCTCTGTTAAAATATCTGTCACAAAATGTCCTGTAAAGCAGCTTTTAAACCAAAAATACTAGAGATGTAGAACCTTCCAAATGACCTGACTCTTCCATGTACCTGAATTATTTATATTCTTCATTACAAATTCATTTTTTTCAGGGCTGATCTAATAGATTTACAACAGAAATAATTTTTGCAAGTAATGGATCTTTATTTAGCTCTACTGGATTGCATAAGGAAAAAAGAATTAATGATTTTTTTTTTGAGGAAAATGTATTTCCTGACAGTTCTCAGGTAAGGTTCAGATCTTTAAAATAAAAGTGATGCTACTGTTTGATTAAATTATTATATTCGAGGTGTTTGAAGAAAATAAGATTTAGATCGGGGATTACTTGTAGGTTTTTTGTTTGTTTTTTCTAGGAGACCAATATAGGAGAACAATAGAATAAGTTGAGCTTGATTGACTTAAAAGAAGGAAGGAAAATCATATTGGTTAGGAAAAAAAAGTCAAAATATGTTGAGAGCAACAAACAACATTGAGGTAGAAGGGAACAATAATACAGAAAAAATTAAATCAGAAGTGAAGGTGAGCTTTTAAGTCAGCTTGAGTAGCAGCTGGCTGAATAAAAAGGAGGATGAAAAAAGACTGATGCAGAAGTTATCTAAAACAAAAGTAATCAGAACAATCAAATCCTTAAAAATCCAATTGATTTATAGATATTCCATTAAGGTGCTGTAGTTGGCCTTTTGAGATGTACTGAAGTGGTAATTGAGAATACTGGTTTAATATTTTAACTCAGAATTCATTGTTGTCAGACACCACAAAACTCTCCTGTTTTTCTCTGTTGCCAACAACATTTGCACAGAACATGGAAGACAACATAGTCTGATAAAGAGTGCTTCATCTTGGACTTGTGTGTGCTATTAATGAAATAAATATGTAGCAATTGGGAATTCAGTCCACAAATTTGTTTTAGTTTCTAATATTTTAAGGAAGGGGTGTAAAAGATTAATTCCGTGTTTCTTTACCATCCAGGAGCTAGCAAAGGGGTGTTCCTCCTTCGTCTCTGAGTCTCAGCTGTGGGGTGGGCAGAGGGTGTTGTGTGGGCAGAGCAGCACTGAACAAGCTGCAGCCATGCATCAGGTTCAAAATCGCTCTTGTAGTAAAATATGCTCTTTTAGAAAATACTTGCATTTGTTTCATTCTCTTTTCTTCCTTAATCCCCTCCCCTTCTTTTATTTCTCTTATGTAAGAAACCTGATTGTTTCTATAATTCACATTATTTCTTTTCACCTCTCTGCATCATGAACTAATCCCAAAATATCTGTTGTGTACCAGAAATAGGAAATGGGAGTTGTTTTTTGTTTCAGTGTTGTTTTGGTGTTGTGTTTTTATTTCTCTTTTCTAGAAGCTTCTTTCTGCAGCCTCTTGTCTAAATACTGCCCAGCAATCCTGCGTATTCCCCAGATCTAGGACACAAAATCATTCCCTTAATTCCTGTCTCTGATTACTTTCTGATTCTGACCACTATCTGGAGCTGAAGTGCACAGATTTCATATGTTTGATTTGCTGTGCAACAGAAATCTTTTATCGGCCAAGAATAAAAAAAAAAAAACAAACCCACCCCAAAACCTCTTCACTGCAGCTGTACAGGAGGGGGCACAGTCTTGGGGAGCCATGAAGTTTGAAATTTTCTGCAGATGATCCAAAGTGAACGTCTGCTTTAATCTCTATTTTGTTATACTGATTTGAATACTTCCTGTGTCTAAAAGTTAATGAAATTTTGTGTGGAAAGGCGATGAGAAGGGAAGCAGTGGGGGGCGGGGGAGTAGGGTCGAGTCTGGATCAGGGAAAATTTATCTTAAAGAGGTTTATAGAAATAAACCCATTTGCAATAAGATAAATATTCATTTTTCTTAATGGATGTTAGCAGCAAACATAAACCTGTGTGTAAAATTCCTGGAAATGTGGTAAAATCTGTGTGTAAAATGCCAAGATGTGTATATAACTCAGGTCTTAATCACCGACTCCATTAAACCAACAAGGCATTTAAATGACCGTGCTGCATCCAACACAATTTTGTTTCGTTTTTTAAATTTCCTTTCACATACATTATCAAATCTTTATGGAAATAATTAGCTACAAAGTGGAAAAGTAAGAAGGTTCAGAACAGAAATAAGCTGATATTAGCTGTGCTCAAATTTGACAGAAATTCTCAAAGCCTTTAAGAGACGTGAGATCCTCCTTGGGCAGCTGATGGCCTGGCCCTGCCAGCTGAGGGAATGAGAGTCTGTCTTTTAAAAGAAAACTCTAGATGAGCAGGTGGGGATATAAAATAGAAATAATTGAGTTGGCTTAGAAACTGTGGTGAAACAATCATCCAAAGGCATTTTTAAAATACATTTGTGGCCATAACTGGGGTGTGGCTTTGCCTGTAGGAGTTACTGAAGCTATCTAGCACTAAGACTGTTTCCATATGTGGGAGCTGGCAAGCATCAGAAGTTGCCTAGCAAAGGAGCACAACTCTGTAGAGCTGTCAGAGCCGTCCCAGGTGTGCCTTGGGCCAGGACTAGCTCACAGACTTCCAGGCAGCTCTTCAGTGTCACTTGTTAGACGGTACAGGCCAGGTGGTAATTCTGTGGGGCACTTTGGATTCAGCCATCCTCTTTTGAAGGGGAAGAGAGTTAGTTTAATACTATGGACTTGGCAACTCCAAGGCAGTTGACTTTGGTTCAGGAGAATGCTCCAGGCACGTCAATGCATTAGACTCCACTAAGGGGAGCCAGGAGTGCTGTCCCATGGGAGTAGCCACCAGTTTTACTCCAGGGGCCCTGCGGTGACTGCCCTGCTAACGGCGAGGAGCGGGCCAGGAGCCCAGTGAGGCAGCAGGAAAAGTCGTGATCTTTCTCCAGCCCTTCGAGGTACCTCCATGTTTATTAAGAACCATTTCCGTTTCTGCCCTTTTATCAAAGATGACATTTGCATTGCCAAAAGTACATTTTAACAATCATTTGTAAGTAATTTTGTACTTGGTAACTCACATAGCAGTAGATGCTTTGAAAAATAATTTTCTTTTTTAGCTGAACAGCTGATCTGATATGCAGTCAGTGGTATTGAACTGTCAAAAAATACTGAGACTCTTTGGTCTCCATATTCTACTTCTGAAACATAGTACTTTCAAAAATATGTTCTGTGTTGAAAATGAAACTTTTCAAAACAATATACTGGCATTAGCTATACAGTGAATTTAAACAGGAAGTGCAGTGTTTACTGCAGCTTCTGGTTATGGGCAAAATGAGGTTTAAAAGTAGAGTGTATTGTGTCCTTGACTCATGGAGAATATTAAGGAAATAATCATGGGAAAAATGGACTGAATTATATTAGGGAGGAAAATAAAATACCACTTATCAGCTGAAGTCTCTATTTGCAGAGATAATGTAACTTCCTGGGCAGTTCCTGCTGTCTTGGGCTGTCCCTCAGCTGCCTAGTTCATGGTCAAAAGCACTGTTTAATGCTGTAGGGAAAACTCCTTCCTATAACCTGGGACTTGACAGTACAAACATCCGTTCTGACCTATGTAGTTTAGTGAAAATGCACAGCAGTTCCTTGTGCATTTTTTTTTCTCCTGTGTACAGTAATATAAAGGGAGTGGTTACACTTAGTACCCCACATTTGGGTTTGATGTTTCTGGGAAATTTGTGCGCTAACACAAGAGTTTGTGTTTTATTTTACCAGAGGGAAAGCTAAGTCCTTGATCACAAGAACAGAACCAGAGTTAAAAAGCATGAAAGGAACGAAAAGGAAACTTTAAGTATATTTAACACCAACCTCTTTCCCTGGAAGATTTTGCAGAGCGATCTCTAAGCCCTGAAGGGGGCTTAGGGGCAGCTTAGCACCACGATGCTTCCTGGCACTTATGTTTTATACCCACCTTTAAGCTAACTTTGAAAGTTGGAGAACTTGGTCTGTATCTCCTTTTCTTCTGTTTCTTTCCCTCATTTATTAGTTTAGCACTTGACATAAAACATGCTGTACCAAATTAGATCAAAGGTTTGTTTAACTGTTTGCAATATTAGCTGGTAGCAGAAATAGAGAGAAATATAAGCACAAAACAAGTGTGCAGTGATATCCTTCCACATAACAGTTTATTTTCCATGAAAACTGGCACAAAAACTGCAGCTGTGGTACTATTCCTAAGTTCTATTTAATGCGTGTTCACTGGCTCTCAATGGAATTGTATTCCAAGAATGTGTTGTGTCCACTCACTTTTTGGGTCCAGTTCTGTCATTTCCTGTGTATGTTACTTACTTAACAGCAATATGGTTTCTGAATTTACATGGCAGATGGTTGTGATGGCTTAAGTTTTTTCTTGACAACTGATCTTTAGATCAAAACGCAAGAGGAGGGGATGCTCCTCCCTTAAGGGATTTGCCTGCATTTAAATTCTGTTCTACCTATTAATTAGCACTTTTCCTCTACTTTAAAAAAGCTTTCTTCTTTTTTGTTGTCATGTGAGTGAACGACAAATTTTCTTCATGTCTAAAAAGATTCCCTACAAGAAGTTCTCTTCTTCTTGTGAGCTGCTTGGAGGTGAGGCACTGGTACTAGGGGCAGGAGGCTTTCTCTTACACACCAACCTTTGGTGCTACAGGCAACAAGATGTTTACATGCTTCAATTTCATATACTGAGGTGATATACTATGTCCCCTTCTGCCTGAATTCTGCTTGCTTGAAGTCTTATCTGAAAAGTGGGAAAAAGATTCCCTTCATTTTAGTGTCCTTCTTATTGTGGAGATAAATTTTTGAAGCTATAAGAAATGCTCATGATGAGCTGCTCAGAAAATAAAAAACACAAGTTAATAACACAGGCTTCAGAACAATACAGGAAGCCTAGGGCCCAAATACTCAAGGGTAAAAAAAGAGCACAAAAATTATATACAAAGTAGTAGATCAGTAAACATTCATGTGTCTGAGTGCTGAAAACTGTAGGAGCTCCCTGGAAAAGAGGATATGATTATGAAGGTGAGGACAAGGGAATTCAATTAACGTTGACTAAATGCCTAATTGCTTTATTTTGCAGTCTAGTCTTCTGTCAAAGTAGGTTATGTGTGTAATATATTGTAGTTGAAGCCTGGTATGACAGTGGTTTTTATCATTCTTTCCCTGCTTAAAACAAAAAAATCCAAACTACACCATTTTTTATTATTAAAAAGAGTAAGTTAGCATTCTTTTTGTTTGTTAGAATTCTTTTCTTGAGCCTATTTACATGTCTTGATTGGCAAGTAATTGCTTTCCTAATCCAGATAAATAATGTTGAACTGTGAATTGCAAAGCCTGATACCTTTTAGATTCATGGGTGGAGGTTGCTGTTTGCGAAGGATCACTGAAAATTCTGCATTATCAGCCTAATAAACTATGATTTCTATCAGTATAGATAGATAGATAATCTCATATATTTGTAGTCTGTAGTATTCTGTGATAAGTGGTTCTTCAATGGAGAACATGAAATAAATAGTGTGAATTATCCACTCCTATCCCACTGATAGGAGTTGGGAAAATAATTTTAAAACTGCGTATTTTTAGTCCTTATAATGAACTGTTGTACTGACCTATTTTTGATATAATCTTAGAAGCTGTAATCTGAAGACTTTTCTCTGATTCCCTGTAAATCAGTGCACCTTACTGAGTAGTAGTTCTGACTTATCCATTTATTGCAGCAAGATTTTTTTTCTATAGTTTTAATGATGAATTCTTTGCATGGATTTAGTGATAATCCTGTTAACATTTTATTGTTTGTGCAATTACAAGGATGGATACAGATATCCTTGTGTGGTGTTTTTTAGTGTCAGTAGGAAAAAAAGCAACTTAACAGGAATTTGTAATTCTTCTTAACTGGGGGAAAATTATGCTTTGGGAGAAAGTAGATTATAACAGTTCATCATACTTCTGTATTACATACAGCTTAATGGGCTGTTGTGTGGGGAGTTTTCACTATTGGATAGCAGTCCCTTCCAAACTTCGCTGAGGAGTTGATGATAGACAAATACACATTCACTCACATATTAACAATTGCTTTGTGTGGGCTCTGCAGTGGTGCAGTGTGTCTTTTGTACTTTAATATTTGCTTTCTTGGCTCCTGAGTAAGATCACAGATCGACCTGGAATTTACACAGTATATCTAATACTTTTATACTTTGCATAAAAATAAAGTAGGAGAAGAATACTGGGTCTTCTACTTTACAGTAGTTCCAGCTGTGGTAGTACTGGCCTGCTGCGCTTTTTATCCCCTGTACAGATATGGATATTAATTTCCAAGCACCAAAGATGACAAAATGGCCGCACTGGAATACATTGGGGGTGTATGGCATATGGAATGACAGTGTTTATTTCATTATTTTCTTGGAGAATATGTATTAGCTGTTCCAAATTACAGGTGTCTGTTAAACAAAAAACTAATTTATACACACAGAAATTGTGTCTGCTGGAATTTGCATAGTTGAAATGGGCCCCAGATGTTGCAGTTATGTAAGGGCCTAATCTAAAGCCAACCAAAAAGAGCCTTATGGGCTCCAGATCACGCCAATAAGAACATTTTCAGAAGAATTAACATCGAAGGAGACTGCACTAAGCTAACATTGTCTGTAGCTATTAAAAGTATAAAATCAAAATGTATGGATGGTGTGCCTTTTTCACTGTGGATGGAATTAAATTTGTTCTTCAGCGGGGAAAAATGTGACATGAATGATCTTTAACAAAAAAAACCCCTTTCATTTAAATGTTAAACCCAACTGTATATATCTTAAAAACCATCATTTTTTCTATTTGCTTAAGTATTTGTGTGGGAGTGGTTAATTAGTAATATTTTTAATGAGAGGTACTTTTGAAGTAGATCTCTTTTCTGCTTTTACACTGATACAGGATTACATTGCATAGCTATTGCTATACATTGCAAAATAGAAATTAAACTCGCAAAGGGATTTATGCCTTTGGTGGGTTGATTTGTAAGGCTTTCCAGTGATGGAATTGCTCCACCATGACAAGTATCCTTTCCCCTGCTTTCGTTTTCCTTTATCAATTTCATCTTAGTGACCTGAACAAACCCCCACAAAACAAACAAGTAGTTTCCTACTAAGCCAGGGCTGTCACTGTCCTCCTAGAGGGGTCTGACCAGTGCTGGGATGGTAGAGGGGAAGGAAGTGCATGCAGGGGTACCAGGGATGGGGGCAGGAGTGGAGAGGACCAAGAGCTCTGCTCCCAGCAGTAGTGTGAATTTACTTAAACTTTTAGTTTAGCTGGTTTATGTGATGTTTGCATTTTAGGTGCTGCACTCAGATTCCTGTAGATTTCCTAACACATCTCTCAGTGGCACCTTAAAATTTCATCTAGTGCTGAAGCTCCTTCTCTGCCGAATTTGAAATCAAATTTGAAATCTGTAGATACTCTGTGAATCCCAATTGCCTAACCAACACTTAACTGTGAAGTACTGTTGTGCGCTGATCCTACTTGGTGAATCTTGCAGAAGGGAAGTGTCATGAAGAAATGGGAGCGTGTTTAGACTGGTGAAATCCTGCATTTTCCACTAAACTGATATTTGCAAAGCAGTGTGTACTTGAACTCCTGAAGATCAGCATCCTCGAAGATGCAACAATTCATTCTCTGATGTAGCTGATGGTCTCGGGAGCAACAATTTGCAAGACAATTGCTTCAAGTTAGCTGGTCAAAAATGAGGAAAATCAAGGTACAGTTCTTGGCAAGCCAGGCAGTTGTGCTTTTCGCTGTAAAACACAACTGTGAACTTCTTTGTTCCTGTAGGTTTCCAACCAAGTCAGATTGATCTTATTAAAAAACACTCACCAAACTCTTCCCTGTCTGTTATAACTATTAACTCTGCTGGTTTAAGTACTCATCTGTTTCAAACCTTAAAACCTATTTTACAATATTTAGGGGTTACAGTATTTTTTTCTTTATTCTGTGACAATTTTTTCATCTGCAGCTCTCACCCACTTATAAAAAATGGTTGACTTTTCATTGGCCACAGAAAGAAAAACAAGAGATTGACTTTAAATCTGGTACTGAACAAAATTCTCCTTAGAGGCAGGAGGCCCTGTTTGTGCCCTTTACTCAAACTGGGCTGAGTGTACTGGAGAAGTGATCAGTGAGTGATCCTAAAGCTTAGCCCCCACTGTGATGTGGTTTTCTGTCTTTGACTAGAAGTACCACCCAGCTGCTGTCCCAGCACCTGATCTGGGACCTGCTGTGTCAGTCAGTGTGCACAACAGCTGGAAGACTGGCCTTTTAGTACAGGTCTGAGAGGAAAAGGATGAACCTGAGAAACCTTCATGAATTTTGACATGTGGTGGTGAGCTGAGTGCTCTCCTGTTGACAGGGCTTGAGTGGGTTTGTGTGTTTTCTGTGGACGGGCTGTTGCAATGATTTAAAAATCTGTGTCTGGTCTATTTGCTTCTGAATTGTTGACTCTGTGTGAGCTTTGACTAATTTCTTATCTCTCTTCTCAACAAAAATTTTTAGATGTCAATATTCGTATCTATCAACTTCACAGAGGCATATACAGTGTTCTGCTGTCTTGCTATGATAGATAAATGAGGGATTTTAATACCTTGATATCTTTTGGAAAGTCTTTGAGTCTTCTAAAAGGGGAAATCAAACTCTTCTGAAGCTGACTCTGGCCAGGTGAGAAGAGCTGTTAACGTGTCACTTACAGGAAGGGCAAAGGGATAAATATTTACCTTTGACTAGGAAAAGGGAACAACTTGGGTTTTAGTTAACTCAACCTGAGCTCTTTATGTGGGGTACTTGAATACTGAGAGGGCCACCTGAGGCAGCTCAGAAACAAGAAGTTATGTTTTCAGAAATTGTGTAAGACTGATGAGATACTTGATGGCTGAATAAAAGCAAATGTGGAGAAAAAAAAATGCATTATCTGCCTTTAAAATGGGAAGGAAAGGCAAAACTGAAAAATTTTCCTATGTATATATATGTACTAGATATGCAGATTTACAAATTGCTATGCATTACCTGTTCTTGCATATACCCATCAGCAAATGTCAGATAATGTAATTCATAATGAAGCAGAATTACAATAAATTGCCTTAATTTGTTTGCCATATGCTAAGTATGCCCACATGTCCACACATGGATCAGCTGATGCACAATAACTTGGTGATGAGAAAAATTACTCATATGTCTTAAGGTTTTAGCATGTCTGAGTTACTGACTGTGTGATCTCTTAACAACTTATTTTTGATCTGGTTTACCAACAAGAACTTGTATAGACTGACATCCATCTTGCTTTGTTATACAAAAAGACAAAACCAGAGCAGCTTAAACATTTACAAGCAAGCTTCTATTAGTATGTTACTAAGTATTTAGTTAATCAGTACTTCTATTTTCTCATATGCTTAATCCCATTTATTGTCCAAACATAGTAAAATTTCAGAAAGTTGTGTTTAAAATTAATTGAGATTTTTGATGAAGTTTTAAATTTAAATTTTAAATATAAAGATTTAAAGTTAAGGCTGCTTCTCCATTAGAACTATTCAGGATTGAAGAATGGATTAAAATATTAATCTCTGAATCAATTGTGTTCCTATTCTCTTAATAAAGATGTGTTTTTCTGTTGGGGGTTGAAGGTCTTTGTTCTAAGGCTCCTTAATTTATCACATGACACAGCAGATACCTTTTAACAGATCTGGTACTTCTTAGGTGATGATTTACCCTTTTGGGCAAAAAAAGGCAAAGTCATCTAGCACTTACTGTATACTAGTTCCAAGCTGTTTGCTGTTCTGAATTAAAAAAAAAAAAAAAAATTGAAAAGGAAAAAAAGGAAAAAAAAGAGATGTTTCTATTCCATGAAGATTAAGGGAGCTTTTGAAACTGTAATTGGTACCAGCAAATTTTTCTATTGCTGTTTCTACATTTTAAATTATCTCATTACTGTGTTTTCTACTACAAAGTTCTTTTGTTTCAATATTTTGATACAAAATTTACCATTATGACAGTGTGGTCTTGCAAGCTTAGTTTCAGTATTCTGTAAAATGTGCTGAAGGGCTGAAAATAAGCCTCTGGAACGAGAGCTTTTCTGTCCTAATTGCGATACTCCAGCTGGGACTGTGACTGTGTATTCTTCAGAGTAGTTCTGATTTGCCCCAAGGTATTTGTGTCCCACAGCATGTGTTAAACTTTTTAAGGATAATAACTTTGCTAAAAAGCTTGCTCAGTAATTTTACTGTTAACCCCCCAGCATTGTTAATACAATATTGCATCACAAATTGCCATATTTCTCACAGCCTTCTAAAATGGTATTCGCTGAAGTTTATGGGTTGCTTCCTTGGAAACCAGTAGTTGTTTCAACATTTTGAGTTTAATACTCATCCTAGAAGTGTGTTATGGAAGTCAAAATAAGTTAAGCAAGAGGTTGTCAATGTTCTGTGTATTTTTCTTTGCTCAGTCTATTTCAGGTAGATAGTAATGGCTATTTCATGAGAAATAAGGGCAAGGTTTCTACTTACTTAATTCTCGTTTGGCATCCAGAGTGGTCCTAACATGAATACTGAATTCAGAAACACTGGTAAAATTTTAAGAATCTTGCACTCTCATAGTCCCTTAAAAAAAAAAAAAATCTAATAAACCACTGCAAAAAAAACCAACTACCTGATCTGGTATTAACCAAAGGTCACTTCTTATTTCAGTGAGATAGAATGGTTAACAGTATGGTATGTAGATAATATAAATAAGAAATTACATTTTTAAGAGGATAACTTTATATTGATCAATCTTGATCCACCTTAAAAGTGGCTGTGTGAAAAAATGTGTAGGAACCACTTCATATAAATGGAGGCCAGTCTGAAGTCTTTGTTTAAAAGGAAAACAAAATATCTGGTTTAATACTTATTGTGAGACATGTAGGTATGGTGTGCCCTTCCCTCTCCAGGTACTGTCGACTTTACCAAGTCTACACACAAAGTCAGTATTAAGAGCTTGGCCTTTGAAAACAGAAAATATTTTCAGCTCTCATGGACAAGAGGCTGGACTTTGTGGGGCTTTGCTTGCCTCACATGCCTATTAAAGACCAGTCTTGAGGCATAGGCAGAGAAGAACATTGCCCAGCTCGCTGAGCAGCTGGAGCCAAAACAATGTTTGTCCTTGTTGCTACTCTGGGGAGTCACTGCCTCGGCATTCGTTATCTCAGTGGTAACAGAGGGGGAAAGTGGCTTCTGTGGAGCTCTTTTTCTGTTCCTATCATTCCTTGCCTGTTGCTGCCTGGTCTTTCTCATCTTTACTACACCTCTAGAGGCCTCGGACCAATGCAAACATGTATCTTTCATCCTTAATTACATCTAACCTATGCTTTTATTTTAAGCCAGTTGACCTTAATCTTGCAAATTCTTAAACTCATTAGGGCCAATAATATTATGTGTGTAGGTTTTCCTGGTTATTTCAGTCGACTGGCTAATATATAGAGGTATTGCCATCATGAAATGTATAGTGAAAGTTTTTTTTAGGATGGTAGTTTATATAAAAATCATAATTAAGGTTCATTTATATGTATCTTCTACCATAACAGGTCTTTTACCTTATAGTCAAGCAGAATTTTCCTTTTACACAGAAAATTTCCAACTTAAATTGATATTTACAGCTTGAAATTCCAGCATAATATCTCTGTGGGTGGGGGAGACCAAAAAAAGATCTGTATCCAGAAGCATCAATAAATTGATTATGTGGTGTTTATGCTCAGATATCTCTCCTGTTTCTGGCTGCACAGCAGTTGTGTGTTACCAGTGGGCCATGCATGTCGCAGGCCAGACTTGTGAGATGAATAAAGTGTGATGTTACTCCAGCAAGTGTGCAGGCTTCGTCCTTAGAGCAGCTGATGTCACCGTGAGCCCAGAGCCCTCCCACTCCTCCTTGGTAATTGATGGTGACGGGCTCTGCTGAGCTGTCCCTGACATAGGGGCTGAATCAGATCAACAGCTGAGAGAAACCACCAGCAAACAATCTTGCTCCCTGTAGACAAAAGCTGTAAACCAGGCCTTAGAAGTGCAGGTATTTCCAATAGTGGTCAATGCGGGCTGGTTCGCTGAAGTTCTCGCTGGTGCGCTGCTTTGCATCGGAAGTTTTGCTCCTGTGAGAGGTGTTGCTGCTGCTGGAAGGGCTGGCCTGCTTGGAGCGAGGCTGGCAGACAGACGCCTGATGTCTCCTCAAGCTAAGCACGTTGCTCCTGGGGTAAGCATATTTGGAAGGAGTGCAGGCCAGATGCTCGGGGAGTCCTTTAATTTTACAGTGCAGGGGCTGGCTTGCAAGTGAACTTAATTATAGTTAAAATATTTCCCTTTGTTCTCATTTAGCCAAGCTGAAATGTTTTGGAGAAATGTGCCAGCCTTTTTGTGGAAGTCCAAACCATACTTTTGAGCTTCCTTTTTTGAAACATACTAACTTGACCTACGGTTTGGAAAAACTGTAAAGAAATGAGTTGAGGGGGTGGAAAAGCAGGTGGCTGCTGCTGAGGGCTTCTGTCTCTAACCCTATTAAAGTAGTTAGAAGTGGCTTGCTGTTTGTTCTGTGATTTTGGGGATTGTGCTAAATTGTTTTCTTCTCAATATGAAAGCAATGGGACTCTCTGCTGGCAGTAGCTTGAAGTACATTCTCTCTACAGATAAATGTTATATTCTCTTGGTTTTTTGTTTGGGTTAGGTTGTAACACATTCCTGAGTTTTGGTTTAGCAGCATTTGACCAGGTATGTGTATCCTGGGGCCAGGGACTTTTAGTAGCAGACATCCCACAGCTGTGCTGTGAAATGAAATTTAACTAGATGACAAATATTATTTTTCAAGTTCTAATAGATGTGCTTTTTCTTCTTATATTGTATAAAATAAAGGATGGAGATTAAAACAAAATTAACATAAACATAATTTAAGCTGAATGCTTGGCTTAAGCTTGCTTTTTTCTATAATGTTTATGAGAGATTTGAGTAAAGTTGCAGTAAAAGAACAGTACCTTAAGCATGACAGTAGCTTTCCAGAGTTATTATGAGGGAACTCAGGGGCATTGTCTTGCGTAACAGCTGCTCCACAGTTTTTTTCTAGGAGGAAATCAGATTTGGATCCCTGCTATTCCTGGGTTATTTAGGGATCACTGCACAGAAAACTGATTAATTATTGCTAACATGCATTTTGTTCTCCTCATAAGGACAGGTTGTCTTTATGAACAACTTCTTTTTACTCCACTTAGACTACGCTCTTTTGTTTGTGGGGAAAGTAATGCACCAGTGTGTCTCACAGGAAGTGTGCCATGAAGCAGGAAAGGGTACAACTACTATATACAATTCCACTGGACTTATTTTCAGCATCCATGTTCAGGATAGTAGAAATCAGCTACTAATAGAATCACAGAACCATTTAGCTTGGAAAATACTCTTACAGGCATCAAGTTCAACCGTAGCTGTAGCTGCCTTTAGTCTTTTCTTATCTAATTAATACAATAAAAAGCTTAAGTCTTTATGTTTTAATTTATATACAAGCAATTATTAGGAGTTCTGATGAATAATATGTTTTGGGGTTCTCTGACAGTCCCCATATAATTATAAGCAGGGAGAAACTAGAACATAGCTTTTTTGGCAGGGAAAAGTTGTTGAAAAAAAATTAAAAAAAAAATCAAATTGGAAAATAATGTTTTCCTGAAGAGAAGCAATCTGATGTTAAAAATTAGCAGAACTAATGTACATGTTTCCATGCAGCATTTTCATCCTTCTATCTACTGGTTGTCAAATAATATCCTCAAGGAGAAGCTGTTTTTACCTGTTCTATCAAGGAAAATTAGGCTTTTCCCTCAAATTACATCACGAAGAAGTCCAAGTTCTCTTTTAGCGTGACAATAGAGGTCCTGTTAGATGGAGGAAGAAGTTATTTTTGACAGGGTAGGGGGATCACAGGGAATGGTGCTTGTGAACGGAGGAGCAGCAAAAGATAGAAGTGAGACACAGATAGAAAGGAATAAAGGGATTCAGCCATGTACATGGATTTCTCAACATTTGGTCAACTCTCCTTTCAAAGTGATAGTTGATGACTATTCTTTTCATGTTTTCTCAGTTTTTATTCTAGTCTCCATATACGTCATGAGGGGAAGGCTGTTTAGCTTTGCTAATGTGAATTTTGGCTGTAGTCACTTCTTGTTCAGAGGCATTTTACAGGAAGCTGTGCTTGCAAATTAGCCTTTTTTTTAGCAGTACTACTCCTCAGACCATCTAATTGAAAAAAATTAATTGTTTAAGTATCTAGGAGGAAAATAATTGGAAATATTAAAGAAGAGATACAGCTTGAGAACTTTTCATATTGTTGGCATGAATAATTAAGTAAATTTATTATTGATGACAGTCCTTGAATGGCAGTTGTTGCATCAAAAGTAGATTCAAATTGTATAATTGGCCAGAACTTCAGGTAACTGTTTTATGGGTACATTTTTCTAAATTGCCAGATTTCAGGATATCCCTTGGAAAAAAGTTGACCCTTGATGTATTCAAGCTAATTAAAATGTTACAGGAGGATGAAATGAAAGAATACTTACTACATAACCCCAGATACATTTTCACCACCAACACAGTCATTGTAACATAGAAATTCTGAAGTACAGAAACTTCAGTAACTGCCAGAAAGCGTAAGGACATTTTGTCCTTTCCTCACCCTCTATGCAGAGAAGTGGCACCCTGCCTTTTCCCAATGTACCCAAATTTACTTGAATTTGTGTTTTTAGCATCAGTGAAATATATGTTTGCTTCTGGTATTTTGTATTTCATTTTCAAATAGCAGTGAGCAAGTCTAGGAGTTAATAAATTGAAAGGGCAAATTCTGCTGTTAGCTTCCCAGGATCCCTGGTGTGGAGCGGCCACCAAAAAAAAGGCTATAAAAGGACAGGAGGTAAAGTGCCTTGAAACTTCAACTGCATTCAGGTATCGATTTTATAGGCTGTGAAACCTCTGCCGTGCCTTATTTCAATATTTGTACTTTTTTTTTTTATGGGCCAAAATACAGAAGGTGTCAGAATTTTGAAAATAGATTGATTACATATGACTATATAATTTTTTTCAATATTTTAATTACTGATCCCTAAAGTTCTTTGTTGTAAGTGCAGTATTTCTTTACAAATTTTTTTGCACCACTGGTGCTGCAGGTACACAGCCCAAAAGCCTGTGGTTTATCCTGTACTCATAACTGCTTAATAACAGCAACCAATGTTCTGTGACAGTGAAGATTTGAAAATTTTCTGACAGATTAAATGTTTACATTGCTGCTCATGGCATCAGCTTATATTTAAACAAGGTGCTGAGTATTAAAGTGTACGGACAGTCTTGGTGTAACAGCTCTGATTTTTTAGGTGTGTTTCCTAAGACAAGATTTATGCAATCCCACTTTCCATCTGTTAGTTGTGCTTCTCAGGAACTTCAGTGGCCGATTTAAACCAGCCTTGCAGAGGTCTCAGAAGTACTGAGTGATCATAGCAGGACTTCTTGGGGGCTGGAGGAGCTGTTAGAGCCGTTTCCTCAGCTTGCCTGGGTGGGAGATGTGGAGCACTCTCTGGCCTCCTCTGGCATGCAGAAGGCAGCATCCATCCAGCTAAGGAGCACAGCCTTGACTCTGCAGTGGATCAAACCAATGCTCTCTCTTGTTCAGCTCACAGAAAGGGAAGTTTGGGGAGGGGAGGGGAGCTGAGGGTGCAGAGCATGTGGTGTGTAGGGAAAATGAGAGAGAGCTGAAGGTATTGTGGAGGTGTGTGTGGGAGCCCAATCTTCATTACTTCTGCTGTCACTAAACAACTTTTTTTTCTTCAGCTCATTTAAGATACATTGCATTTTGCAGTATTTTGCTGGGCATAAACATCTATTTTTTTCTGAATGTTTTGCGGCTGCAAATCTCAGGTTGATGATTTATAATATTCATCACTTAAAAATCATTAGCTGTCTAGTTGATGGTATTGGTAGAATATTAGTATTGAAAGAAAATATAATTTTAAAGCTCTAGTAATTCTAGATATAAAAGCTAAATTTCACTTTGAGTAAGCTCATGCTGACCAAAGGATTGGTACAGATGCAGTAATTGTAATTTGGCATCTTCTTGGTTTGACAAAGTCCTCAGTCAAGTATGTATTATCATTTCTGTGCAATTCCCACAGCCTTATAAGTACACAGTTCAGCAGCTCTCTTCATCAGGATAGAGTTTCCTCATCAAGATAGAGTTTCCTTGAAAATCTCTGTGACCAAAACATACTTGGGCTTTACAATTTTCTCTCATTAAAAGTCTTACAATTGCAGACGGGTGAAAAGACCTTTGAAGATCCCTTCCAAAACAAAATATTCTATGATTATGTGAATTTGGTTATTTGTTTAAGCAACATTGATACTGGTTTGAAAGATTCTGGTTGGTTTTCTTCATGTCACATTTGCATAAACTTTATCATTCTTGTAAAATGATAAAGTATTTTCTATGAGCTAACAATGAAACCAGTATTTTCAAACCAAAGTATTATTTGAAAGTCATCTCTTCAATATTTGCTCACCAGAAACTTTTAATGAAAATACATGAGACATTGGAAAAAGTAATGTTTGAAGTTTTAAAATACTGCTTTTCTGCAATGTTTTCAGTTTGTCTTGGAAACAGGGTTACTTTGGTGTGTAAGAAACAGGCAAACACTTGATTACATAAAAGTTTGAATAGCTGATGCTGTGGTGGAATGCTGGAAAATATGCTTTCAAACTAAGCACTTTGATAACTTCCTGCAAAATTCAGAGTAAATCACTGTGTTCCCAGGCCATCCCAGGACATGATATTTTCTGGCTGAATGTTTTCTGTCACGAAAGTGGGAGCAGGTTCTATCACTGTGATTTTGCATGGATCTCCCAGTTTCACTAGAACTTGTGTAGACATAAACAAAGCAACAAGCATCGTAATGGCAGAAGCATTTTATTTTAGGAGAAGTTGAAGGTGTAAAAACTAAATTGCTGGAGAGAATAATTTCCTTCTTAAATTTTAAAAGCAACTTTCTGCATTGATACTGGTTTAGTGTAAATCCATGATTCTGTTCATGTCATGGACAACACAGTATACAACTTAGGTTCAGTTTTATGAGTTTAGTAGAGGAGAAATTCTTGCCTCTTGGAATTTAAAATATTGTCTTTTTATAGGTTGCTACCATATTAAAATGAACAATTATGTATTTGATTATAATTTTTATATTAATGACATTTTTCAATATGTTAAAGCAAATGTCTAACAAATTTTTTGTACTTAGGAGGAGTTTCTCAGTCACTTAAGAAATCCTCATCCAAGGCACATTAGTATCATAGATTTGAACCTATAAAAGGTAGTGGGGAATGACTTATGAAACACAGGAACAAGTTCACCTTTAAAACTCTAACTAGGGTGTAGAAAATGGCTGAATGCCTTTCCTGGAGTATGAGAGTCCTGCAGTCTCAGACAGAAGGAGAGCCCCACACAGAAATGCAGTTTGAGATATGCTCTTTGTTTTGATGCACAAGCCTTCAGTGTTGTCAGCTTTGGGGGAACCAGGCTGTTCAGAGAATTATTTTTATGAACACCAAACGGAAATTGTGGCAAGAGGGAGGGGAAAAAATTGTGCAAAACAGAAAAATGCAATTGAAAAATCACAGTTTTATATTTTACAGTTATATCCAAATTATAACTGAGAAAAAAATAATTGTCTTTTCAATGTAGAAGACCTTTGCACCTTCTTACTCTCTACCAAGCATTCACCTTCTTTCTCTTTGCTAGCAAGATCCTGTTAATTTGAGTGGACAAGGGAGGTTGACAGAAAGTACCTTACCTTCATCAGGGCATGTTGCATTAATTCTCTGTAAGGAGCAACTCACTGCACTTGTTTAATCCCTTGCATTGCAAACTGCTGTCTCTGCTTAGCTGACATGCTGGTTCCTCTGGCTGTGTTTTCACTGTAGCACACTGAGTGTTCCTAGCCAGGGTTACACATCTGGCTCCCTGCTCATTAAACTGAAGAACATTTTTGTTGTGCCAGGGTGACACCCAGCCTCGTAGGTGAGAGAGCCATTACAGCAGCACATATGCTGCCTGAATTCCACTTAATTCCTATTTTGAGCTCTGAAGTTGGTCCCAAGAGGTGCACAATCCTTTCTGCAGAGACAAGTTTTCCAGCTTTCACATTTCACTAGAACTCATTTCACTGGAGCTTGCTAAATTGCACAAGCTATTCCATAAAAAAATTAAGCATAATTAGGCCAGATTTTAGGATTGCAGAAATCTGTGACCATCAGAAATGTTAGAGGTTTCAAAAACAGTAAAAATGAGAAATGGGAACTGAGATTTTAAGAAGTGATGCGGCCAAAGAAACCACAAAGTTTGGTAATAATCAAAATTTAAATTGATGGAATTGAGGAGCGATGCCTTGTGCCAAAAGTGCATAAACAAAAGCAAAGTGAGCCAAATAACTCCTGTGGTCTGCTGTTGTGGCTCTCCTGGTTAGGTGCATTTTATTTTAAGGAAGGAGAACAGAATTTGGAGTTATTCATAGCTCAAGCCCTTCCATAAATGTGATTTTGAGATATGGTTGGTCATTTTAAAAACCAAAACCATATTAAAGGCACAGGGGCTCAGACTGTTCCTCTGTGAACTGTCAGTTACTAAGTTAGTGTCCTGAGTATGGAATTGCACGGCATTGTCCCAGAGGACAACCTGTAAGGGGATCACAGCTTTCAGGATGTGAATGTGGCCAGAGGGTAATATTCCAAGTATTCTGGAGTAGCTCCTGTGCACAGCTACGAGCCAAAGTTATTCCTCAGTCTCCAGGTCAGGGCAATCAGCATCTGGCCATGATGGAGCTGCCCATGGCACTTGAAACATTTCAGTGCCCCCAGAGGCAGAGTGCTGAGTGTGAGAGGTGAAAGCCTTTCACTGGGATTGAAACCCCCTGTTTATTTAATGTTGCATTCATGTAGGGGTAACACTATAGAGTTAAATTAGTAACTTTTCAGTGGAAAAATGTATTTTTGAAGGAAAAATAGCCAGCACAAGCTGTTTTTAAAGTGTTCTGTAAGTTTTATATGTTCTACTTCAAGATATTAATCACAAAGCTTTGTGAAGGTTGTTTCTGTTACTGATATTCTTGTGCTCAAAAGTTTATTCATTTTCCATTTTGCAATTAATAAATATAGCAAAGTGAACATTATCTCCTTTTTAATATACAGGGTATTACTTCTTTTAAATATGGATATTGAGTCCATTTTTTCTTCCAATCACTTAAAATTCTGACAGAATTTACAGCAGTTTCAGAAGTGTTTGGCAGCACATTCAGCTGCAGGTGACTTCTGTGACTATCCTAGACCAGCAAAAGCATGTTGAGCACTCGAATTGTTCTTTCTATCTCTGTCAGTTTTCTGTGTTTCACTGAAGCAAGGCTTTAAGAAAACAATGTTCCATGTGACTCTACATGACATTTAAAAGATAAAAAATCTTTCCCACACACGGGAACAATCACCTTTGGGCAGATTTTCCAACTTTATAGCATTTATAGCGCCTCTCCAATATCTCAGTGATGCAGAGGATTCATAATACAACAGGTATTTGTATTATGTATCTGTAATACAGATGGTTTCAAACACTCACTGTGAGTTGGGTTAAATGTTTCAGCATCTGACTGCAGGGAGAATAGCAGCTTGTTATTTCTGTGGCACTGTGAGAACATACTCACGTTATCTTTCAGTGCAGCAGGAGATAGCATGTGCCCCTAATGTATGTATGTTTACAAGTTGAGAAGTTAAGTCTGCTGTTAATGTTATCACTGCTGTGTCCTGAAATAGAAAAGTGCAGGCAGATTGGATTGTGTTAGAGAATGGTAACCATAATAACCAGTAACAATCTGCAAATGATAAGCAGCTTTAATGTAAAAATAAAATTTATATAGCATTGCAGTACTTTCATGGGCATACTTTCAGATTTTATTTTATTATTCATTATTTTTAGGTTTGGTTTTGAGATTTAGATGTGACATTAATCTTAAGGAAGAGTTTCATTGTTGCATCTTGAATTAGTTGGTTTATTATATACCTAAATTAAATCTCACAGAATAAAATTTTACTTAACAACCCTCTTTCAGATATACACCATCTGTAAGGGAGAATTGGAAACATCCTACAGAAATTTTATGGAAGGAGATGGACTTCGATTTTATGGTTGGATGTAAAATGGATACATTCAGAAAAGAAATACAAAGTCTTCTGGAAATGAATGCAGAGCTTCTTTGATAATTTGGAATCTGCACCATGTTCAGGATGCAGCCCAACATGTCTGCTGATACAAAAATTAAACAATCACAAACCCCCCCATTTTAACTTTCCCCAAACCGTGCTATTTTGCTTGAGGGATGCTTTTAAAAGAAGGGAAGGTATCATTCAAGAGAAGGATGAGGTCCAAATTGTGTCCTGGCCCTGCCATCCCCCTCCTTGCCTACCCCCAGCGCACAAATAGGGGTGTTTAGCAGGAGTCTGGGAAGCTCCAGCTGAATTACTTAACCTGTCATGAGCAGTGTGCTGCTATGAGCAAGCTGGTAACTCTTCTGGATTAACATGTTCTCAGTCTTCCTTGCTGAGGCACTCCTATAATTTTCATAAAGCACTTGGATGTTTCTGAGAACATGGAGTCCTGTTTCAGTTATTCTTAACTGCTGAGACACTGCAGTTACCACCACAGTGTGGTCAGAGAGTTACAGTGGCAATGAGAATAACTGGAAATGACCCATTCTTCTAAATGTGCTGATGTCCAGAGGAGCAACGCAGCCTGGGCTTCAGATCCATGCTGCAACTCTTTCAGGGAAGTAACACTCCTGAAAAATTAAGTTTATGCTGCTGAAAGTGTCTTGCCCACAGTTAGAGTGACCACTATGGGAGAAAATCAATGAGAGAGCTCAAATTCGTAGGAAAAACTAAAAAATTAATTGCTAATAATAATTTTCACATATAAGTAAGAAATTATTCAGTGCTGAGGTGGGGTGGGATGGGATGGTTTGAACGGAGGGTAATTAAAGTGAAATAGCTCTTGCTGTGTCATTCCATATGTGAGAAGGAACAAGTTATTCAGAAGTTTTTTTGCCAGAAGTTCCTTTAAAATGAAACATTTACAAGAGACAATTCTTGTTGCTAGCTGTGTGAAGGAGTTACAAGCTGTTGACATTCTTCACTGGAATTTGAATTTGAATCTGAATTAGTTAAGAGAGAGTCAATTGCTTTCTGTTAGAGTTCCCGAAGAAAAAATTGTTGTTACTGTTGGATACAAGTTGAAAGATTCTTGTTTATCAAGAAAGGTCTGTTTAGTCTATTAACCTTGACAACCATGTCAGCATTTTTTTGTTTGTTTTCCCAAAGGCACTGTGTTGAAGTACTATGATATACAAAGCTATTTATAGTGTAGACAGTTCATAGCTAATGCTTAAAAGACATGGGTCAGGTTTAAATACCAGAGTTAAATGCTATTCTCTTTGACAATCTGAAAAGTCATTATGCTTAATCCTTGAAAATTAAAATGGAGAGATGGAATCCCTAAAATATCAATGTGAATCAGACTTTTTTTAAAATAATTTCTTTTAGGGTTTCACAGAGTGGTTGAGGTAAAAAGGAGCCTCTAGCGCTATTCCAGTTACCTGCTTGAAGCAAGGCCACCTAGAGCTGGTTACCCACGACCATGTTCAGATGGCTTTTGAATATCTCCCAAGGATTGAGACTCCACAACCTCCCTGGGTAGTCCATGCCAGTGCTCTCTCACCTTCACGGTAAAATAAAAATATACAATAAAACAAAACATATCACCACCTGTGTGGAGGTGCCTAATACTCATTGGTTCTTGCCTTTTCATTAGGAGTCACTGAGAAGAGTCTGGCTCTGTCTTCTTTACTCCCCTGCCACCAGGTACTATACGGCAATAGATTTTTATGAAAGGAACAAAATTTGGGGAAGTAATCAGGGAAAATAAAGTCTGCATATATTGACACACCTGTGTTTGGACTTGTTTGCCTCTGTTAACACATGATTAATATTGCTGTTGCTGTCTTGGCTTCTACAGATGAGCAAGAGCTGCTTTTAAAGTGCTTGCATGCAGTAGAAAGCTGAATAAGTGATTTATGTTATCCTTGTGATTTACTTCATCATTTCAGACCTAGTCTTGACTCTCACAGTCACAGTACTTTATTTTTCTTCAGTCTGAATGCTGGTTCTCAAGGCCCAGTCTTCATCAAGTCACATTTGTCTAGCTCTCTGTCACATATCCTCCTGGAAAGTGCCAGTGGGGGAGAGGAGCAATTCTACCCTTAGCTTTGCTTTCATTTTTTAGACCTATTTCCATGGTTTTGACAACTTCTGCCTTTATCCCAGTTCCATTACTATCTCAAAAATAGGATAGCAACTTTGTCTCTTGCTGAAGTCTCCAACTTACGGGTTTTCCAATGGCCTGTATTTGCTTGATCAGCCAGTTCTGGTTCTGCCCAGGCATCCCATCTCAGCATTTTTGCCCTGGTCCACACCATTCTATTCCTCCCTGGTTACCTCCTACATTTAGGCTAGTCAGGTAGCCAGCTGTCTCTATGAAGGTCTTGTCAAATCCCATTTTTCTCCCTGCCTACCATGAATATTTTTCTTGCATATCCTTAATTCCTGTCTTCTGACCTAGCTTCCAGACTCTTCTAGCTGTGGGTCACACTGCTGCCTTCCATCCTTGTTCTGCACTTTGGTTTCTGCTTTTCCCATCCCACCACCTCTCCAGCCCCGTTGTTCACCGATTCCTTTTTCCAGCCTCGCTTTCCCTCTCCATGCCCCCCTCCCACTCCCCCATCTCCTCCACTTCACTGCTCGCTCTTTCTGTGTGGATCATGGCATTCTGTCTGCAAGGGTCAGCACTGGTGACACACTGCTCACCCTCTGCTGGCCAGCCCCTTGCTACACTGAACTAGTGGAGGAAGGATGTGCAGCAAAAACTCAGTGCTGTCACTTAGCTGGGAGTGGAGCACAGGTCATCCAGCAGTGCTTTGCTGAGTTTAAACAGCCTCAACAGGAGTGGCATTTTTGCAGAGGCTTTTAACTCTTGAACCATAAAAGCTGTGTGCACATTTGCTTTGTGGAGCCCTAAGACAGACTTTGGTACCTGTCATGATGTTTCAGCTGAAGAGAGCAATGAGCAATTCAGCTTATTTACTGTCCAAGCTGCCAGACTCTGGCTGCTTGTACTGTCTGTAGTGAGAATTACTTGCGACATGAAAGTCACTTATGGTGACAGTCTGAATAATGCCCTAAGTCTCTGTTGAGTATATGTGAGCTGCAATCCTCCCTGATTTCATATACATTCCCAAAGTACAGGAGCTGATGAAATGATTTTTTTTTAAATTAAATTATCATAATTTTAATGCATAGAAAGCAATATGTTTTCCTTATTTTTGATGTTACAAGTACTTGTAACGTCCCTGCTGGGTTTTTGTCCTCCAAATGTACTTGTGAGTGCCATAACCAAAAGGGAGCAATCAAGCTATGGCACCCAAATTCCAATGGCTTACAAGAGCTGTATCAGACACGCAAAATAATGCATGATGACACTGGCTTTGCCTAGTATTGACAGTGTGGTTTCACACTAAAAACACTGTGCAGGAAAGCTTAGGCATTTACTTTAAAGCTAATAAGTGTGTGTGACTACACTCATTCAGCATCAATAGGAGCAACCAGCTTGGACAAGTGATTATTGCATTCCAGTAGAGGTGTCTGATGCATCTTAGCCTCCATGCAGGAATGGTACATGTTTTATTTACTCTCTGGGAACATAATATTAAGATATTATTCATTTGAAGCATAATTTGCAATTGATATAATGTGAAGTGATCAGTTCAGCTGACAGATTAAACTAATGCTATTTTGTAAACATATGGTTAGAAATAAAATTAATGTCTTCTGATTTCTAGCTTGCCCTTTCCAACCATTTTCTTAGGTGTAACTCTGCTTGTAGATACACACAAGTACTTAAAGAATCCAGACTCATGAGTCACATCACATATAGTCAACAGAGGACTAAAGGTCTGTTTTGACAGAGAAAGCAGATTGAGAGAATATCCTACTAACTCACACAAAGAAACTGAGGTAGTCAAGACAAGATCTATTTAAAATAAGCAGGGGATCATGCAGGGGAAGGAACAGTGAAGTTATTTACAATGTTTTCAAACTGCTTCATTTGCTGCTTTTGTTAGGAAAGAGGTCTTGTTCTCTTTCTTCTGTGAAGAGAAAGAAACTGAGTAGCACAAACTGATTTTCAATGCTATATATGTTCATGGTATCCTGTCATGAGATGTGTATATTACATTAACTTGATTATAGATAAAAATGAGCAAGCATACATCCACACATTTCCTCCTTAAGACGTTACATATTCCATATTTTTTCTTAGTGCTTAAGTATAGTTCTGGTTATAGGATATAGTGGTAGCAGCAGTATTAGCTCTAAGGAATTGAGAGGACTGAGCTGAGAAGGGATGGGTTTCATAGTGCTGTTTGGAAGCAGTTTTGGTCAGTGGTACTGGATGCTAACTGATGGCCTCTTCCTCAGTTGTAAAGAACAGCCTTTCCCAGAGGGCAATATTTCTGCATGCCTGGTTTACTTTATGCTGTATTCCTAAACCATCTTTGATGGGATCTATTTTTAAGCCCCATTTTAATATTAGTTTGGGAATGCAATTGGTGAATTAGTCTCTGAATTCTTTTAGTGGTTTTGTCCTGCTCTTTGGCTGCTTTTACTCCTTCTTGCCTGCTCCGCCTGGAGTAGAAGCTGTCCAGGAGCGAGGTGGGTCCTTGGGTTCTTCTCTCCCGGTGTGATACTGTGTGCTGGATCCGCTTCCTGTGCACTGGAGGTCGCGGGTGTAACTTTTCAGTTACCTGAGTGCCGTTGTGCTACAGAGATAAAGTTACACCGTGTTTACAGAGCAGTTTGGGACTAATCAGAGGCAGGAAGCAATGAAATGAGTGAAACATAGTAAAGGGGAGCTACTCTGGGCTGTTTGTTTGTTTTTCAGAAGAGATTTTTCTTTTCTTTAAGAGATAGGTAGTGAGATAGCTCCATGGGTATCTGCGGCACTGTCAGAGCAGCGAGGGGTACGTGTGAACCGAGGTGCCCGCGCTTCACCCAGTGCTGCCGGCTCGCCCGGCCGCAGCAGCCACCCCTTCCGCCGCCCCGGGGCTGCCCCCGGGCTCTCCCGTCCCGTCCGCGGCTCCGCGGGCCCCACTCACGCGTTCCTGGCCACGCGTTTCCCCACACACTATTTGGGCGGCGTCGCGCCAGGCGGGGCAGAACCGGAACGCGGCGCTGCCGCCCCCCGCTGCCCGCACCGCCCCGTCCCCCTGTCCGCACCGCCCCGGCTGGGGCTGCCCGCACCGCCCCGTCCCCCTGTCCGCACCGCCCCGGCTGGGGCTGCCCGCACTTCCCCGCCCCGCCCCGCCCGGCTCCGCTCGGACGCGGGGCTGCCACTGCCGCCCGCGGAGTTTCGCAGTTTTCCATCCCGCCGGTCCCGCGGCTCTCGCAGCGGAGACTCCGAGTTCATGCCCGAGAGCCCCGGTGCCTCAGGAGCAGCCCAGGCGTGGGAAAGCAGCCTGGGAAGCCTGCCCGGCAGGGACACGGGAGCTGAGGATGCAGTGGAAGAGCTGACTTTAGGCGACTGGGCGCTCTGGGCAACTGGTGTCAGACTGTGAAGGTGTAACAATGTACCTTTTTGGCAGTGAGGATTACGAAGCGGTAAGATGTAAACTAAGGGTTTCTTTTTCTTAGTTGTTATTTACTTCTACTGTTTCTGTCTCAGAGTTTATTGGGCAGCTTTGAATTTCTGTCAGTACCATTTTGTCTGTGTTTGAACTTCCGTAGTCACCAATTCACTTGCTTTTTAATTAGGACATTTTTCTTCAAGTTCTTCAAGTAGTGAGATACTATTTGCTAGATAAAGTTGCACTTACTTTCCTTGTCCTGTTTATCACATTGTGGTGATATTGAAAATATTTAACTACTGAGCGTTAGGAGGCTGTTTGGACTTTTGGAGTTAAGCAAACCCATGCCTCTAAATAATTCAGAATTTGTCTCATACTTTGTAATGTAGATAGACTACAAGGAGTTATGGAACTGGCCTTAATAGTGTGTTTGTAGGGATGTTGCCAAACCATTTCTTTTGTACAGTTCAAGGCATGTCATTGTAATGTACTAAAATGTCCATCAAAAGAGCTAGCTTAAAAAAATCCAAAGACACCCACATTAAAATCTGACACTCTTTATTTGAGTATGTGTGTAAAACAGTGTTTGAAATAAGTTGATGATGTCAGAGAAGACCAGAAGGAAACCACTAGTAGCGCCACACTGTTGCGTGACATTGTTAGCTGACATAAAAGTGTACAATTTTGCAGCCTGTGGTTCAAGTGCTCCTTTGTAAGCCAAATGGATGGATTCTTCCACCCACACACATTTGTGACTGAGTCCAAATCTGAGGAGCTTTGGGGAAAAATGACACTGAAAAATATCTATGAACTCTACTATAGGACATCAAAATCAATTTCACATGCTAAAAAGTGGCACATTCTTTGCATATAACTGGCAATTGCAAATGTTTTGTTTTGATTATTGAAGTTGCTCTTTGAAGTATGAAAAGGCCTTTTATGGCAGTCTGGGTTCTACAACACATACAACACATTTCAAGGAATTAATTCAGTTATTTTGGATTCTTTTCCTCTTTTTTTTCCTTTTTTTAATTCCAACCAGCTATGTTTTTGAGATGCAAGAAATGTAGAAGACATTCAGGAAAATAATTTAATTGCAGCTGTCTGCGCATTGAACTCATTTGTGTGTGTATGACTTGTACAAACTTTTCACAAACCAGGCTAAGGAGCTGAAAAGAACTTAGTTTTTCCAAAGCAGTAAGCCACATCATTGGCATTGCAGTGATTGTGCTGTAGAACGTTTACTTGTGTGTAAAGATTTTAAAGCAAAAGAGAGTGTCAAACTCTGAAGCTTTTTTTTTTTTTTTAATTGTTTACATTTAGATATTTGTAAAGCATTGCAAATCTCTCTTAACAGATTTTTGCTTTTGCTCTTTGTTCCATTGTATCCTGTGGAGTTATTTCCTGGTTAATACAGCAAATGAGTCTGAAATTTTAAAATGTCTTGAAAATAACCTAGATGACTGAAGAATTATGTTAGAGCTTTGGATTCAAATCTCAATCTTTCTCTGATGCTGTTTCAGCTTCTAAAAAATATGGAAGTATTCTGTGTCTTAGAAAGTAGTTTAACACTTGAGATACCTTTCCCAGGCAGATGGGTCATCTCATTCCAGTCCCTTTTCTACTACAGAGTTGTGCAAAGTGAAATATCATCAATAGAAAAAGTAAGGAGTCCACTGTGAATTGTGTGGGGTTGGAGTTTTGTAATTTCCTTTTTTTTTCTTTTGTTCTCTTTGATATCTCTGTAGGTCCCTGAAACTGCAGTGTAGTGATCTGCTCAAACAAAATGTGTCACTAAGTGCAAACTAAAATATAATTTGTGTTTTTGCTTCTTTAGAGGAAGATACTTCAGGGGAAAATAGGGATGAACTTTTTTCGTGTTATTTTGGTAGCCAGACTAACCAAGATGTTTGCTTTGCTCAGTGATAAGTAAAATAGAATAGGTGGTGTACTAAAGCTTGAAGAACACTTTTATTGTTCAGTAAAAGCTAAATCAATGTGAAACTTCTATCTGTACAGATCTGTTGTTCATGAAGCCATATGCTCTGCTCTGTGGAAAATGCATTTGTTTTATCTTCCCACACAATTATTTGAGTCACTGAAGGACAAAATGAGTGAAAAGTGACAGTGAAGAATTTCAGGGTTTTATTTTAAATTTACTATTAATTTAAAGCAATTTAAAACAGGTTTAAGGCATTCTAACGATGCATATAAAATTTGATTTTTGTCCTAGGGAGGAGACTACTTCTGAAAAGAAACATAGCATGCTCTTAGAGGAATTCAGTAAATGTATCTCTTAAAGCTCAGTCTTTAAGTTGAGTAATAGAGAAGTGGAAGTGTATGTGATCACTGTTTGCATTTCGTATGCACACACATATGTCCACGTGGGCATGCACGTGCATGTGCAGACGCGTGAGTATCTGGAGTGATGCTCTAACTCAGTTGAAGTTAATAGCAAAATGCCACAGACTGGTACTACCAGCTTTTGCATCTGGTGTCCACTTTGCTTTCTTTTTGTTCCTGTGTATCAACAAGCTTGGATTATTAGCTTACTCTGAGTGCATAATAAGCCTAGATATCTGACAGCACTGATAATCAACTTTGATACCATCTCCCACCAACATCAGCTAACAAAGATAATATTGCTTAAGAACCAGTTATCAACAGAAAAAAGCTGAGGTTTATGACCACTTCATATGAAAAATAAAAACACAGTGTCATGACATAGTGAAAAAAGCTACATTTTTGAAATTAATAATAAAACCAGGTAGCAGTGGTCATTTCCTATTTCCATTAGTATTTTTATAAATGTTCTAACTTGGGATGCACACTGTGTTTCACATTACATTTTAAAACTTTAGGTAGATGCTTATTAAGGTGTTTATGACTGATGAAATAAACATACAGTATCTTTTTAGGCATTCATTGCCACATACCTGGTAAAGTAGATTTGTGTAACTATAGTAAGTGTATTATTTTATAAATGCAGGAAACTGTAAGAAGCTGCAGACCCAGCAGTCTCATTTGTGACTGTAATTTGTTTGTTTATAACTTTTCCTGTTTGTATGTGAAATAAACCTCTGGTTAAAGCAAATAAATAAATAAACCAAACAGAATTGGAGTAGTTCATCAAAAATGAAGCAGAAAAAAGGAGCTCCTTTTCACAAGTTCCTGGTAGATCGTAGTCTGCATTACCGTCCCAACACAAAAGCATCTAAAACTTACTCTAAATTAACGGTCTTTTGAGTTCCACATAAGGGATGATGTGACTCTAGACAGTGCTTGCATGTTTGGGAGGCTCTCCTGTGCCCCCAGGCTACACTTTGCCCAGCAGAGCATTTCCCTGTGGCTGCAGAGCATCTGCTCTTCCTCCCTCAGGTGGGCCTTGCCAGGGCTGTGGGTGCTGAGCATCTCCAGCCACATCTCTCCTGCCTTCCTGGGGTCCTGGTGGAGGTGTTCCAGGGCTGATGGCACCAATTTGTCCCCAGTTAGGCACGGGACACCTTTAGTGTTTCATCACTTTTTCCTGATGGCAGTCTCGCCTGGCAGAGACTTTGGCTCTGTTGTGTTAGCATAATCCAACACTGTGATGGTAAGTGGAGCGTTAATTAGGATTTCTTCTGCAAAAAACCTAATCATTGGAAAGCTATATTTTTTAGCAAAGTAATTCAGAGGCAGCAAGAAGTTTTCTTAGTGATTAGTCACTTAAGAAAAATAATTTAATTTCATTCACTCTGTTGCATGCAACTTTCAGACTTTTGCGATCAGTTTTTAATTTTCCTAAGAAACTCAAAACTTAGCTTTTTTGATATCCATAGATATTTTCCTTGGAAAATAGTCATACAAAGAGTGGGAAATGTCTTTATAAATCCAGTGAGTTGGTTGTGATGTCCAGAGCATATGTTTTGGTTGCCTTGGAAATCCAGCATTTGTCACTTGTGTTGTCCAGGCAAAAGTTTTGAACTTGTCTATTTAAATTAAGTCTTCCCTTCCATTGAGTTTGACTATGTCCTCTTGCAGGATGGAGCACTTCTTATGGATGTTAAGATGTTGATAAATGCCAGTTATACTCATGGCTCCTGCTGGGCAGAATTATCTTATAAAAAGTGTGAAAATCTGTCTGCTAAATTTCTAAAGGAGGGGAATATCTTGAAGCAATCAAATGTCATTCAGGTTTGAGAAGAGTTACCTTTTGACTGCTCTTCATGAGTCAGACAAATCCCAATTCTATGTGTACAGGCATTCTGTTGAGAGGGCTAATTTTGCTGTGTCAAGGGAAAACCCCACCTATCCTGGAAATAAGTAGGGAGAACACAATGATGTGTTTATTCTGAGACATTGCTACTTACCTTATTTCAGAAACTGGGTGAAGGGAAAAAAGGATGTTGTTTAAGATCGGAGAGAGTCACTTGTAACTGTTTAGCAACAGCAGTTTTCATCATACTGTGGATTGACATGGGAATGTATCTGAAAATCATAAATCAGAATTGCTTCTTTGGGAACCTCTCCCCTGAACTGCATATTTATTAAGGATAGTTCTGCAATTTATGTGTGGCAGAACACTGTAAAAATTTAGCCATTAGGTTTTGGAATGACTTTTCCATGTTCACCTTAGTTCAACCTAAGGCAAGAACATCTAATGTTATGTTCAGAGAGATAAGTTGTACAACTCGTGAGTGTAACTTGAAGTACAGACTTGAAAAGCAGTCAAATTAAATTCAGTCTCTGAGGTTTGCTTCAGAGCCATCAGTCTGTTCTTTGACAAATCCCCTTGATATTTTGATTCTTTAAATTTTAGGAGACACTTGATTTGTTTCTAGTGACAATAGCACTTGGTTGATTTTTAACTGTAAATATTGCATAGACGCACAAGGAATGGATTTATTCATGCCTAAAACCATGTGTTCAGTCAGAAGAACTCTTACATGGAAGATAGAAGTGCTTATATGTGAAGATAGATGGGCTCACACCCAGAGCTGGATGCAGATTTGTGAAACAGTCACCCTTAGCAAGCCTTTTTCCTGTGGCTTCTCTGCAGCAGCCAAAGTGTAGAAGCAATACGGTTTTCTTTTCCTAAATTGGAAAAATGAGGGTCATTCTGTATGGCATCATTCCCCATGACTAGCTCAGAGACATTGCAGCTGTGTTTTAAGCACTGCATATGAGTTTTGGGGCTTCCCCAAGGGAAGCCTGGGAGAGCTGCTGGTTTTGATCCTATAGCAGAATGGCTCCTGAAACAGTTTCAGTTTGGAATAGGGAAACACTAGAGAGGAAAACTAAATGAACCATGCAGAGGAAAGTCTTGGTCATTTCTGTATTACTCCCAAGACGCCAAGTATACTTTCCAGTTAGTGATTTGTCCAACTGTAGTGGCCATACCTTTTTCCCCAGAGGAAAAAACAGTGTTTAATCTAACCTCCTATAGTTTATGTGAGGTAGAATCTTTAATAATGATGTTACTGTTTGACCTTCATATCACCTCTGTTTCTTTGCCTCCTGTCTTTAATTTGAATGTCAGTGACTGAGGATGGAGCCTTTTTTATTTTTGACAGTATATTGAAGGTATTTAAAGTGTGTGTGACCTTCCCCTACCTCTGCCCCCACAATCCAACACATGAACAGTCAATAAGAAGGTGGGGAGCTCTGGTGGGAAGCTGAGGTGGAGGCAGGAGGTGGAGGCCCTGTTATGTATGTGAGTCTGTGAGCAGTGGGTCAGCTGTCCCTCATGTAGAGCTCAGAATACTTGGTTCATAATGTGGGGTCCTGGAGTGCATGCAGCTCTGGGAGATTAAAGACAAGGCTTCTCCCTTCAGGAAATAACTTTTAGAAGTAGGTACTTCCAACGAAAAATAAGAGGCAAGTCAATGACTGCAATTTATCTGGATCCTTTTACACTGGTTTACTGCTGAGTGGTGTCTGAACACAACAAAGGAAGGGAATGAGCCTATTTCTTACTGTGGAAGAGGGTCATGGTGAGTGCATCATGTTTGAGAAGCAAGTTTGTGCCTGTGGCACGTGTGAGAGGGAGCCCTGTGAAGTCAAGCAGTTTCTGACATTTAGAAACCAACCTCACTTACCAGGTCCAGGTGATGAAATAGCAAAGGAGAAGATCACTTCTGTTTCAGGAGTAGAGGGTAAGAGAAGTGGAGTGTGGAAACTGGGCTGGATTGGCAGGACCAGGATGGTTCATCTCACAAACATGAAGAAAATGTAACAAGATCATAGTACTTAAAAATCACATACACAGATGATGTGGGCGAACAGCCTTGTGAACACTTCTCACAAAATCACAGGGTGGTTGACAGTGGAAGACGTCTCTGGAGGTCATCTGGTCCAATCCTCCTGCTCAGACAGGGACACCTAGAGCCAGTGGCACAGGACCATGTCCAGGCTGCTTTTGAATATCTGCAAGGATAGAGAGACTCCGCAACCTCCCTGGACAGCCTGTGGCAGTTCTCAGCCACCCTCATGGAAAAATGTTCCTGATGTTCTCAGGGAATCTCCTGTGTTTCAGTTTGTGTCCACTGCCTCTGGTCTTGTCACTGGATGCCACTAACAAGAGCTTGATTCCATTCTCTTTGTAGCTTCCCTTCAGCTCTTTATATACAGAAAGATCCCCCTGAGCCTTTTCCTCTCCTGGCTGAACAGTCTCAGCTCCCTCAGCCTTTCCTTATGTAAGACATGCCCCAGTCCCTTCAGCATCTTTGTGACCTTTTATTGGACTCTCTCCAGAATGTCCATGTCTCCCTTTTACTGGGGAGCCAGGAACTGGATACATCACTCCAGGCATGGCCTCACCAGTGCTGAGTGTTTTGTTTGTGTTTTCTTATCATATCATCTTTTTCAGTTTCCATTACTTACTACAAGATGGAAGATGAAGGTGGAAGCAAAGGGTAGAGATGAATGGAGCGTGCCCTCCATCAAACTGCTTGAGAGAGCTCTGAACCTCTCAGCTACTTTTCCATTTGTGAGACAGCAGTGAGAAGGAGGGAAGGAAGTCTCTCACAGGACCTGGCTTAGGAGTGTATTGAGAGCACCAAGTTTTGATGAAATCTGTAAATTCATCTGTTGGTCTTGGTTTCAGTTTATTTCCATCAGAAGGAAATGGCCATGGTAATGACCTATTTCCTGGCAATGCAATGATCAGCCTCATGCTCCACGAGGCAGTTTACCTCAGTGATGTGAGCCAGCATGGACTTTGGAAAAAAAAACCCCAACCTATGAGGAATACTTGAGTTTTTCTATTCCGTATTACTTTACTTTACAGGTCTTGATATTAAAAAAATGGCTATTTTTCAGTGAGGAATTTGAATGAAGCTAGTGTAGCCATAACAAGTGCTAATGGTAGGAGCAATTATCTAGGCAGGGCAGGACAGAGTTAACAACAAGCTAGTTGATTGGGCTTCTCTGATTTATGTAGCTACATACTTAATTCTTGGATTCCTCTGCACACCTTGTGTGTGTGTGTATGTGTTTCCAGTCTTTTGGGAATTATTTACAACTTCCTCCCTGTTATGCCACATATATTCATAGTTCTTATTTAATTAGATGTCAGGAGATGTATGTAGCTAGAGAAGTCTTCTGGGTAAAAGATACTAATGGAATGTGGTTTAAGTCAATTTATATAGGGCTTGGGGTGGAACCCTACATGCAAAAGTTAAGATATTTAGAAGAAGGTGGCTTGAATGTTTTTAGTTAAAGAAATGGGACACGCATCTGCTGTGCATGAATATGGTACAAAATAAATCCAGATCTTGCAGGGACCCCAATGTTCTGCCTCCAACAATACATTATTTTAAAGTTTGTTTTCCAGTTACGTATTTGTGACATGCATTTTGATGTCTGCGTTATTTAGCCCGTGGATGGATGTAAGGTAGCAGAAGGGGTGGCAGAAGGGGTAGCAGAAGATGTTTTATGTGCAGAATTGAAATCATGACTTCCCTACAGCACATATGGAAAGCTAAAGTCAAGAAGGCGCGTTCGCGCTGTCTGCCATCCGCGCTGCGCGCCGGGAGCAGCAGGCTGCCTGTTTTAGATGCTCCATCCTGGGCAGCACAGCTACCCTCCCATCAGTGGTGTGTGAGGTGGTGTCTGGCAGTCTGGATAGCTTGTTGCTCTCTTGACCTTTCAAAGCTCTAGCAGTTACAGCAGCTCAAGTAAGCACTCCTAGCAGGCAGGCTGGATATAGTCCACTGGCGTGTTGATAGAAACCTTCCCCGCAGGGAAACCAAGGGCCAAAAGTCCCATTTCAGATTATCTGAAGTTTCTTTGATAGTCTTTTTTGGGCACAAGTCCTTTTTTTTTTTTTTTCTTTTTTTTTTTTTTTTCCCTTTGTTTTTTTCCTTTGTTTTTTCCTTTATTTCTTCCTTTGTTTTTCCCCTTTGTTTTCCTTTTCTTTTACAATTGAGGTTGTGTGTTTATGTCTGTTTGGGAATATGTTTTTTTTCCAGTTGATAATAAGTAAGATGATTTGTTCTGGTGAACAAATTCAGAAACAGCTGATGAGAGCAAATCTGTAATTTATTTTTATTTAATATTGGCTCTCAGGATGGCTATCACAGAGAAAGAATCCATCTACCTCGGTATTGAAGCCACGGACATCTATCTTCATGAAGACATGTCTTCTCTAAATTATAACAAACTCCAGCAGCTGGACTGACTAAATGAAATGCTGTTTGTTTACTTAACACTGCATGTTACTTTCCAGATAATGAGTTCAGCTGATGAATAAGAATTACAAAATCCTGAGGATAGGTAACACATCTTTAATAGGAATCATCAATTCTTTTTTCAGCAAGTCGTTTAGTAACATGGCAGTGGGTAATGATAGCCATGCTTGTTTATTATTTTATACATATCTGACCAGTTTAATGTCTAAGATTCTGCCAGGAAAAAATTTAGCAAAACTTGGATGTTTTCATTGCTGTAACTACAGAACCATAGGAACCAGAGCAGACATTTTTTTTTTTTTTTTTTCTGAGAAATTGAAGATTAATGTCCCTGGGAAATTCTCCATGCACATTTCATTGTACATTGTCATTTACAACACAATGTGATTCTATATCTTTTAATTTAGCAATGCGTAGGACTTTCTGGCCTGTAAAATTCTAGAATTCCATACTATATTTTATGGTTTACAATAGAGTTTTAGAGTTGTGTTAGAGCTTACAAACCAGTCAAATGGAGTTAATAAGAATTGGGTTTAATACTTTTTTTTTTTTTACTTTTTTAAGGCAATTTCTGTGCTTTTTACAAATATCTATACAGATATTCATAGTAAAATAAATTCTTTAAATCAAAGTATTTTTTATTGTTAAAAGAATTTTTCATGTTAAAAGAAAAGAAATTTTTTTTCAGGAATCCAAAATGAGAGTGCTTCTTAATCAGCTGAGTGCTGAGGTCTAAGGGCAGGTATACCATTACAAGAATTTTTAAGCAGAGGGAACAATAATAGGCAGCTTATGTGGGAGCAAGGCTGATGCATTAATAGTACTAGTTGAGTATCATAAGAACATGATTGCATTTCAAAGCTATTCCTTTAAATAACAACTAAGACAGGAAAAAGATATTTACATGTCTTTTATATTTGCCTGAAAGGAAATGACAAACTTAGTTTTGTCTTCACTGGAGGTACTTGAAGTTTATTATATGTGCAAAAATGGGCTTTACTAAAATTGACTTAGTGCTTAACTTCATAGATTTGTTTCTATCTGCTTGTGGAGGCAGCTAAGCAGGCTAATTTTGGAGGCTAAATGTCAAACTCCAGAGTTTGTTATCCTAAGATGTTAATTACTCTTAGAATTTCTTTACTCTTTTATCTGGTGTAGGAGATTAAAAACTAAATCTCATTGTAAAGTTGCAAAATTTTAATCCATGGAGGTTATCAAAGCTCAGCTGGACACCGCCCTGAGTAATCTGCTGTGGCTTTGAATATGGTGCTATTGAGCAGGAGGCTGGACTAGATGACATTCTGGTTCATTGGGAGACTGTGGGCTATATATAAGTCTTCAGGGCACAAAGGAGGAATCCCCATGCTTTTTACATCATAAATCAAAACTCCCTCTTAGAAGTTTTCATCTTGTCCAGCAGTTGCCTGTGATTTAGTTCCCATTACTGAAGGATGCCCAGTATAATTCTGAAATTTTAGGCCTCTAATCTCTAATTCACTGTGATTCTTTTGCCTTCATTTGGATTCCATGTAAATACGGGGATATATCTGTAAAGTGAGACATGAGAGAGGCATTAGTTTGTTGCTCAAATATAGTCAATTTATCATATGTATCACATTGTGGTTTACCCCATGTATTTAAGAAAGTTGTGTTCTGTTTCCCTTAATTCCTTCTAAAATGGAATAATTCGTATTGTGTGCTGTAATTCTGTAATTCATTATAGACATCCTGGCAAGAACATGGGTGGCCTTCAGACATGCTGAAGTGAAATCATGAGGTTCTCTGTACAAGACCCTAGTACCATATGTGAGATTTTGATTTTGCTGATTGACATTTCACTTGAACTTGACAGTGAGAAAATGCTTTTTTTGTCTTTTAAATACCCACTACACACTCCTATTTCTGATAAATTAAGCTGCTTTGCCTTCTAAGAGTTTTCCTGTGCATGTGTGAATGTTATCCCCCTCCTCTCCTGCCAGGAACATAGATTTGTTAGGAAAAATGAGTAATTCAATTCAGCCATGTCTTTTAATACAAAATAATGTTCTCATCACTTTGGATCCAGAGGTGCGGTGGAATTTTCAGGCAAGAACATCTGGGAAGTGGTCTGGATGGGACTTTCCTGGTGTGCTGAGGGAGAAGACATAATTCAGCTGATACCATTTCCTGTAGCTATCTTTGCCTTGTCACCAAAGGAATAAAATTTGAGATATTCTTGTAATCAAATGCCTCCCAGTAAAATGCATACATTAAAAAAAAAAAATCCAAACACTGCAAATTGTACTGTTTTGCTTAGGGTTATTTTAAATAAACGTGGACATCTGTGTCTTTAAGTGTGGTGGGAGAGTTAGTCCTGCCAGTTAGACAATGTGTTTTGTGGATCCACTTGACTGGTAACAATTGGAAGTGTTGTCCCTGCACTTCTCTGGTAGATTTTATGATGTGAATGCCATGCTATTCAATTTAAATAAGGTCTGTGTTAGAATAATCAAGAGAGAAAGCAAGAAGGAACTGCTATGAAGATCATAGGCTATGATGATTTTGAAAATTAACAGGAATAAAAATGCCAATGCCTTTTCAAAACATGAAAAATCCACAACTGATGTGAAAACACGAGAGATTATAAAAGAGCACACTTGTGTTACTGTGCCAACTTCAGCAACAAACATTTCCTTTTCTTCTGCATGATGAAAGAAACAATAAGCCAAGATTCTTCTTTTAAGCATTTTAAACTTAAAAATTTTGAACAGGAAGGGAGATGCTAACTGCATGAATTACTGCTGATCATAAATGGAATAACTATTACAAAAGGAGTAATTGAAGGAGAGCAGTGCAAATCTAGAGTGACATTCTGGTTTACTTAAATAAAAGTTTTCAATATTTTGTAATAACTGTTTCAACCTAGTTGAATTCAGTTAAGAATAAATGTAAAATTCAAAAAGAAAGATAAATAAGGTACCAAATCCCTTTTTTTCCCCTCCAAAATGGAGTCTAGCTGGCATAATGTTGAGAGCCAGGAAGATTTCTTAAAGTGTGAAAATCCAGTGTTGAATTAGTGGTGACTTCTGACTTTTACCTGACCAGGGAATCTAGCATTGTGTCTTGTGAATCTCTGAGGGGTTTTGAGTACAAATGTATTTGAATTGTGGTATAGCAGTGCATATACAATCTTCTGAGTGGGCCCTAGGTGTGATCTAGGAAAGGTGATGCATCTCGTGTTTCTTTAGCATTTTTAGATTTTTTTCTTCCCATGCCTACTTTGGGGACTGACTTCATGTAAAGCAGGAAAAACACAGCTCCTGTTGAATGCCTGTAAGCAGAAGAAGAACAGTTGTGGGATTAGCTTTCTGCTATGTGCTTCAATTAAGAAGCCTAGAACTGCTGGGTATTTTATTGGCCAGCTTTAATGGAAAGCTTCATAGAGAACAGAGGTGATTAAATATTATAAAAATGTCTATTGTTAATAAAAACCAAAAGGAAGGTAGTCACTTACAAACTCTCCCTGTCGTGCCAGGCATGTAAGTACAAATGAGACTGAGATAATTTTTTTTGTTTCATGGTATTTTTATACAGTATTTTTCATCCTAGAACAGATATTTTTTTGCTTTTGTGATCTCTGTTGCTAAACTGGAGCATGGCAAGAACTAGCAAAAGTTCAGGAATGCTCATTGGCCTGCCATCCATCTCTTACATGCTTGAAATATTCTCTCATATTTCTCTCATATTGCCCTGATATTTCTCCTCTTAAAGCTTTGTCCTTCTTTGCTACTTTGTCATGGTGCTCCTCCTCTGGGCAATATCAATGCTGCCCATCATCCACCTACCTACTTTTGGCTGCTCCTTGTTCACTCTCTTGATCTTTAGAACTCTAATCAAAATATGAATTGCCTTCCTAATTAGCACAGCGGAGCGGCAATCTCAGAGCCAGCTTTGTCATATTCCTGTCCCTCAGCAGGAATCCAGCAGTGATAGCAGCAGAGATAAAGCAGATATGTTTGGGTGGTAATTCCTCAAGCAGAAACTGATTCCCTTGTAAACTGGAAGAAATTGGACTTATGACTGAGCAAAACTGTATGAGTTAAAGGAGAAAATGAATTTAATTTCCAAACAATGGATGAGAGAGGAAAAAGCAGGCTCTAACCAGTGCTGTTCCTGAAGAAATCAAATTATTAGGGATGACATAGGCTTAATTGTATTTCTTTGATGAGAGTTAGCACAACATGTTTGGATACCTTAAGACTTGCAGAACTGGAGTTTCCATTCTTGTGTTGTTCATCACTGCAGATGCTGGAGACTCACTTGTAGTCAGAAACTTGCTAGAGTTGTGTGGAGAAAATCTGTTGGAGGGATTTTGCAAAGTTGATTGATCCTGGTAGCATATTAATAATGTTGCTTTACAACAGTGTGAGGTATTGCTTGTCTTAAAATTTTTGAACAAGTTGACTGTTGCATAGGAAATCCAAAAATGAAGGTTTGCCCAAGGTGTATGTTGTCTCTTTTTTGAGAAGAGGTCTGTATTTCCAGTTGCAGATTCTTTTGAAATCCCAAACTCCTGATGAGGGTATGAAAAGCAGTACAGATGCTCTGTGCAGGGAGATGATAACAGCATTCATTAGAACACAGCTGCTTTACCTTGACCAGTTTTGGTGCCCCAACAGGAGAAGGTGGTGGACAAATCAGAGAGGATTCAGTGAAGGGCTCCCAGAATAGTTGGGGCTGGATCACTTGTCTTGCAGATACAGCCTGAGGGAATGGGGTTTTCACAGCCTGGAGTCGAGAGTCGAGATCACTCAGCATCTACAAGGAGGTTATCAACAACAACGAGCTGGGCTCCTCAGAGGTGTGGGTGGCAGGACAATCAAACGTATTTTCTGCCAATGTTCAGTATTGCAACAATAGATGGAAGAAAAACCAGTGGTCCAAAACTTGGTGTATCCTTTAGAAGAGGAAATGGCTCAGTGAGGGATATGATGTAATGGGCTCTCCTGACCCAGGCAAAGTCTGTTTTGAATCAGAAAGAAATCAGTTTCTCTTATGTCTGAAAACCACAAAATTCTTGGTCTTCTAGGTTGTAATAATTTCAGACACCCAAGTTCATTTGTTATCCTGGAAAATATCTGTTGTACTTTTACAACTTTTGAATGTCCCAGAAAACAAAAAATATTCCAACATTGAGCTATAAAGGTTCACCACACCATTTGCTGCTTTTATGATTTCCTTGAATTTTTCTTTTGCAATTCATTTATATTTTATTTCCATTCAAGTTAGCATCTAATCATTAGCACCCTCTTCAGCAGCAAGCACATTTCTGCTTCCATGTCACCTAAAACATACACTGCTCTTTTAATCCTTCCATCTTTATTTAAGCAATCTTATTTCTAGTCTTAGTATAAATCCATAGTACAATATCTGTTTTATCTCTGAGAAAACATATTTAGGTTTATTCAATGTTGTGTATTATATACTATCAGATTGTTTCCTAGAAACTTTTACTATTTTGTTGTAAACAGGTATTGTATATACTCTTCAAATTCTTGTATTGCCTTGCAGATGGAAAACAGTAAGATACAGAGGCTTCAGTCTTATTTCTTAGTAAAGAGATGGGGATAGTGTTCTAAAAATGAGCAGAGTCAGAATCATAAACTCTGTCTCACTCTCATTCTTCCAAAGGACAGTTGGTGGGGCTGTGCAAGCAGTGACAGCCACACAGATTGGGATGGAAGAATCAGGCATGTAGTGCTTCCTTTAGGTTGATACCCTCATCTACCCTGTGAGGATGCATTAGGTCAGGTGGCTTTTAGAGACAAATCTAAATGAGCCAATGGATGTGGGCCACTGGCATCATGTAATCTATACATTAACTGATGTATTTTTGGTTTAGAACTAAAACTTTGAAAATATATGCTGGAGAAAGGGATTTTTTCAAGATTATTTTGATAGGTGATACACAAGAGGGACAAAAGGCCTTTCCAGAGATATTTTCATTGATGTAAAGTATTACAGACTGTTGTATTCTTGAAATCAGATGAGAATAACTGAAATGTGTAAATCATGAAAAGAGCCTCATCCTCTTGGTAAAATCCCATGTAGTTTGCTTCGTTTTATGCTAGACCTGGTAGATAGGTAATGGGTATAAAGAAATAATCCTGATATTTTTCAAGGAGTTTATGAGGATGAAGACTAACTAAAGGACTACCACAAGGTACCACAAGGACTTAGGTGGCTTTGACACTCTTGGAAACTTGGCTTAGATTTAGCCCATTGATGAGGATGTGTGTGTTTTTTGTAGTGTTTATATCCTGAAATAAATGATGCCATGCAGTGCTAAACTGCTCACTGCTGTATCAAAGAGAGGAAGGCTGCAGATGCTTAAGGGGTCATTGTGTCTACAACAGATACCTGTGCTGAATCACGAACAAAACTCTGTGTTATGGGCTGGAGCTTTCAGGGAGCCTGGGTGAGGGAAAATTCAATTAATTCCTTAGTCTTCATGTGCACGGTTTAACAAAGGTGTTGGTAAGAAAACCTCTCCTAATCTAAGCAGTGAGCAAATGGCAGTGTGTTATGTCATGACAGCCATTGATTGCTGTTAACAAGAGACCATGACCAGAAAATTAAAATTTCAGTACAGGTGATGATCTGGATTTATCAGTAGACAGCTGATATGACAGCAGTTTCTTCAGAATGTATAATTGTCATGCTAACTCATTAAGAGATGGCAAAAAAGATAGTTATTTAAACAGATGAAAGCTGTATTTATGGCATAAAAATGAAGGGTAGCAAGCAAAAATACATACAAAAGCAGTTGTTACCTTTGAAAGCTGATGAAGTTTGAGTGCTGGAACTTGAAGTTGTCATTGGCACAGCTGAGAGCCTCTGGGTAAGGATTAAGAGACAAATAAAGCAGATATCATCATGGAAGTCTGCTATAGGATACTCAGCTAGGATGATGACACTGATGAATTATTCTTTAAGGAATTAAGGGACAGTTCTAAATCATCTGTCCTTGTCTTTATGGGGGACTTCAACTTGCGAAATGTTAACTAGGATCACTACAAAGCTAGCAAAAACAGGTCCAGAAGATTCCTAGAACATCTGGATGATAACTTTATGGTACAGGTACTAAGAGAGCTGGCTGGGAAAGATACCCTCCTTGATTTGATGCTTGCTAACGAGAGGATCTCATGAAGTGGTGGTTGGTGGCCTTTTTGCTGACAGAGACCGTTAAGCAGTTGAGTTTAAAATCTCTGGTCACAGGAGGAAAACTGCCAGCAAAGCTTCCACCCTGGGTATGAGGAGACCAGACCTCAGGCTGCTCAGGGAACTGGCGAGTAAGGCTCCCTGGAAAAACACTTTTGAAGATGTTGGGGTCCATCAGTGCTGGTTGCTCTTTTGGCACCACCCCTAAGGGCACAGGAGTGGGCAATTTCAAAATGTCAGAGGTCAAGCAGGCAAGGCAGATGGCTGAGCAGGACCTTCTTCTGGAGCTAAGGCAAAGAAAGCCAGTGGAAGAAAGATCAGGTGACATGGGATGACTACAGAGATGGTTATCACCACTGTAGGGAGAAAACTCATGCAGCTGAAGCCCACTCAGTACTGTGGGGGACAATAAAAAAGTGTTTTTAGAAAGACAATACAGTAATAACTTTGATCCGTTAATTGATGAGGTTGGTGACCTCACAAATGGGGACATAGGAAAAACAGAGATGTTTAATGCTTTCTTTGCTTCAACACTGATGATGGCCTTTGTGGGGGGGGTCCCAGAGCCCTGAGCATGGGTGGACTATGACTGTGAGAATGATAAACTCCCAGTCAGCCCCAGAGTTGTGCAGGGTTTGCTACCTATCAGTCTGTGGAGCTTGATGAGATTCACCCAAGAGTACTCAAAGAGCTGGTTGATGTCATTGCAAGACCTCTCTCAATGAATTTTGAACAGTCTTGGTGATCCAGAGAGGTCTCAGTTGACTCAAAGCTGGAAAATGTCCCAGTCTTTCAAGAAGGGCAAGAGGGATGACCCTGAAAATTACAGACCTGTCAGTCTCACTTCAGCAACTGGTAAAATTATGGAGAATGTTGTTCTGGGAGTTACTGAAAACCACCCGAAAGACAATGCCGTTGTTGTTCACAGCCAGACTGCTTCTTGAGGGGAAGGTCCTGCTTGACAGATTTATTTTTCTTTTATGACAATATAATCCACCCAGTTGATCAAGGGGAGCCGGTTGATGTGATATTTTTGGATTTCAGTAAGGCTTTCCATGCTGTCTCTCACAGTGTCCTTCTGCACAAGATGTCCAGCTCACAGCTGGATGAACACATCATGTGGTGGGTGAGCAACTGGCTCATGGGTCAGGCTCTTCAACAGCTTCATCAATAATTTGGACACAGGACACACTGATACACTGAATAAGTTTGGTGATGACACTAAATTGGGATGAGCTGTTGGCTCCCTTGGAGGCAGAGATGCCTTACAGAGATGTTGATAAATTGGAGGTCTGAGCAATCACCAGTACGCAGATTAAGAAGGGCAAGTGCCAGATTCTGCACCTGGGTTGGGACAACCCTGGATGTACGGACAGACTGGGGAATGAGAGGGTGGAGAGCAGCCCTGTGAAAAGGGACCTGGGGGTCCTGGTTGATGGCAAGCTGAATCTGAGCCAGCAGTGCCCTGGCAGCCAGGAGGGCCAAATGTGTCCTGTGGGGCATCAGGCACAGCATCACCAGCCAGGCAAGGGAGGGGATTGTCCCACTCTGCTCTGCACTGGGGCGGCCTCACCTCAAGTGATCGGATCAGGTCTGGGTGCCACAATATAAAAAAAAGATATTTAACTATTAGAGAGAGTCCAAAGGAGGGAAACAAAGATGGTGATGGGCCTTGAGGGGAAGCCGTTTGAGGAGTGACTGAGGTCACTTGGTCTGTTCAGCCTGGAGGAGACTGAGGTGAGACTTCTTGGCAGTTGCAATTTCCCTGTGAGAGTAAGCAGAGGGGCAGACACTGATCTCATCTCTTCTCTGTCATGCCCAGTAACAGGACCCAAGGCAATAACCTGAAGCTGAGTCAGGGGAAGGTAAGGTTGTAAATTAGGAAAAGATCTTCCCCCAGAGGGTGGCTGAGAGCTGGAACAGGTTCTTTAGGGAAATGGTCACAGCACCAAGCCTGACAGAGCTCAAGAAGAGGTTGGAAAATGCTCACAAACACATAGTGCGATTCTTGGGGATGGTCCCTTGCAGGACCAGGAGTTGGACTTGATGATTCTTCTGGCTCCCTTTTAACCCAGGATGTTTTATGATTATGTGAAATAGTAAAATACGGACAAATTCATTATGTGTACTTAACATCAACATTTTTAACAAGGTGAAAAACAAATAAGAAAGCAAGCTCCCAAACCTTCCAGTGTTTTCTGGAGTAGATTAAAAAATGTTACATTTGAAAAACAGGTAGATGGAGATAAAAGATAAAATGGAGGTATGTATGTATGGAGATAAAAGATAAAATTCAAGGAAAATATTTTTTGTTCTCTTCAGAATTCTCCACTGGTAACAGAATTTCATGTTGAATTTTCAAGGGAGCTATTTTTAAGTATGCAGAAAATCTTAATGACTTGAACCAAAATCCCAGATAAAAATATACTGACGATCTGGAACACAGAATCTAAATTGGCACTTTTAACTGAGCTGAGACAAATTGGGATGATGGTTGCCATGCTTTCCTGCAAATTCTTTCCTTTTCTAGCTTTCTGTTTTCTTGTTGACATCCCAGATGTGTTTTCCATTTTTTCCTCTTTTTTACTGTCCAGTTTTAATTTTGTAGCTGACCCAATTTTGTCTTTGTCTGTGCTCTTATGCACGTACCATTTTATATTTTAAATTACTTTTTTCTGAGTTGTCTTTCTGCAATTTAAAATCCTTCCTTTGTGATATTTGCTGCTTGTTAATAAATACAGTCAAAAGTTATAGTTCCATTTTTCCTGAAAACCTGTAATTTTTAAGCCCTTTCTGCCCCACTAAACAGCACCACAGGTCAGCTTGTTGTTACTTATAAGTCTGATTTACCTTTACCAAAGGTCTTAAACATACAATCAAGTTACCAGTTTTCAAAAGTTACCATGAGTCAATCAATCTGTGTTAATATCCATGTGTATGCTGACAGTCTGAGACAAAAGTGAGATGATTTAAGTTCATTCTCTTGCAATCATTTTCTTGGTGTATTTTTCTTCCTTTGACACCTGTCTCCACGTTATTCCACTGGCAACATCTTAGTTCTGTCATCTCTGTGACTTTTCTCTATAGCTCAAAATCATTGATAGTTTAATGCCATTCTCTAGACCCAATTAATTGTCTCAAAACATCAAATTCCATTTCTTTTCTTTTAATTTGGGGGATCTTTTTGGTTTGTTTTTTTTGAAGTTCGCAATGATGTGATTATATTATTGATAAAGCTTTTACTTTTAATGAATTTGGAGAGTGCCTTCTATTTCTGTCATTGCCCTCTTCCTCAAAAGCCCTTTCTCTAATTTCATAAATGTGAGAATCTCTCTGTCAGAATACACAGAGCTACCAGATTATCCTCCTTCAGAGGCTTTCACAGAACTAATCTCTGCCATAATACATATAGGAAACTTACTTAAAGAACAACCCACTGAGGTTATGCAAGGGATGAGTCATAATGCTGGTATCAAATATTTTAAAATGCTTTATTTTCTATTGCATTGCTACCTTGATCCCTTTGTTGCTCCTTTATTGTCTTTTGCTGCTCATACTCTCTCAGCCTTCAGATTGCAAGCTCTGAAGGAAGTGTTTGTCGTTCACTTTGTGACTGTGCAGTGCCTAGCACAATATGGTCTCAAGGAGTTTTCCATCTTAGATGTTTTTTGAAGAAAAAACAGGTAAATTAACACACCAGAGCATCCCACAGATTTGGGAAAAGTTTAGCTCTGACTATGAGGGCTCTATTTGTTTGCTAACGAGGCTGAGCTCTGGAGCTGCCTCTTTGCATATTTTCAAAGATTTTCTGAGGAATTGCCATGAAAAGACCATCATTCCTCTAAAAATACCTACCCATTCCACTTTTTCCTAGTGAAACAACATAGAAGCAAACATTTAGGCTTATATCATGAAATGTGAGAACAAATATGTGGGTTGGCTTGATGTGGGGCTTTTGTTGTTTTGATTTTTCCTGATAAAGTACCTGGTACAGCTGTTTACCTGGTTCCTGAATGCCAAAATCTTGTCTTCTGCAAACCTAAGAGCTATTTTAAAAAACTCTGCTTTCAGGCAGCTGTTGATTGGATTAGCACCTTGCAAACCTGTTAATGGCAAGCTGGATGCTGTGATCAAGCTTGCCAAAGTCATGTTAAGGGTAAGGAGAAGACTGATTTCCTGTGTAATCTCCTTTTTAATCACATTGCCACCCTAAAGCTCCCAGCTGTTCTAAAATTTCAGTCCTGCAGTTTGAACATCTCCCATGGCTGTAGATGATGCCATAGCAATTCTACATTAGCTTTTAAGAACAACAAAACCATTCTAATCAACATTGGGTTTGTTTTTTAAATGTAAAGATAGCAGAGTATTTCAAAGCCTTCTGTAGGAACTGGTAGCCCTCCTTGGATAGTAATTGTCTATTTACATGTAAATTTTGTGGCACTGTAGTGCAGGTCCATGCCAAGAACCAGGGAGAACATCAGGACTGGGCTTTGCCAGGTCGTGGAGCATTCATGGCCCTTGCACAAGGAATTAACACTTCCTGCTTGATATTGCCTTAATGAAAACATGGACTCTCCTTTTTCCTTTGCTTAAAGATATTTCTTCAGTTTGTCATACACTTCAAATATACCTTGAAAACAATTAATTGAATTAAATTTTGTCTTTCTATAAATTCTACTCTCAAATAATTAACATCCATATAATACTATATCGCATTCTCAGGGCAGCATCTTGTGTTTTCTTCATTATTAATTCAAAATAATGACATTGTTTAGACATCTAAAGAAAACTTTATAAATAAGAAATTTTCACATTCACCACCTGTGGTCCCTCTGCCAAACTGAGATTCCCTCTACTTGTGATGCATTTGTGGGAGTGATTCTGATTGTAGCTTGTATTTTTAGGTTGATCAGTTTAGGATGAAATAACAATCTGTATTCCCTGTTGACATATTATGATGTGCCAATGTCAGCAGTTTCACTTCATGCTAAACTTTGACATTTCACATTTTGCCTTTGTTCTGAATCAATTTTAAAAGATTTTAAGTGAAATAAATATCTAATGGAAATAACTCTCTTTTTTTGCTGTGGTTCATAGCAAAAAAGAAGGAGTTGCACATCACAAGGACATAAGTTACCATCTCAAATCATGTCCTAGCAGGATGTGTGATGACATTCTTACTACTGCTACAAGATAAGAAGATAAGCAGTTAACAATATCTCTTTATAAATTCTGAATATTGAAATGATTTGTTCCTCTTATTGGCACAGCGAGGCCTGAGATTTCCATATTCAAAGTATAAATCAAATGAAGACATAAAGGTATTTTTCCTTTTGGATTTGTCTCATTAGCATTAAGTGAATGAAAAGATAAAAAATATATCTCAGAGGAGACCCCACTATTATAAATGAAGGGTTTTATGTATGTGTGCAGTCACATATATTTCTTTATTCCTAGTAAAATCTCAATGCATGTTTGCTTACTGCTTCATGCCTTTATTTAATAAATAATAATGTGAAAAGTCTTTGCTTGAAGGAACTTGTTTGATCTTTCTAAGAAGAGAGTTACCTGCAAATTTTCAGTAATCTGGAAAATGATATCTAGTTCCTAAGTGGATTACCCTGTTTAAGTTAGTCATGGTACTCTGATTGCTTTTTTAAAGGAAAAACACTATATAAATACCATGACTGAATTGGTGAGAGTAATGATAGCAATATTAATGCAGTGAGAATTTATCAGTCAAAATCTGTACTTAAGCTCCAACTGTACTGATGAGAGTTAAGCATGGGTACAGAAAACTAATAAGAAAAATAAGAGATCTAGAGGCACTATCTAATTCACTTACATAGTTTCCACCTGCATGTAAGTGGAAATATTAAAAAAAACTCCTTTTATTAGGTGGACCCAGTTTCCTGAAGATGACACACTTCTACAATACTAAAAACATCAGACATTTATGGTCTTCAAGGAAAAGGAGCTCAAATATGATCACATATGACCACTAGCAGTGTGGAAAGTATGAGTTTGCTCTATGAGAATAGCTCATAGACACTACTCTAATATAATAAGGGGTAAGATAGTTGGTAAATATTTGTCAAGCATGTTATTAAAACAAGAATTTGTTTTTCAAATAAACTGGGCTTGTAGACCTGACAAATAAGGAAGAAAATAAAAAGAACAATAAATAGATGGAGTAATTATTAACATGAATTATCTCACTTTTATTAGCCAGTTTCCCATTAAATATGAAGAATTGGGGGCTACAGTAACATACATTACTTACAGATATTACTGCAGCTCTTCCACTTTGCAGTGGAAGGAGATGGAGCCATGAAGAATTTCACAAAGGCTGAATTTCAGAAGGTCTTGTGAAAAGATTTTTACTGTTCTCCAGAGTAACCCAAAAAAACTTCAGTAACCCAGGGAGGAAGTATAGTTTCCTTGGTTGTCATGAATGACATCCACTTGTCATTATTTTTTGGAATAGTCAAAGTATTTCTATTTCATCAAAGTTTTTCTATATGTTTACTTTTTTTTTTCATCTTAATGTGATGGAATGCATTCTTAGCTCATATAGAAATATTCAGAAATTTTCACAATTAATTACATTAATTGTATGCTCCTCCTTTTCCTGGGTTACCCTGCTGTGAGTTTTTTCCATATTTAGAAAGCAATGAAGCTTCCAGCTTTCCCTTTCCACAGAAAATTTACATGACCACGTTTGTACCACAGGGAAAATAAAGGTAATACTGAGTTTGAATCATGCAATTTGTCAATATAATTAAACAAATTGAATCACTCTGATTTTTTGGAAATGTGTTGGGACTGTGGCCAAAAGAAGACATGATAAGCTATGATCTCCGTGGCCTGAAAGACGAAATTCCAACTTTAGCAATTGTAGTCTGACCCAAAAGGCATTTTTTCCCCTTTGGGGAGATAAGAATTATGTTACTGTGCTTCATGATTTTTTTTTTTTGTAGGTGCTAACCAGTTAGGTAGCATCCCTTGTGGACAGCAGAATGAAGGATAGTAAAAGTGATGCTATGCCAGTTGGTCAGTCTCAAATATGATGTGGAAGTGCTGTGGAAAGCTAACACCCACACAGTGGTGGGATTGCTTGTCAGGCTTAAGGGCTGCTTTGTTTGCTTTCCTCTTACCTAAAGGAAGTGTTGCTTCAGCTTTGGTTTGTGACACCGTCCTTCATGGCAGCAGAGTGGCACCAAGGAACTGCAGTGCTGGTGGGGAGGGGTTTGGATGTGCCCTTTCCAAGGAGGGTTGAGTGTTGAGGGACCACAGACTGTCCTGGGGGATGGGACTCTATCAGGTAGCTCATCACAGTCTCAGCTTTCATTAATGCTGTGATAACATCAGTGGTTTTGTCCACAAGTCCCTGGTCTGTCAGCCATAACTGGATTTAAACTCTGCACTAAACTTCTGTCTGCTTGTTGATGCTCATCTTTTCCCACTATTTCCACTGGCAGCTGTGTCAGAAGTTGTGGCAAAGGGAAATTTTAAAAAATAGCAGAATTTGACAGGATTTGGGGAGGTTACAGGGCCTCCATTTATTTCTTAATAGACAAGATATTTTTAAAAATTCAATGAACGTTGAGTGCATTTTATTTTGATTTCTGGTCCTTTTGCTGTAGCTTGGGTGACATTTTAATTTTGAGCAAACACTGTAACTTAGCAGATGTATCTGAACTCCTGAAAAATGAAATATTCCTCGGAGAATAATTTTCTTTATGTCAGTTCAAAACTTATTAAATTCTATGCTGTAAATATTATGGGCTTCAGGAAAGAAAAAAAGTAAAACACTTGTAAAGTTAAAAATCAGCTTTATTTTGAACTGTGAGTTTAGCAACAATTGTTTGCTCTAATAATGGTGAAATGTAGGCAGCTGCATCACTTTCGAGGGGCAATTTCATTGTTATACAGACACAAACCATGGCAGGATTGGATCATTCCTGGGTTATGCTGACATACTGCAACATGTGCATGACCACTGTTCTCACTGTAATCTCTATTCGCTGTTTTTCTTGTAAATCTGAATTTATATGGAAGGTGGGCGCTGCAGTCAGCTACAGTGATCTTTTCCACCTAGATTGTTGCATATCCATCAGTAAATCGTGAATGCCCTAGGAAAACCTGTCTGAGCATGTTCCTCCCATATCAGTTTATTACAGGTAGAGGGTGAGTCTGAAAAAGCAGAATAGTGAAATTTAAGGTTTTGTTTGGCTTTTGTCATATTAGGATCTAATATTTATGTGTTATGTGCTGTGTTGCAGTTATTCTTTGCTTCTTTCCTCTGCTAATGTCAGAAAAGATACAAGCAGTAACCAGGGGGTTAAATTCCCACTCAACAGGCATATTTTTGGTTTCTGTAAGGGAGCTGTGAGTGGAGCTCAGCGCTTTGCAGCGGAGGGCAGCACTCCGTGACACAACCAGGCATCCAAGGGAAACGTGGCTGTCAGCAGACATCCATGACGGGAATGAGACGCTGTACCAGCTCCTGCCGTTTCACAGGGACCTCGCGTTTTCCAGCTGTTTACCCTTGAGATGTAAAATGGCAATTTGGCATAGGCTAACAGCCCGGTGTGATGCGAGCATCTGCGTAAAAGGCTGCACATATGGAGCATGCCCAGTGGTATGAACAGCCTGTTACCCCACCCCCAGCCAATCTAGGAAGAGATGAAATGAACTTTGCACTTGCAAATGTCACTGAATACATTTTGCACAGGATTTTAAAAGGTTCTTTTACAAGCACTATTTTTAACAGCCAAATCCGCCCCCCAAAACAGAACGGAAAAAGCCCTGGGTATTTTTCTGTGATTGATCTCAGTTTATGATCAGCTGAAGCATCTCTCACAATATTTATGAAGCTGATTTTATTTTATGTTTTTATCATTGAAGTTGAGTTTTTTGGAGGTGGTGTGGATTTTTGGAATTTTTTTTTCTTTTTTTTTTTTTTTTTTCTTTTTTTCCCCCTACTGGCATGAGAAAATTTGAGAATTTAATTGCAGTAGAATACTTGGAAACAGTGAGGCTGGAAGCTTGAAAGGCAGAGGGAAGAGAAGGAAGGCTCTCACAGCAGAGCATGGATAGGAAAGGAGCTGTGATTCTGCAGTGCTCAGTGTGCACATGTTTTATGAGATCAGTGCCGGGCGCTGCAGCTGCGGACAGTAACTGAGCTGTCTGGCTAATGAAGGCCACCTGGATCAGGCTTCTCAAAAGAGCCAAAGGAGGACGTCTGAAGAATTCTGATATCTGTGTAAGCCCTGCATTTTCCTTATCACCTTATATTGTATGTATTGCAAAGAGGGAGAGAAAAGAGGTGGCGAGGAGAGGACAGTTGTTTTCATTCTGATTGAATTACCAGAACTCTATTTTGTATGCAGGGAGATGCAGAGGGAAAGCAGAGCTGTCATTATTTATAGAGCTGTTCTGGCATTGTGGCTGCTTCCATTGTGGTGATACAGGGACATGTGTTGAGTCCAGACGGATTTTATTAGTTGGAAGTTGATTTGTGGTCATTTGCATGTTTTGCTGAGGGGCAGAGATGGATATGAGCCATTTGCAGTTCTGATGGGGAAAGTGTGTCAGGTAAAGAGGCTGCCCTAAAATAAAAATGCATAGCAGAGGTTAAATCTCTTAGCAGTAGTATTGTGTAATGGTAATTATTGATACTAAATTTGCATTTTGATTATAGAAAGTCTGTTTGCTTGCTATTTCTGTCACTGTTTAGAGTTCTAATTTTTATGGAGCTATCCTCGAAGCTGCTGTGTGTCCTTCAGCCTGCACTGCACCAGTGCTGTAAGTCTACAGAGAAACTGTCTCTGCTTGCTGAAAAGCACACAAATGAGAGTGCAGGGATAGGGCAGGAAATAAAACACTGGAGGGGACACCTGCACTTTTTGAAAGTTTCCAGAAGAAAACATTTACCTAGACATAATTTCTTCTAAGTGAATTTCCCTTTTGGGCAGTTACTCTCTTTTCAGGGATACAGAAGTGAGAGAAAGGGCAAGGTGTATAACCACTTCTCCTTTTTTTTATTTAAACATTGAAGGGACTTATGACATTATTTTTCCTTTTCTTTTGCAGGGTTCGGCGGACTCCTACACCAGCCGTCCATCTGATTCAGATGTATCTCTGGAAGAAGATAGGGAAGCAGTGCGGAGAGAGGCAGAGCGACAGGCCCAGGCACAGCTGGAAAAAGCAAAGGTAAGGTGTTGTTTCATGTTACAAACTCGTAAAATGCTCGGCTTTAAATCAGGGGTTGGAACTTGATGATTTTGAAGATCCATTCTAACCCAAAGCATTCTGTGATTCTTTGTCATCTCATCCGTTAGTGATAAAATGTTTTTAATGTGTTAATATATAGATTAGATCTCTTATAAAATATTCCCGACAGCAGTTGAAAATCTATGCTCCATGAAAAATCTTAGAATAACAGGCTTATGACTAATGTATTTCAGGACATTCTTATTTAAGTGTGTGCATTTCTTCTTTTATTAAATACAAGCATTTGTTGAAGTGTGTAGAGTCAAAGCTATGAGTTCTTACTGAAGATGTTTTTGAAAGTTTGCTCATGGATTGCTAGGGTACTTAACGCTTTTACGGTGTCAAAAATCAGCCCTCAGACACCCTGTTCATCTCCCTTCAATAAAGGATCAGTCCCTACAAGTAGTATGTAAATAGGGAGAATCTGTTATAAGGGTGTTCTTTTCCTAAAGACTTCACTGACTTTCTTTACAGTTTATGTGTTAAGTGACCCCATGAGTCATTTTCTGTAGGTCTTCTTAAGATTTCTCCTCTCTCCATACTCCTGGCAAATAGTGACAATGTAGTAAGAAAACACTAAATGAGCTTCAGGTTTTTGTTGTGTGTTTATGTATTTTCCATGAGATGCATTTAGGACTGTGCAGGTTTTAGCAGTGAAAGTGATGGGCTTGTTTCTCTTTCATCTGTGCAGTATCTTTAAATACTATTGCACTTGTAAAAATTGTGCTCATCTTATTATCATGCATTTATCCCTTCATTCCAGTTTTTCTTTATTTGTATGCTACCTGCCAGGTTTAAATGTATTACTATTTTCCAAAATCTGGTTTTTGTTCTAATATATTTAAATACACCACTGAGATGCCCCCTTAGATCTACGTGATCTGCATATTTCCCTCGCTTTGACTCCCCTCCTCCATTTTGCCTTGTTTTTTAATTATTTATTTCTTTTCCATCTCCTATACCATTTAATTCTCCACTGCCAGCTTTACCTCTGCCCATTTATACCACCTGTTTTACAAAGGCTCTTCAGAAATCCTTGAGTCCAGATCACTGTAGCTGATCATGTGGCAAGGACCAGCTCTGTAAATAATACAGTACTGAAATGCACAAGGAGACATCTTCATTGGGCCAGAAAACCTGAATAGGGAAGCCAAAAATGTTACTTTTAAAATGTAATTGTTAACTGAGATTTAATAAGAGCTCCTGCAGCAGCTTTTTAATGAGCTGCTGGAGTGTGACAAGTGTAGGAGATGCTGAACATCTCTTTGAAGTTGGATCTTCCTGTCCTGGGATCCGTGTAGCAGAAACTCAACAGAAGCACTTCTTCCCTTCAGCCTTGTGTCTCAGAGATTGCTGATTGTAGTCAGGAGTTTCAGTTTTTATCAGGGTTGGTTTTTGCTAGTTTGAGGATTTTTTGCTCCTGGGAAAGATGATAAGGGCTGCCCCGAAATTCAGGTGAAGTTTTGAATTTTATCAAAAAATGGACAATCTTTAAAAAAGAGTGGAAGTAATAGTATCTTTCAGACTAATCAGGGTAGCAGTGCAGTGCTTACTGCTGAACTGATGCATCTCTTAGCAATGAGTAAATCTGTGTGAGTGTTGCTATGGGAATTTGGCTTACTGATGCTGGCTTGAATACATGGACAGCCCTTATGTAATATTCATGACCTCTAGCACAGCTGCCATTGTAGTTTGTAGAGAAACTGCTAGCAGACCCTGACTTCTAAAAGCTGTATTTCTATACATAAAAGCAGTGTTCCCACTCCAGCTGGCATGAGATGCAGTCTCTAGGTCTGACACTGTCTGAAACTGTAAGACAGCTTGTGAACAGCCAAAGTAGTAAAGGCACTGCCAAAATCAACCTGCTGTAACAATGGGTTATTCCAGCCATAGAAAACACAAAATTAGTTTTATATATATATATTTTCCTTTAAAATAGATTAAGGCTGGAATTAGATTAGCATTTTTGTTTCTCTAGTCAAATGTTATAAGTCATTCCAGGCTGTAATCTATGGAAATAATTTTATGTAGGTGCTGTAAGAGTGTAATATTTAGTCTAGTGTAATATTTTAATTAGTATTATTAGAAAAAATAATATGTACAATTGGAGCTTTTGTTTGAAATAAGTATTTAAAAATGTGTTTAAATTAAGCCTAACTCAGTAGATGTGAAATATGACAGGATGTGTTTTTTGGCCTTTGTTGATGATTCAGTCCTTCACCTCCCTGAAACACAGTAAAATGAATGAAGCAGTGGCTGCTGGTGGTGCCTCCTGGCTGCTGTCAGCCCCAGACCTGATTGCCACAGGCAGCAGATTTGCTGCCTGCTCCCCCACAGCTGCCTTGCCTTTGCCCTGACCGACTTCCAGACTGAACCAAGTGACAGAGCTGCTTTAACTTTTGTCTTTTCGTATTGTGAGAGGAAGGGCTGATCCTAAATAAAATCATTACAATTATATTTGTCACAGGAATTAGAAGAGGGTGACACACATGAATAATGCAGTGGTGGAGGAAAGATGGTAGCGAATTAAGGTTAGATAAAAAACTATTGAACTGTGTCACTCAGTTAATGAAAACAGTTTAATGACATCCATTTTCCTTTGTTACAGCTAGGGAAAACACCTTAAACTGAAGATAAAAATATAGTGATAGAGCACACAATGCCAAGTTGTTAGGACAATTTTAAGATTTTTAAGTTCAGATTTTTATAGCATCTAAGTGTTTGTGTGACATGAAGCCGGAATGTATCTCTGATACCTGTCCAAGCTGAGAAAATAAAAGTAAAAAGCTTGTAAGGAAATACACATTCTGGCCACTTTTATTTATTTATTTAATGCAAGCATTGCTTCTCTGGAAAATGGTTAAGCATATTTTGCTGACTCACTTTGGCATGTGACTTACTGTAAGGAAGGTGGGGCCACAGGCGCATGTTCCCAGTCGTCCAGGAGCAGAAAATTAAGAGGCAGCTGCTGAGGCTACCTGCAGGCCAGCATCTGCTCCTGAGGGAGGCAGATCTGAAATGAAGCTGTTAGCTCACAGCTGAGATGGACTGTTCTTGATTAGAATAGCTGAGCAATACAATTGCAAAAAGGCTGAGATTTTTTTGTTGTTGTTGTTTATGTTTGGTTGGTTTTATATAGGAAAAAAAATTTCAAGGCATTGAGGGTTTCCTCAGTGTTCTCCTCACAGACCACAGCATGTGCTAAATCTAGGATAAAGAGAGAGGACCTGTGTTGTGGCCAAGGTGTAGGATATGCTGATAGTATCCAAATCTAAGGATATTTTACTGAGTTTGCTATTTCCATAAAAACATGGATCTTAAGCATTCACAAGACAAAAAAATAATCACATTAATTGTGTTAGCACTAATATTTTTAAAATTATCATTTCTACAGTCAAAAAAGCTTTTGAGTTTTGAAGGATGATGATTCAAAATAAATTATGATAAATAAAGTTGAGGGTTTTTGTCCATTCCTTGCAAGTATTAATTTAACTGTTCCTTAAAATATTGCACTGAGTGAGAGGGATGAGATCAAAGGAAAATTGAAGTATTAATGAGAACTTTAAATCTAGTACTAACTGAGCTAAAGTTTGTACATGAGAGAGGGAACTTCAGGAATTTTTTTCCTTCTCCAGTGCTGGTAAAATCAATTCAAATATTCCATTGATTTGTTTTGTCACAAGCAGTTCATATGTTTGGAACCTAGTTTTTGACTGAGATATAATTAGATGTTCTGCACACCTTTATTCTCTTCTGCAAAAGTTGCTTCTTTCTTCTCTTCAGTCTTTTCAGATTTTTAGATTGTGACTTTTTTCCTCCTATGGCTTTAGAGCTCCTTATTCAGAAACAGTTTTCAGGAGATCCATAGAATATTTTCAGCATTTTAGAAAATTATTTTTTTCCAGTTATTTCTAGTACATTGGGTACTGAAAGTACCAGTTAATAATTCAGGTTCTGTTTCTCATCCAGGACTAAGAGACAGCTCTTTCTTCTCTGTTAAGGATTGTTCTCAACATCCTGTGCTCCTAAAATTTCTTGAATCACTATCAAAATCAGATAATTTTTTTTGAAGTGATTTGATTTTTGGCCTTTGAGAAGTCAGTAATTGTGTTCATAATAGGAAATCTCAATTCCCCCCAGCTCTGCTTTGTTTGCAGTCCACCTAATGTTCCACTGCTAGCATCCTTTTAGGAGTTTGCAAAAATTTGAAATAGATGTAGTTCTAGTTTTAAATGCCATTAAAATAATTTTTTATGTTAAGATGGCAAACCACTGAAATTTTGATACTAAATGTCCCTTTACTGGGTCTGAGGCAGTGATATAAGCTGTCACATTTTGCTTTTTTTGATATGTGCTGTAGTTGTGGTGATGGCTTGTGACTGTGAGTAATATTGCAATGTCTTAAGTGTAATGCATTGCCTCCATGCATGGTTTGAGGACCACAGCTTTGAAATGTGTAGCAGGCTGGGATAATGCCTACACAGCTCTGTGAGGCTGAGGGCATGAAAAAGATTGTCAGATGTAATTATCCAGTGCAGTGTGCCAAGACTGGTTATTTGAGTATTTATTCACTCGCAGACAGGTTTCACAGCCTCGGAATGACCCCATGCTGCTATCAGGCAGCTGCACAGCTAGTTGAGGTATGTCTACTGAAGCTGCAGTAGCATTTTTGACAGGCCAGAAGTGCCCATCTCGTTGATGTGCATCCTTATATTATGTCAGCTTGTTCCCTCATGGAGATTCTTTCTGTTTTCTCTCAATTACAAGAGCATCATGATGCTGAAGAGCACACAAAGCTATGGCAACACAGGATAGTACTTTGAGTTAGCTGTTGTCAGGTAATTTTTTTTTTCATTTATTTCTTCTTATTTTCCCTTTTGTTTTAGAATATTTTTATTGCATGTAATCATTTAGATCGCTAATGTGTGTCATAGTTGCTGGGATCATGTGAGAGCTGGCACAGTGGTCTAGCTGGAAAAAGAATGGGTTGTTTATCCCAAAGTACAGTTGCAAATCTGGTTGTTGCTTAGCTGCAGGTGAGTTCTGCATTATTGGATCTGCTCAAATCAGGTTACAGGTACTCTTTTCTTCATTTTCTTCATTAATTGCTGCAGCTTTTTCTTAAGAGTGTAACATTGGGATGTGAAACAGCTTTCTTTATACTCTCTGTGACCTATAGATTTTTCTTGTTTGTATTCATGATCTATTTTGTCTTCAATTTGAGTGTATATACTTGTTCTACACTAGTTCCTGCCATTATATTGGTTAATTTCCCTGAACAATTTATCCCTTTTTACTGTTGAGCTGCATTGTTTGGGGGCTGGAATTCTTTCTTCTAGTGAGGTCTCATGTAACCTGGAACCAAATGCCCCAGAGACAGTACCATCTCTAATGAGAAGATATCTGTCACCTCCCATTCATACTGTGATTCAAGTGATGAAATATGTTTATTAAGTAGCATTTCCTCTTCTACTTCTTGGGCTTGAGTAGATAAAAAAGAGTGCAGGGATAGTAACACAGCCGATATTTAGATACCTATCTGTAGATAAATACTTTAGTATCCTGTAGTTCTTCAAATAATAGGGAAAATAGATAAATTATCTCCAAGGAATGGACACAATACTAAGGTTCTGAGGACAACCAGAGCTCTTCTGCCTGCTCTTTACCTGCTGCTTTTACATGAGCTTGCTCCCTTGATGAGATGTCTTTTTTCTGACTTGTTCTGTATGGTTAAATTGCCATATAAAGAGCAAAAGTACCAGTGGTACTTTGTGTAAAACTAAATAACTTCCTTATTAAAAGCAGTGTGAAAGAAGTAGTTTAACTAAAGTAGGTGTTGTAAGCCAGGTGCAAACATCCTTGCCTGGATGTTTTTCTGCTCCTCGTCCTGCAGGTCTCTGGCACACCCAGCCAGTGAGCTGTCAGCCTCTGCTGCAGGTCCCAGCAGAGATTCCTGAACCCTCATGTGCCTGCATCCTACCTGTGGCTGCTGAGCCGAGCTGCAGATAAGGTGTGCTCAGGCCAGCCCTCTCTGTGCCTTGGGGGTGGTGACTGCTGGGTCTGGGTGTTGAGCCAGATACTCCTGTGGGGGTCAGCAGGAGCTGCTGAGTGTCATGGCAATCATAGGAGAGGATGAGAAGTGGCCTTGGGGACATTCTCTGTGACTGGTGGAGAGGGAATGTGGCATGGGAAAGGAGGAATTAAGGTATGTCTGCAGGCTGCTCAGGCTGGTACAATGGTGAGCACTTTCACTGATGTTAGATAGAGGTAAATGCTGCTGATTGCTCTAAGCAAAGTAATTTCCACTCAAGACACATATGACTTGGTTCATTAACTTTCTTGAGGTTCATGGGGTCTGATTTACTTTTTCCAGCATCCAAGACAGTAATGTAATCCAAGACACTGTTATCCAGAACTTCACTTTTAACAGCAGCTGCTCCACCTATTAGATGCTGTGGGTTTCTTCATGGTTAACAAATAATTTTACTACCTAAAGGGGAATAATGTAGAGGAGAAGATAAGATTTCAGGACCATTGTTAAAGGTACCTACAGTGTTTGTGATCTTTGAATATAAATGTCTGTGGTTCTTGACCTCTGACCCTGAGATCAGTCCAGTTGGTCAGAGCATGGTGCTAATAATGGGCCATTTCCTTGAGATCTTTGTGGGCCCCTTTGGGTCCCTTCCAACTTACAACATTCTGTGAATCTGTAAACAGGAGCAGAAAGGAATTGTTAAAGGAAGACATGCACATGTAATTATGTCTGTATGGGCTTTTACACGTATATGTACACATTATATATATCCATATAGACATCCCTGTGTGTATATGAATATACCTTTGGTTGTATGGCTGCATGTATTAGATAACAATCACTGGTGTCTTGAACTGGCCATTTATATTCTACAGCTTCCTATTGTAAAATGGTTGGTTTGTATGCAGGTAGAACTGTTGTACCAAGTATCAACTTATATAAAAATACAAAGGTTTTGTCAGAAATCAAAGTTATTCTTTGATCAGAGCTGGTAGTGGACTGTCATGGGATTTTTGGAAGCAGGAATGGATTGGAATAAGGACTTGAGTGCAGGCAACAAGTGTCTCATCTTGCAGAGGTGCCTCAGCTCACACTGACACATGTGATGTGGTAAGTGCCTTGGAGAAAAATTTGTTTGGGCAGCAAAGCCCTGTGCTTTCTGCTTCCTGTGCTGAGGGGACAGTTTTCCAATGATTTCAAGAGCTAACCTGATTTCTGTTAGAGCAGACACCTGGCTGATGTGTATCATTATGCAGGGGAGTACTTGTCATCTGCAGGGAAAACAAACCTCCAGACACAGTTCTCGAATCCTTGGCAAAGATCTGAATCCCTTTATTTCTCACTAACTCAACCTCCCAAAAAATAAGAAGAAATAAGAAAAAATCCCATAAGTATCTATAGTTTTGGTTTATATATAATCAGAAAAAAAGTGGAAGGAAACTTCAAAAATAATCTCTTTTTTCATCATAATTGCAACTTGTTTTATAAAATTACATGCAAGATGCCAAGGAGTTCTAACTATAGGTAGCATTAGAGGGCTTTGATACAAAATTAGACTGACATTAGATGCTAATTCTTAAGTGTTTCCTTTGGAAAAATTAATGTTGGTTACATAAACTAGTTGCTGGCTGTATAAAACTTGAAAAAAGTGGGTAGGAACTCAAAGTAATCCTGTAATACCTGGGAGAAGGATACTCTGTGTTCCCAGGTTAGAAACATTTTAAGAGCAAAACTGCTTGAACTTTGAAGTGTGTCTAGATTCTGCATAATTCAGAGTACTAGAGAAATTAACTAAAAATTAAGATTCAGAGAGGTCCCACTGGTGCTTTTCTACTTGTGTTCTGGATATGTTCTGGATATTTTCTGGATGTACTCTTGCCATCTTTTTGTCTATATTCTGCAGAAACTCAGTGCATATCCTAGAGCAAAAAACCTCCCCTAACATTCACCTGTGGAGCCTAGAGAAAGCTCTGAGCACTTCCTCTGTATATTAGCCTCCAATCCTACTCTGGCATTTTCCTCCAGCATTTCCTAACCACCTGCGTTGTATTCCCAAATTAAATACGATAAACACTCGATTTTATATTTCTAAAATAATCAGTCCTGAGATAAAAGTATATACTAGATGCCTTTTAGGCTGCCACAAAACATTAAAGATTAAACAGACATTTATCCTTTGTGAAAGTATAGATAATCATTTACCCTTCTTTTATTTTTGTGATGGAAATGTTGCCAGTGGGCTTTAGTCACATAACTTTCACGACTACCTAGTTTTGTTTTCACTTACTTGATTGGACAAATTCAGCTCTAATAAGAAGTAAGCAAGCAAGCAAATACTTTTATTCAATCTGATATGAAATCTTAACATTTAAGTTTCAAATTGTATTCTCTAGATGAGATAGTAGTCACTGAAATATTACTTCTTGGAGTTATTTTTTAAAATGCTTTCTTCTCCTTGCTGAATAGCTAGAAGGTGATATTTAAATCCAATTTTATTGTTAGCAAGACCTGCAAACTGTACCTGTTTTAAAAAATGATTCAGTGTCAAGCAGCACAATGGCACAGAAAATTCAGATTAATATTGTTGCAGAGAATGAAAGGGTTTCTCCCATTTTATTTTTCTTTATTATCTCCAACTTTTCTTAATATTCTCCATGGCCAGATTTGGGTCATTTTAGCATACTGTAATTGTTACCTTACTTTTTAGTTTATTCAATTGCTTGTGTCTCATAAATGACATTAAAATAAGAACTTCTCATTCAATTATTCTTAGACATGAGACTTCCTCTTTCTTGTTGGTGTGTAAATATGTGAGTTAAATACATGTCAGTGAGATTGCCCTTTGATCTCATTTTGGAAATCTTACCAGATAAGGTGCATATTTTCAAGGTGATTTGTTCATTACATCTAGGATACAGAATCCAGTTTGAACACTGATGATTTATTTTCAGTGTTTTGAACAAATCTGCATTTGACAGGTATGGAAAGCAGGGATGCACCCCATGGTTTGAGTTTTGTTGTGCAAATATACTTGCATTATTGGACTGCAAGTCATCCTTTTTCAGTGACTGGAGAAAAAGCCAAGGGAAAAAACAATTTGAAAGGGAAGATGAAGGATCAAACTTCAGCTGCTTTGATTATTTTGACTGGAGATGTCAGATTGTTGAAGTGAGAGAAGAAATGAGCCTGCTGCTTCTTGGCTCCATCCATTCAGCCAATTACTTGAAAATGAATTTTAAAAAGTTGTTGGATTCTAATGTTTCAGTTGGGGTAAAATGTGAACACAAAGCACTTGGGGTTACTCTGTGTCCCTATCACCTCTGTCTGTCGTAAGAGAAATACTTCCTCACTGAAGGGAAAATGAGAAGTGGTGCTGAGAACCTGCCATCTTGTAAATCAGCTGGGCACATTGCTTTTAACAATCAGCAGTAATAAATGGCAGGAATTGGAAAAAAAATCTATTTCTGGCTTTCAGAAGCAGTCAGATTACAAATGAACATATCCTTCCCAGAGGAGCTATAAGGGAACATTCTACGTTTATCCCAGCTCTCTAATTACTTTGACCCATTATTCCCTTTTTGCAATGAGGCACGTGACTCACTCACAGGACACACATTTCCTTGCCTTCTGCCCTGGTATTTCCTGGTGGTTTAATCCAATTGAGATATAACACGGATCCACCATGGAAGTACTCTACTCTGCTGCCTGTATAGTAGCCCTGGCATGTTCAGTGGACCTGGTCTGCTGGGGTTGAGTGAGGGCCTGCCTCATCCAGCTGCCTTCTGCAGGCACAGGGATGTGACAATTCCTGACAGGAACATGAGGAAGAGGATTTTTTCAGTGCCTGTCCCCACTCAGCTGGCAGTGACCTGGGGGACCCTGATAACTCCAGCAGTGTGTGCCAGAGGAGATGGGTGCTTTCCTCTTGTGAGGTGAGGGAAGACACAGCTGTGCTGGTGTACATGGCTGTATACATGTGAACTATAATGAAACCCTTGTTCCTCAGGAAGGGAGAGATTCCTTACTCCTAGATTTACACTCAGCATAGAATCACTCCATTAAATCACCCAATGTAATCCAATCCATGCTCTTTGCTTTCCAGAGCAAGAGCTTGTCTTGTCTCAGTGCTGGGTAAAGTCTCTAAGGGAGGCCCTCAGTCCAGGAGCTTTTCTTGGAAGCCCATGATTATGGTAGAAGCCTGAGGACAACGGGAGGTTAGGGAAGGGTAAAGGGGGAAAAAGTGTTTTGGAAAGGAATAGACACTGTGTGGATCAACTCACACAGCCTTGTTCTGTGATTCAGCTTGAAGAAAATCCAGTGGGAAGGAAAAACAGGGAGCTGTTCTTGAATTGGCATTCTTGAGCAGGTTTGAAAGATTCAACTTCTACCTTGTATTTCTCAGACTTGACAGTGTTTCTCTCACACCCTTTGCCTGTGCTGTGTCTCTCTGGCAGCGCAGTTTCATGGCAGTGGCTTTGGCTCAGAGCATTGTTTTGAGAAGTTGCCATCTGCAGCTGCTCAGTTCTTTTGTTTTGGGAGGGTTGCTTTGAAGCCAGCTTAGTTAGGCCCAGCGTGCATGGTGCAGCCTTGTAGGCAGCAGTGAGCTGTGTATGGGGAGTGCTCCAAACCACGAGGCTGGAAATGTGGCTGTACCCTTTTCAGCTGAGAAATCCAGCTTCTCCTGTGTGAGCTGGGATCTTGCTCTTAACCTCCTGCTGATCCCATTTCCTGATACAGCAGCACATTCCCATTGGGTGTTTGTTTGCCAGTTGCCAGTGAATTGATTACTCTTAAGGACTTTCCTTCAGAAGCTGTCTGATGTGAGCAGGGACATGGATACACACTTCCTACTTAATTCCAGGAAAATGAGCAAGACATGAAAGGTCATAAAACAATGTATCTGGTCTATCTACTTCATTCTGTCATGAATGGAGAAGGTCTTATTTTGGTCTCAAAAATTACATGTTTCAGTATTTCTGAAATGCCCCTGCAAATCCAGTAGAAATTTTGTCTAATGCAGTCTGGTGGATAGTTGTGTTCAAGCAGTCAGAAGTGAAACTACATTTTCTTGTTAAACTTCAGTGTATATTGCAGCAATTTCTCTGTACTTATGTGCTATAGGCTCTCTGCTGTGACTGCAGCACTATTGCACACTAGGACAGGAATGAAGACAACCATAATTCAACAGCTAGAACATATAATATAGATACCATCCTCTATGCATCTTTCATCACAAAGACAGTTTTTGATAGCTTTTTCTGAGTTTTGTGCACACTGGGTTCATTAATTCTAGACACCATGAGTAGTCTGGTCTTGTACATGACTTCCTACAGAGTCTCCCTGTGTGTTTTAATGCTGATTTGAAGTTCTCACCACAGTGATCTGTTGACATAAAAGACATCCCACACTACATGTAATTAACTATTCCCCTCTTTTATGAGAGCCTGGATTTGCAGAGATGAAAGGCCACTAAATACAGTCTAATTGTATCTTGTTCTCAGATGTTTATATGAAACTGAAATTCATCATATATGTATCAGTAGTATAAATTTTATTATTTCAATGCAGAAACACTTCTTTTTTTGAAAAAACTATAAAAAATTGATGCATAACTGATACTGTCAAGTTTCTTATGTGTCTGTACAAACTAAAATAACCTCAAATCCTAAATTCATTTATTTGAAATGATAAAGCTTGTATTTGTTTTGTGAGGTTGTTCGTTTAGATGCTCATGTAGAATATTCAGTGTCAATACTGTTATGATGTCTATTCAGACTCTGTTTATCCTTATAGCATCAAAGTCTAGACATAATAGAACAATACCACATTAGTTTCTTTTAAAAAGTTCTGAAAAAGAAATGATAATTTTCATCAATAAAATAATTTCTTTTCAAGGATTTCTATAAACCACGGCTAACACAGGAACCTCCATGTCAAAACCCACAGTTTTCTTCCCTGTTAAAACTACTTGGGGTTTTTTGAATATTTTAAGTAGAAGTAAAATATACTAAGTGACAAAGTACACATAAGGATTTATGTGGCATTAATACAGCTGGAAAAAAATTCATGTACTGATCCCTCTTCCTGTTCAGGGCTAAGAAATATTCAAGCATTTAAGAGTTATATGGGAAACCCAGGCTGGATACCATTCTTCTTGATTAATATCAAGGAATTAAGTTAGTTTCTTTTGCTCCAGTTTTTTTTCAGTCTTCTTATGGAGCCAGCCTGAAAGTTTAGATGGAGAAAAAAGTGTAATAAGGTTTTATCAAGTCAGTTAAATTTGTTAATACTCTTTTTTCAATGGAAGAACTCTGAATGGAAATAGAATAATATCTTAGAATATTTTGGGACAGTTCAGAACATAATGTTTGAATTTAGGTTTTTAATTAAGCAGCTAATCAAGGTCTAAGAGCAAACTTCTTGTTGTTCAAGGAATATAAATTTAATTGATCAGACTGGTATTGATTTTTCAGAGAGTCAAAATATGGTTTTTGCAGAGTTTTTTTCAAATTTTTGCAGAATTCTATGTGTTTAAAAACTATTTTTACTTCTTGCTATTGTATATTTTTGCTTAAATATAAAGCCCTTAAGTTGTTTTATCATTGCTTTTTCAGTACATTCAATATTTTTTGTGACTTTTACTTTTCACGTTTTATATATAAAGTCTGAGATTTTTATTAAAGTATGAGGTCTTTGATACCATAAAAAGAAGATAAATTGTTGAAGACTCAGCAAATTAAATGTATTATTTCTTTTAGCAAATGTTGAGTAGCTGCTGTGTGTTGCTTTAGCTACTCTGAGGACAGAAACAGCTTTAGCAAATGCTGGGCCCTGTGTGAAATCAGTATCTAGTATGCATGTGAGAGAAACCTTTTGCAGAGGTGGGGGACGCACATGTTCTTGCATAACACTGTCAAATTTAGCAGTGAGTTGAATAACACCCAAAGAAGTTTCATGTGTGGAGAGTAAGGCTTCTCTAATTAGCTGTAAAAGGCCAAATGATTGGTGCTAAACATTGTATTATAGCAGAAAAATTCTCTGCTGTAATGCATCCATCACTATCATATTGAAGAGACTGCTGGGTGTGGTGGTCAGTGGTGTTTCAGAAAACATAGTTAAAAACATCATAGTAAGCCACTGCTTGTGGTTCACTGCCTATTGTCTGAGGTGCTCTGTGTTTGGAGAAAGTTGTCTCATTTTGGAAGGGGGCAGAGAGGATAGAATCTCTCAAATCTTCTTTAAACATTCTGCAGATGCTTCTGATCCTTTTGTTTACTTCTGAATCCCAACACACGCTTCCTCAGTGTGTCCCCTCTGGAATGGCAAAGGGAAGTTTTAACTTAACTCCTCCAGTCTACTTTAGAGGTAGAAAACATTTTAATTGCTTGCAGTCCCTGACCAGTAGCTCAAACATTTCACATCCTTGCTAAAAGCCAGCTCAGGCTGGCATGCTAAGTGAATGGTGCTGAGAGCCATAATGACATTGTCTTGCCCCCAGTATCTGCTTTGAGACCTGGTTTCAGCCCCATTAAAGGGTGAATTTCTTGGATCAGCTTCATTACAAAAAAAAATACAATAGATCTATACAGTAACACATACACCACATTTAAATTATTAATTCCTCTCAGAGTCAAATTTGATAAGTTTATCTTAATGTCATTCTAGGACCTAAAAGGAAAAAAATGTGTTATGTATTAAATGGACCCTAAATCTCTCCTACTTCCCCGTAAGCTGAGACGAGGTAGGCTGCATATGCAGAAATCCAGTTTTGAGTAACATTTTGTTTACTGTTGAATCTTCAAATTGAAATATGAATTCTGTATTCAAGTCTTGGCTTAGTCATCATATTTAGCCTAGTTAAAGTAGAAGTTAGCGGATAAGCTTTTAAAAGTTTTTTAAAATTACTCTGATTAGTTTAGAATGTCTATCAAGGCAGGCACTTTTTACATGTATAATGTATGGATGCAGATAGGAGATACAGGTAAAGAAATGAGCCTGCACTGACTGCAAAAGAAGTCTGTTTGTTTGTAAGTAGGCTGCAGAGAATCTCTGCATGTTAAGTAGTGAAGGAAGTTCTTTCAACTTTAAGTCAAAATGTAATCCATGAAGCTAAGTGCTTTTATCCCACGGTTACTTGAAAAAAGACATGAGTCATCAACTAAATAAAGTTTACATTTTAAAAAGGAGCATATTCCAATATTCCAAATAGACTGTATTAAAACGTGTTCCTAAGCAGAATTCATTTGCAGTTATTTTTGTTTTCTGTTGGACTACACTAATTGATTAGTGATGTAAAAATTAACAATTTACTGTAGATGAATGTTGTGATCCAGCTCCCTTGCTGAGATAGCTATTATGTGACTGCATGGTGAGAATGTTGGCTGAAAGGAATTGAAAATACACATAAAGCCGTGTCTGAAGGTCATTCTGAAGTAGGGCTCAATTTCATTATTAAAATACCCTTGAGAGTACATTGTAAAAGACTTCTGCTTCACTTCATAAATAATGAGTACATGACATCTGATCTAGGGCTGTATTTCTCAAAAAGGTAGTTTATACAGTGGATATCTAGATATTTTGATTTTATATTTAGATACAAATTGACTAATTTCCTGAAATGCATGTTTTGTCTAGATTTCATTAGAGCAGAGGATTTCATCCACATCTTGTTGGCAACTACAACAGCCCTGTTTGGTGGTGGTTTTACCATTTTCTCAATCTCTCTCTATATTTTACCTGGCATCTTACTCTCTTTAGATTTCTAGTTCTTTCCTTTCCCCTTTCCCTCAGTTTCTCCTTGTCATTCATGATGATGAGGTGTTCAGTCCCTGGGCAGCCTGCTCCTTCCCTTCCTGCTTGGCTGGAGCATCTCCGCAGTGGCACAGGGGATGGGGAGGGGCTGGCAGCAGTGGCCTGTCATGTGGGAAGAGGAGGCACCAGGCACCACAGTAAGAAAGTGTTGTTTTTGGAAATCTTGAAAGCTCCCTCTTGTTTACAGAGGAAAGAGGAGATTATGAGGGAAAGGCTAAGACCTACTTTGCAAAATTTCCTTCATCACCAGTAGCTGCTTCCTCAGCTGTGGAAATAAAACCAACTGTGTAGACAGCACACATCATCTATCCTTCATTGTCTGATAAAGGTGTCTTTCTCAACTGTCTACATTCACATCTTTGCCAAGCAATTAGCAAGTTGGGTAAAATTCTCAATGCCAGAATTAAACTGCCTTGCAAGAGAACAGGAACTTTCTTCTTTTCACCAGCAGTGAGAAAAGGGATCATTGAATGTGTAAATTCTTTTCAAATGCACTCTTGTATGATTTCCTTACAATTCTTAAGTGGTTTGGGTTTTTGTATTCTCATCAGGAATAGAGCACTTAATCCCTTCCATTTCCTTTTTAGTATACTGGTATTATTTTTACATTTTTTGGCAGTTAGTTGGCTTTTTTAATAATCTTGTAATGTGTCAGACATTTTTCCTCTCCTTGAAAATGATCACTAGTCCACAGAATGAGTAATATTCCTGTTGTTCTTGGTTCTTTGTTTCTTTGTTTGCTTCCTTCCTTAATGTTGAAACTTTACTTCCTGCCCTGTTTTTGTGTTGTGGTAACAAAGACAATATTGGTAACAGCTATATTGGTAAATGCTGTAGTCTAGTCTATTAAATGTCTGTTAAATAGAATGAAACATCTCTGTAGTTGATATATTTTTAATTACTATGTTCTGTTTGTATGATAAAAAAGCACAGGCAAGTTGACACGTCTAATACTAAAAGTGTTGTTTACCATTGCAAATAATGCCATTGCATTCATCTCTGTTGCATTTGCTTTCCTCACAGTCAGTTTCCCTTGCTGAGCTTCCTTTGCTTATGTCTTTTAAAGACAGAAGAACACTGTCTTTCTGTAGAAAAGAAGGTGCAATGGCTGCAAATGTAATGGAATGTGAGGTATTAAACTGTTCATGCATTGAGCATACTTGTATAGCTACCCTTTCAAGATTACTGAGCAACAGTGAGAAACGTTTCGTGTTTTCATGCCTTATTTATTGGTTGGATCTCTGAGTTTGCAAAAGTACTGCTTTCCTTCACTCTAACCACCAAATATGTTCTGCAAGCTCTCGTAGTAGCTGGCACCAGGTTGCAGATCAGGAGCCCTGAAAGGACTATTCACTATGCTAAGGTAGAGAATTGGCAAACATTAATTTTGGAGGGGCTCTGATTTTATAGCCCTCAGCATTATACGTGGAAAGGATAAAGACAGAGATGATATTTGCCTCCTGAATTCTGGATGTGGCTCTAACTTTATTCTTCTGTTTGTGAACATTTGGTACTTTCAAAGGCTAAAATCAGTTCTTGGCAGCGTAAAACTAAACAGTATTTAACCCAAAAGATTCCTCTTGTCCTTTTCCTTACCAGATGTATGAATATGCAAATGACAGAAAAAAAATCAATGTCTAAATCTGATTATATGATTTATAGTCCTGCATATGGAGAATTTTTTACAAGTTTTACCTTATGTTGTTGCTTAGTTTGAAAATTAGGGAGACCAAGGAGAAGGTAACCTGCAATGTTAGCTTGGAAAAAATCAGCATTTCAAACTTAATTTTTATAAAAGAAAACAGAGCATAGATAGAGCTTAAGTGACATGGAAATGGTTGTGTCCATTCCTGGTGCATTAGGTTTATTATTGAATTTATAGTATGTTTTAAAAATCATAATGAGTAGAGTTTTAATAATTAACCCACATTTCTACAAATAAATGTTTTCTATACAGCAGAAAAACAGAAGTATAACCCCAGTGAACTTTGGTTTTAGTTTATTTATTAATTGTTGTAATAAAAAATGTTAATGTATTTGTGATTTTTGAAGAGTAGAATGAAGATAGGAGAAATATGATACTGAAAATATTTGGCTGGATGCTTCTTCAACAGTTTTGAAGAAAAAATTTGAGTGATGTGCAAAAGAACTATGATTTAATGCTGTCCATTCATCCAGCTAAGTCTAGCTAACAACATGCATATTTTTAAGGAAGCAAAAAACCTTTGTGCTTTTTCTGTTGTAATCTTTAGGGAAAAAGAGCCAAATTCTATGTTTGGCTTACAGACACCAATGTGTTTGATTTGGGGAGATTGAAGTCTTGGGAGTAGTTTGGTTGAGTCATTACCAGGTTTTGACTCGTAAAAGGAATGGACAAAAGCAAGCACTTTATATGGAAAGCTGGGAATTTATTGTTAGTTTAAGAACTATCCTTATTCCAGTTTCATTCCAGTAGAATTATATGCAGTTAAAAGGATATACACACAATCTCTGATATTTTCCTATTTTACTGAAGTAGGGTGGGGATGCAGGGAGTCATCACAGCATCCTTACTGGTGGTTTCTTCCTCTTCCATATAAGACCCATCTTGAACTGTTCTTACCTGTTTGTCAGCATGCTTTGGGGCTTGCACTGGGATTTAATTTTCCATTACAACTATGGCTGCTGAGTGTGGTGTGCTTTACATGTGCTGATAAGGGTCCTTTGTTCTCTTTTAATCCCCTAATGCTGTTTTTATGTAGTGTCTGAATGGTGTTGTTTAATGTCCAGTCTCCGAACACTGTGCAAGTTGCTTCTAGCCCTTGGGCCATTTATTACAGGGACACAGAGAGTCCACTCCACATAGGGTCATTATTTGTTATTGCTGATTGGCTGCAGAAATGTACCCAATAGGTGTTCCACAGCACAGCTGTACAGAGCTAGGCAAAAGGCAGAGCAAAGTGCATGCCAGTTACGAGGACTTGGATAATTTCTGATAGGAGCAACTCTCCGGGCAGGGAAGCACAAGAGCCTTGGATCTGGGGTGTTAATTTAACAACAGGCTTGTGGCCTGTCACGAGAGACAGCAGCACTTTATTTCTTTGTCTCCAAGGCCTGCAGAATGCTGGTATTTATATGCTTCTTCATTTGCATTGGCACTTCTTGCATCTTTTCCAGTGAGCCTTTGAAAGAAGGTTTGCAGAGATGACACCAGAGAGGTGTCATGACAGCACCAAGGGCTGAGGGGCTGGGCTGGGTTTTACTCAGTTAACACTGACACAGTTAGCAGGAGAAGGGAGAGAGGATGTGGTGAGTGTCCTAGGAGAGAGAGGAAGGAGAAAAGACCAGAGAAATTTAATAAATAAAAATTTAGGAGGTCTGAGAAGCACAGCTTGCGATGAAGGGACAATGAAGGGATGGAAATAGAGGGGGGGGAAAGATCAGAGCAGTAAATGCAATTTCCCCAGTTACAGACCTGAAAAATTTGCAAGATTAACACCAAAAATAATATTGTTTTTTAAGTGTCCTCCCAAGTTTCTGAGCCTTTAGGCAAGGTTTGGGAAATATTTTCACATTTGTAAGGACTAGAATATAAACCTTTTTTTAAAGACCATGGACTTTTAAGAGTAAGAACCAGATAATTCAAGACTTAAAAATTATGCATATTGGCTACAATACTTGCTTTCATGAAGTCATTAACTGATGGAGGGGGAGAAAAGTGAATGTGTCTTTTTTCACCTTTGAAAACTCTCTTAGTGCATGTGGCTATCTGTGCACCTCTGCTTCTACATTTCAAATCTTCCCTTCTGAATAACTTCGGCAAGTAACTTAGATACTCCACCCCATTACTGCCTTCATGATTTCAAGGTTTCTGGGAAGTAATGGAAACAGTGGCAACAGGTGAAATGTGAAGTGACTTGTGACATTTAGAAAATTGATGGTGTCTATTTCAATTTTTTTTGTGGCAAAGGCTATATAGCCTAATTTTCTTTTTTTTTTTTTTTCTTTCTGTAATGAATTTGTATCTCTGAAAACATTCTAGAAAATGTCTTTAAAAGAGGAAAAATGTCTGGAAAGGAGATTTCCATTTATAAAGAAGAAAACCAGTTGTGAGTTTGTTTTCCAGTTTGGAGCTTGCTTTCCAGATGTGAGCAACTTTAGTACTGTCTGTCCAGTGACTGCACAGCAAAATTTGTGTGAAAAGCCTTACAGAAAAACCATATAGCATATAGATTTAGTCACTGCTATCAAATTTCTATATTTAATCAAGAGTTATTATAGAAATGCTCCTTTTAAAGTAATAACAGTGTCACATGAGGATTGTCTCAGAGGACTGTTTGTATCTCTTATGGTTATGACCTAAATTATCTATATTTAGAGCACATCACAGATCTGAATACCTGTGACTTAACAGTTTGTACTGTGAATTTCAAGGCTTAGTTAATCATGAACGCATGCAGGTAGCAATATAAGCTTCTTTATTGTGGCCTTTATTGTGCAATATTTTCCATGGTAAAATGCTCCTATTTTTAAAGCTGGTTGCACATCAGAGTAAAAACAAAGAAAAAACTGTTTGCCATGGTCTTAGTCTATACATGCTCACTAGTATTATTCTTGTAAGAATTTGCTGTGCTAGTAATTGTGGGGTTTTTTTTAAAGAGACTTATCATTTCCTCCTTGAAAGATGTGTTACTTAGGATTTCTGTCTTGCAACTTCTTATTCAAGACTGGTTCTTCAATGTGATATTCTTTGCACTTGGAAGTTATATATGTGATTTCTTAATTACCCTTTGTGATGCTTGGTCTTTTTTTCATCCAGCACTAATGTAAAATGAAAGGCAATTTATGATTCTTGCATTAATGATCTTCACAATTGATAGGTTTATAATATTATTTGCAAAGGTTACTAATGGAAATAACAGTATTGAGTGGAGGACAGTAACCCTGCTAAATGGGAATTGGTCATATAGTCATACTTGGATAGCTAATGGAAATTCAAAAATCTTGTATTAAATGCAGAATTTCTACTGGCAAATTATTGCAATGAAAAAAAGAGGCTTTTCTGTTTTGAGTACTCTCGTGATTATCACATCTTTATAAAACATGCTTTAATTTTAAATTAGTAGGAAATATTATTTTAAAGCATCTGGTTTACCATAATTTGAAAACAGTAAACTAGTTATTTATGTTCTCCTGTCATGAGAGTACCCTAGAGAATACTTCACTATTGATTTTTACCCTATAGATTATTGTATATTAATGAGTTGCGCTTCCAATTGACCTGGAAGTTTTTGATGGATATAGAAGTTGTCTGCCAGAATATCTCAGGGGCAAAATCGAGCATCTAACTTCTTACAGGTTGTCTTTTACTACAAAAGACTGAGAAGATTAGCTTTCTCTGAAATAGAATAATTTCTGGAAAGTGATTGTTATAATTTCTTCTCTCTTAAGTAAAATTCTTACACTTTTCTAAAAGTAATTTGTTAATAATTTTTTTCAAACCTATGACTTTCTAATCCAAATTTTCAAGCATCATTTGGGGCAAGAAGTCTGCAACTTTGGATCAGTACAGCTTAGTAACAATTTGGAGCAAGTAAGTGAAATAAAACTTAAGAGCCTGTAGCACAATTTCCCTTTTTATGTTAGAAAAAGGAATTTTTTCATAGAAAATTGGTCAGAAGGCAGGGCAGAAAGGCTGTAGATCTGTCATTCATGGAGTGCTTACACAATCAGTACATACTGAATTACTTTCCCTTAGCTTGCTTTCCTCAGAAGCCTTTCCCATTCCATAACCAAGGCTGGGAAGCAGCATTTCTCACTTTTGATGGAAATATCTGCTTAGTCTGAACTCTGAACTGTCTTGTTGATTAAGATCCTGCATAGTATTTTCTTAAATAATTCAATATGCACACAGTACATGTTCAATTTTGTATTTTAGCTGAATTGTACAGGAGGGTGAGGAGTTTTGTGCCTGAGCAGAGGCAGGAGGCTCCCAGGAGACTGGGCAGGTGCAGCCTCCAGGAGCTGCTGCTGTGGGGACACAGTGGCGGAGCAGCACCAGTCAGCAGCCACCTGGGCCCTTGGGGCAGCTGCCTGTGCCCCAGGGAGCTGGGCTTCCTCCTCGCCCACCTTGCCATTTCACTATTAATGAACTGCATTAAGTTCAGTAAGGATTCAATATCCTGAGTTTTGGTCAACACAAATACAAATAGAGAAATTCCTCAGTTTTTTTTCTGCAGTTCTTACTTGCATTTTTCACTTAAATAATTTGTTGTCATGGTGTGCTGTGCTGTTCTGTCTTCCTTGGACATGAGTGTGGAAAATGGCCGTGCTTCAATATACTTTAAGAGGAAGGTTTTGTCAGATATTACCTTGCTGAAAGGGTGATATAAAACCTGCTCATTTTAACTTACCAGGGAATCACATTAACTTCCAAGTTAACTGAGCAATCGGAGTTCCCTAAGGTTGGGTAGTGTTTGGCAGGATGTCCCAACACTGCAATCACAAAATAGTAGCTCAAAAAACACTATTAATTTCTATCCTCTCAGAAACCAGGGAGCCAGGAGGGAGCAGGGATATGATACTGAATGGAGAGCAACAATCAGTGAGAGCACTGCAGTGATCAGTGAGATTTCTGAGGAGCATGACTGCCAGAGAGAGTAGCCAGGCTGGAAAGGCTGAAGCTGGGGAGTGGAGAGGGATCGTGTCCTTTTCCTGTACAGGCTGTTAGCAAGGGGAGCAACAGAGCTTTTGGCTTCAGCTTTGCCCTAGGCTGCAGGGATGTGGTGAGGACAGTGAAACCCAGGAGTCTGCCAGGACCTTCTCTAAGCTGCAAAAAGGTCTGTGAGGGCCAAGAGAATGTCTGCAGTTAAAATTGGAGAGATCCTGGATGTCCTGGTGGGAAGAGGGAAGATATTTTGGGTGAAGGGCTACAGTATTCTTTTCAATTACAACAACTAAGTTGTAATTGTGAAGTTTATAGGAGTGGCAGATCTGAACTGGCATATCTTTATTGCCATCTTCATTTCTGTCTTCTGGCTGGGAGCACAGTTACCCTATAATAAGTTGCTTGAAAGGGTAACAGAAAAATAACACATCTTTTGTAGCTCATGTTAAAAAAAAAATGGATACTATAATGTTAAGATATTGTAATGTTGTAGGTTCTAAGTATACCCTTTATCCTGTACCTCAAAGACTTGAGTTACTTGTGAATGTTCTCATTTTCCTCTGTATGTAAATGAAAGGGTAGCAATTTCTGAGCCTTAGAAGATTTTAGTCCTTTCCTTCATATGCATTTCCTATTACAGGAATGCTAGGTCTAACTTAACATGGGAGTTTACTTTCCTGGCCATTTGGCCTTTTTCTGTTCTTGGCACTGGATACAAGTTGTTTTTTTTTTTTTAAATAATGAAGCTGATTTTTCTTTTTCCTTTGAAGTCAAACATTAGTATCTTGGATTTCATTTAACCAGGTATTTATGTGTAAGATGAAGATGGAAAAAAAAGGCAACAGATCTTTGCCACTGTGATCTAATAAACAAGTTCTTTTATAATTTGAAAAAAAAAATCTAAACAGGAAAGGTAAAATAATCACAATACTTGGAACAGTTCATGAAATGCTGATGGGAGAGAAATGACAAGGCCAAGGAGTCTAATGGTTTATGAGGTTATGGGAAGTGAAAGCTAGTCAGCTACCATTACCCTTTGGTTGACCACTTTGATATGGTGAATAAAAAGGTTAAAGGTTTCATGCTGTTTGCTTCTTCCCTTTTCCTTCTGGGAACAGTTGCATCCCTTTTCTTGGCTAGATCAGCAGTAATGTCCTGACCTCATGAGGCATTTTCCCAGGAATTAAAGTCCCCTCCCTCTGTTCCCTGCCCTCCTGCATCCCATGGGATGGTGCTTCTCTCAGCTGTCTGACTGAATATTGCCCTCAGAGAAGAATGATATGTCTTCCAAGGTCTTTTCATTGGGGTAGTAGATTTTCTTTTTCCAGAAAAGACACAGTATTTATGATAAGGATCTTCTAGGTGCTTGTCTCTGCTATACTTTTAAAAGCTTTAAGCTTTTCCTAAGCCTCTCAAGGGTTACTGGGTCAGTCATGGCTTCTGCTTCCCGAGGAATTCATTGGTTGGTGTTGATGTTAACAGTTCCAGTCTGGTATAATTACTCAGCAAGTGAAAGACAGTGTGCTCTTGACCACTTGAAACGGGCAGAAAAACACTCTCATAGGTGGCTTGAAAGAAACCAGCTTTTTCACAGAATGTCTTTATGTTACCTGTTGTAGAGTTTAATGTTTAGCTGAATTTGATATTTAGGATAATAAATTACCTTTTTTCACACTGAACTTGTTGAAGCTGTTATATTACTGGACCAGTACAAAGTTCTCCAGTGCTACTATTAAATTCTGGTTTTGTGTGACACTGCCTTTTGGTTGACTGCAAAGTGTGGTGACATTTGTGTTTTGGTATCACTGTTTACACATTTTTTGCTTTTACCTGCTTACCTACATCATCATAGAATTTAAGAGTACTTGCTATGTACTAGACTTCTACTCCCTCCATCAAATGTGTGTAGAAGTCTGAAAACGTAGTGGGTGCAGAGGTGATGATGTGTTGGAAGGCTGCTCGGATGAGCACCAGAGCACATTTGTGGGCACCTGGTGTAAAAGTCTCACACTTTTCCTTTGGTTTACTGCTTTCCCAAAGTTCCAGTGGTTCTGAAGGTCAGAGCAAAGAAAAGTGCAGTCTCAATGCAAATACCATTGTAAACCAAACACCCTCTTATTCCTTCTGAAATCAGAAATGGCCAATTTGATCCTGTGCAGGGGAAAAAAAAAAAAAAAGGAAACAAAACTGTGAGCAAATAACACTGGTGCTGGTAAATCAGAAGGGTTTGGGCTTTGGGGGATTATTGAGAACATTGAGTTACATGGCCAGAACATATTATACTGAGCTGGACTGTAAAAAAGGGGGAATACTTCCAACTTAAACTCTATAACTTTTGCCTTTGACTTGTTGCATAAAATGAGGATAAATAAAAGGAATGAATTTACAATTGTAACTGCTGAGAGAAGTTCATTGGTGTTTGTTTTTTACGTTCAATCGCAGAGGTGCAAACAGCTGGAAAAGATAGAATTTATACTGGAATCTTCTTTTTTTTTTGTTTGTTTCTCTTTTTTTAATTTCATGCCACAAAACCCCCGAAATCAATATACAGTGTGACAGACTTGCTGCCTGAGAAGCAAGTTGCTGCTTCTATCGTGGCAGTGTAGCCAGGGCCAGCCCTGCCATGCAGGGGTGTGTTTGCCAGGGTTTCTTTCTTTGGCGCCACCTGGCTGCAGGGCTGGAGCCAGGGAGGATGGAGGCATGACAAAAATGTCTTGCAGAGGCCAGGCAATTCTCCATCAAAATGCCTCAGCTACTTTGGAAGCTGCATTTCATTGTGACACTGAATTTTTTAAGATTCTGGTCGCTTCCCAGGTTTTCCTTTCTCTCTGTGGCCCCTGGGTCTATCACATACACATTTTAGCAAGAAAGGTCTGCCAAGTAACAGAGCATGAACAGTTTTGCACTTTGGATATGCTTCTGACCTTCCTTTGTTGCTTGGCACAGCAGGTGAAGGCGATGGGGAGAAGTACAGATGAAAAAGAAGGCAAGGAAATGAATTTTAAGGTATATTTTGAACAGTAGATTCTGTCCTTACTTTGCTGGCTGCTATACTTTTTCCAGCCAGGGAGAGCTGTGTTGTAATCATGTCAGAGGTAAAACTGAAGGCTGGATCTACACTCTCTCCTTCTACTGATTTTCTCCCTGAGCAGTGTGAGATGCAGGGCAGTAGGAGCTCATGGGCTGGGTCTGTTTCCCGTGGCCCAGCAAACTCATCTGCTGCTCAAAGGCAAGTGACAGGACAGCATCCCACCAGTTTCTCTCCTAACACACTCTTTCACAGCTTAAGCTGTCTCACTCCTTCTCTCTTCTTTGCCTTTTTATTTATTTGTTTTCCCTCTGTGACAGTTTTTTCAGTCTTCAGGATGTTTTAAATGGCACATTTCTGGCAGGTGTAAAAAGCTTTGTATGAGTGAATTCTAGCACTCCCCTGTCTGGCCTATGGAGGTCATGTCATCATTACCTGACCCTCTGTGTTAGCTTCCCTGCAGCAGATAATCCTGAATAAAATGCCCTCTGGAGTGCCACCTTTCCACCTCTCTTGACCTTTCCTCTGCCTGTTTCTTGAGAGTGTGGGTGTTGAAGCCACTGCACTGCCTGGCTTTAGGGTTGGCAGCAGTAGTAGCTCATTCCTGATACTTTTCTTTCTGTGCCTTTAGGTTTTGAGGGTTGACTCTGGGGGCAAGTCTGAATACCCATGTTAACTTCTTGGTAATGTCCTTTGGGCTCACCAATCCAGGATGTTTTGCTGTTTTTTGAGCTCCTGTGCGCTTCCATTTCCTGACATAGTTTCTACTTTTTTTCTTTCTTTTTGGGGTCTTTCTGCTCACCTGCCACCATTGACATTGGCTTGATCTGTTTCTCTTCTCTACAAACACAGGCAGCCCCCTTAGTGTGAGGGATCCAGGAGGGCTTTATGGGCCACTTTTCTGCACTCTCTGTCTCAGTAAGTTGCTGACTGAGCTCACCTACCACAGGTACCTTCTAGTCTGACTAGTCTTTAAGGCTTCTTTTCTGCCCAGCAACTTAATAACTTGTTCAGTTAAAACAAACCCCACCTTGTCTCTTTTTAGGATCCGAGAAAAATTAAACTTTTCTTCTGTCACTGTGGGTCTAGTCTTTTTTTTTGTTTTTTTTTTTTAATGCTTCTCTCTGTTCCTACATCACTGTGAGATGGCTTTGAATGCTTGTGTGAATTTTTATACATAGCACTTAGATGCCAAATTAATGAAAACATGAGAAGTTCATGAAGTACTAGAAAAGGGTAATTAACTAATCCAAAATATACGTGCATGGAGTTTGCTTTCTTTGGGGACAAAAGGTAGATAAACAGTAGTTCTCTAGAAATACCTCAGTTCATAGAAAACAATATTATGAGATATGCAAGGGAGGAGATTTGCTGTGCTCTTGACTCCATGATGTACAGCATGAGTTTCACCAAGTGGAAGTAGTGATACTGAGAGAGAGTTTGAATGTTTTGTGAATGTTAATTTCTGCTGTCTATTGCCTTGCAGTTGGTAGTTCCTTCCTTCCTTCCTTCCTTCCTTCCTTCCTTCTTTCCTTCCTTCCTTCCTTCCTTCCTGCCTGCCTGCCTGCCTGCCTGCCTGCCTGCCTGCCTGCCTGCCTGCCTCCCTCCCCTCCCCTCCCCTTC